>OY744481.1:353288863-353888863 GCA_963556165.1 Tipula helvola | reverse complement strand
TCATCTAGAATTGTTTGGTGGGTGTCTTTTTCTAGACCTACGCAAGGCCGTTGATGCGGTTAACCATGAAATATTATTAATCAAGCTAGGCTAGGATTAAGTGCAGTACAAATAAACTTAAAATCTAAAACTTGAAACTTGATGTTTCAAACTTGAAACTTGAAACCTGAACATAAAACTTGAAACTTGAAGTTTGAAACTTGAAACATGAAACTTGATGTTTACAAACTTGGAACATGAAATGTGAAGTTTGAAACTTTAAACTTGAAACTAGAAACATGATACTTGGAACTTCAAATTTGAAACTTGAAACTTGAAACATGAAACGTGATGTTTGAAATTTGAAACTTGAAATTTCAAACTTGAAATTTGAAACATGAAACTTCAAACTTCAAACTTAAAACTTGAAACTTGAAGCTCGAAACGTGAAATTTGAAATTTCAATTGAACTTGAAATTTGAAACTTGAAACATGAACATGAAACTTGGAACTCGAAGTTTGAAACTTAAAACTTTAAAAATGAAACTTTAAACTAGAAGTTTGAAACTTGAAACATGAACGTGAAACTTGGAACTTGAAGTTTCAAGTTTCAAACTTCAAAATTGAAACATTAAATGTGAAGTTTGAAATATGAAACTTGAAAAATGAAACTTGAAACTTGAAACTTCAAATTTGAAACTTGAAACTTGATGGTTAAACTTGAAACTTGAAGCTTGAAATATGAACATGAAACATGAAACTGGAAGTTTGAACCTCAAGATTTGAAACTTGAATCAAATTTGAAATTTGAAACTTGATGGTTGAAACTTGAAACATGAAACATGTATATGAAACTTGGAACTTGAAGTTTGAAACTTGTAACTTGAAATTTCAAACTTCAAACTTGAAACATTAAACGTGAAGTTTGAAACATGAATGAAAATTGAAACTTGAAACTTCAAATTTGAATCTTAAAACTTGATGGCTTAAACTAGAAACTTGAAGCTTGAAACATGAGTATGAAACTTGAAACTTGAAGTTTGAAACTTGAAACTTCTAACTTCACATTTGAAACTAGAAAGATGAAACTTGATGTTTGAAACTTGAAACTTGAACCTTAAAGCTTGAGTCTTGAAGCTTCAAACTTGACACATCAAACGTAAAGTTTGAAACTTTAAACTTGGAATATGAAACGTGAAGTTTGAAACTTGAAACTAGAAACTTGAAACTTGAAACTTCAAATTTGAAACTTGAAATTTCAAATTTCAAATTTGAAATATGAAACGTAAAGTTTGAAACTTGAAACTTGAAAAATGACACTTGAAACTTAAAACTTGAAACTAGAAACTTGATACTTGAAGTTTCAAATTTGAACTTGATACTTGAAACTTGATACATGAACATGAAACTTGGAACTTGAAGTTTGGAACTTGAAATTAGAAACTTGAAACTTGAAACATTAAACGTGATGTTTGAAACTTGAAACCTAAACTTCAAACTTTAAACTTGACACATCAAACGTGAAGTTTGAAAATTTAAACTTGGAATATGAAACGTGAAGTTTGAAACTAGAAACATTGAAACTTCAAATTTGAAACTTGAAACTTTAAACTTCAAATTTGAGACATGAAACGTAAAATTTGAAATTTGAAACTTGAAAAATGAAAATTGAAACTTAAAACTTGAAACTTGAAACAAGAAACTTGATACTTGAAATTTCAAATTTGAACTTGAAACTTGGAACATGGAACATGAAACGTGGAACTTGAAGTTGTAAACTTCAAACTTGAAACATTAAACGTGAAGTTTGAAACTTGAAACTTAAATTTTGAATCTTTAAACTTGAAACTTAACCTGAAACTTGAAATTTGAAATTTGAATTTGAAACTTGAAACTTGAAGTTTGAAACTTGAAACTTCTAACTTCACATTTGAAACTAGAAAGATGAAACTTGATGTTTGAAACTTGAAACCTGAACATGAAACTTGAACCTTGGAGTTTGAATCTTGAAACTTCAAATTGAAACTTGATGATTGAAACTTGAAACATGAACATTAAACTTGGAACTTGAAGTTTGAAACTTGAAACTTTAAACTTCAAACCTGAAACATCAAACTTGATATTTGAAACTTGAAAACTTCAAACTTGACACAAACGTACGTCAAGTTTGAAACTTTAAACTTGGAATATGAAACTTGAAGTTTGAAACTTGAAACTAGAACCTTGAAACTTGGAACTACAAATTTCAAACTTGAAACTTCAAACTTAAAATTTGAAATATGAAACGTAAAGTTTGAAACTTGAAAAATTAAACTTGAAACTTAAAACTTGAAACTTGAATCAAGAAACTTGATACTTGAAATTTCAAATTTGAACTTGATACTTTAAACTTCATACATGAACATGAAACTTGGAACTTTAAGTTTGGAACTTTAAGTTTGAAACTTCAAACTTGAAACATTAAACGTGAAGTTTGAAACTTGAAACTTAAATTTTGAATCTTGAAACTTGAAACTTAACCTGAAACTTGAAATTTGAAATTTGAATTTAAAACTTGGAACATGAACATGAAACTTGGAACTTGAAGTTTGAAACTTCAAGTTCTGAAACTTGGAACTTGAAGTTTGAAACTTCAAACTTGGAAAATGAAACTTGAAACAAGAATATTAAACTTGAAACTTGAAGTTTGAAGCTGGAAACTTCAAACTTCAAACTTGAAACATGAAACGTGAAGTTTGAAACTGGAAACTTAAAACATGAAACTTGAAATTTGAAACTTAAAAGTTGAAACTTGACACTTGGAATTTAAAATTTGAAACTTAAAACTTGATGTTTGAAACTTCAAACTTAAAACATGAAATGTGAAGTTTGAAACTATAATACTTTTTGAAAAACTTAATTTTTGAAACTTTGAAGTTTGAAACTTGAAACATGAACTGTGAAGTTTGGAACTCCACTTTGTGAAGTTTGAAACTGGGAATTTCAAGTTCATGACTCTTATAACTTGAAACTTGAAGCTTGAAACTTCAAACATGGAACTTGAAACTTGAAACTTAAAACATGAAACTTGAAACTAGAAGCTTAAAACTTGAAACTTGAATCTAATCTTGAAACTTAGAATTTTGCATTTTGAACTTACATTTCTTATGAGCTTTTGAATTTGAACTTGAAATTGAAAAAAGCTTTTTTGTCTAAAGTCTTTGATAGAGCGGACCATTCCACTGTTATAAAGAATTTGTGCTTATATGGCTTTCGTGGTACATTCATATCTAAGAAGCCGAACAAGAATGGTGAAAGTGAATAGTTAATTTATTAAAGTACTGCCGATTATTGATCGAGTTCGTATGAGTTCAGTACTCCTTTACTAGTCTTAGTTTATGTAATTGGAATAGATTATAATACATAAAATTCAGTGACGATTTTTGTTCAAAAATGAAATCAAAAAAAATTTTACTGGAGTGTCCGTAGTATGCACTTGATGTAAAACGTTGTACGATTTTCTTCCGACGAAAATCAAAAGTCCCAACGTCAAATGATGTTTCTCGAATGTCCGTAGTATGTACTTGATGAAAAAATTATTCTATGTCGTCAAAAATTGTTTGTTATTTATATGGCTGACTCCAGGGTCCATCAATTTCATAATTTTTACATCAAGTGCATACTACCGAAATTCGATAATAATTTTTTGACCTTGGGGCTTTTGATTTTTGTTGACCAAATTTCGTCGACGGAAAATCGTGCAACATTTGATGCAAATACTACTTGTTATTTACAAGTTCGACCCCAGGGACCGGCAATTTGATAATTTTTACATCATGTGCATACTACAGACATTCGAGAAAAATCATTTGACTTTGGGACTTTTGTTTTTTGTTAAACAAATTTCTTAGGCACAAAATCGTACAACATTTAATGCAAATATTGCTTGTTATTTATATGGCCGACCCCAGGGGCCGGCCATTTGATAATTTTACATCATGTGCATACTACAGGCATTAGAGAAAAATATTTTGACCTTGGGACTTTTGATTTTTGTTGAACAGATTTCGTCGGCGGAAAATTGTACAACAAACATTTGATGCAAATATTGCTTGTTATTTATTTATATGGCTGACTCCAGGGTCTGGCCATATCATAATTTTACATCAAGCGCATACTACGGACAATTGAGAAAAACTTTGGCTTTGGGACTTTTGATTTATGTTGCAAAGATTGCGTCGGTGGGAAATCATACAACATTTAATACAAAAATTGCTTGTTATTTATGTGGCCGACCCCAGGTTTCGGCCATTTCCAAATTTGTTTTCTTCGACTATACAAAATCGCCTTAATGTATAGTATTTATTCTACTCACTACTAAAAGTTTTGCTATTTGCTAAGAACTTTACTTTGGTAGTTTCATTTGTTTTCATGGGCCAATTTACTTTGTATTTTTCGATATTTTTTGCGGGTTTTTTGCTTTCGGGAATATGATGGTATCCCAAAAAATCGAATTTTTTTAAATCTCGAAACCATTTAATGTGTCGATATGGTATCGACATTATCAATTTCGAGATTTTTTATTTTCTAGATTTTACTCTTTCTAGAAAACGTGCTAATACCCAAAAAATATTTTAATTGGTTTAACAAATTGAATTTTAATTTAATCGGTCAGAATTTTATTTTATTTTAGAATAAAAGAAATTTAAATTCCTATTTTCAGAGCAAATAGACACTTTTTGGAATCTCTTAAATTATAATTAGAATTGTGTTGTCTATACGATCAAGTTCCAAAAGCTGCTTCCTTGTGCCTTGGACCTCCGTCAAAGCAAGAATATCCGGTCCATTTATTTATGTATCGGATTAAAATTGTAAACCCCATTTTGTTCATGGTTAATATCTGCTAGCTGCTAGGACATTTTTTTAATTTTTTAATTGTTCAGTGGTAGCTAAACTAAATAAATGGTATGCTAAAAACGTCTGGTATGGATTTTTCTGGGATGATAATGAACTTAGAAAGCATATGTAGTTTAAATTAAATTAGCAAATTTTTACATCGAATGAAGCTAATTTTAAATTGATTGAAACAATTCAAACAATCAACCGTGTCGCGGATTTTAAATCAATTGTTTGCGAAAAAACTGCAGACAACTTGGTATATGCTTTATAAAAACGTGGCTCATTCTTATATTCAATTAACAAAACGGAATATAAAGAAAACCTATAGTTATAAGTTGTTACCGTAACATTATATGTTTGGAACAAATTAATTAAACTGACCGCATCAATATATACAGACGTCTAGGCAGTTCAATGTATGTATATATGAAACACTGATTATGAATTCAACCAGAAGTTAACTTACTAAATATTCGGTCCGTGTCTTTCAAAATTTCATGGTACTTTAGATTATTATTTTGTGTATTACCGTGGTTGTTGGTAGTGCGATTGTTGCACATGTTTGTTTACAAAGAAACACTTTAGTGCACATTTTATTTTAACACTTTTGAAATAAAAAAATAATTTTCAATCCATCATCATAAATTCAACAAATCTTCATACATAATAAAAATTATATTCCAATCACGATTTTTGTTCGTTTTTTTTATTTTGTTTGTTGATCAATGTGTTTTGCATTAAATACAAACCTTTTATAAATAAATAAATTATTTATTTGGTTTGTTTGTTTATTTGTTAACAAGATAGAAATACAACAATAGGAGTACTAAAATGAATAGTACAATATTGTTAAGAGAAGGAGGAAGAAAAATTGACATTTTCCATGTCATGTTTCAATTTACATTTTTAAGACTTATAGAAGACTCTACAAAAATTATTACAGGGTGTTTTGAAATATAAATACTTTGACATTTGGAATTTAATTATAAAGACAATTTTTGTCACCCCGTTGCATAATATATGTTTGTCTTACACATAAACGAGTACAATATCACTTGTTAATTATATTTAATTTAATTTTAATATTTTTTTGATGATGTTATTTACATAAAAGGTAATTTTTAATTGTAACACGAAAATTTTGACTACTGGAATTTTAAATTAATTAATTGCCTGGTTTAAACAATGTACAGAACGTAAATCGATTATTATTATTGTATTTTTGTTGCTGTATTGTGTAAGACATGATTATTATTATGCCTTACTATTTTTGGGAAGAACGATACTCGAATATTATTATTAAAGTGGTGAATGCTTAATTAGCTTGTGTTTAGTTAGTTCTGGGAAAATATTTTTTTATAAATATTGAGAAATTGCGATTTATATGTGAATGAAAAATTCAAACCGATTGTATTCCGATTTTGGGCATCTTTTTAAATGTGATCAGATTGTATAACGGGATTTTATATCGTGTGACTAGATGTGACGGAAACTTTGTCCATATGTGGAATTACGTAAAGATTTAAATTTTAATTAATATGCCGATTGATTGCCCTAATGTTAGTGGAATACTAAGTATGTATATTACCTCTAGACGAGTCCAAGTCTGGGTTTTGTAAACAAACAAATAATAATACTGTTTTAGGAATAAAGTGTAAGAAGAAGTATTTTAAACCCAAAAACAACAAACAACCAACGCAACTATATACATAAGATGTATACATAAGAAAAAAGCTAACTGTCAAGTGGCACGCTTATCGTATTTTATTTTATTTTTGTATTTTTTATTCCATTACACTATACACTACTACAAATATTGTTATTTCTCTTACGTTTATTATTACACAGAATCACTGTAATTACTTTTATTTTTTACTACGATTTTGTTGTTGTACTCTTGATCTTTAAAATTATATTGTGTATACATAAGATTATTTATTGTTTATTATAGTAGAAATAAGTAGAAAAAAAAAATTGAATATGTATGTATGTAGACGAATAGTGGTGGATAGTTTACACTTTCAGCTACTATAAAATTATATTGTATCATACATTAAATCAAAAATATTTAGCGCAGATGGCGCACTTTGATGAAAATGATCGACAGAAAATATTTATACGTATGTACATATATATGATCTTGGTTTGTTATACTCAATCATGATAACTATCATCATCATCACGATAATCATGATTGGATCGGTTTTTGTTGTTGTTATATTTTTTTTTTCAATTTCAATTTATTATTCAAGAATATTAACGTTTTTTTTCGTTCTAAAGTTTAAGGTTTGTATTCTTTACTGGAAGTTGTTTTTTTTTGTATGTTCATATTTTTCGTTTTTGTTTGCCGGGGGAATATTTAACAAAGGGTGATTCTAAGTTCTAATTATTGTAAGCCAATGTAAGAAATTTTTTAATGTAACTAGAATTCGTAAAGTTCAATTAATAAAATGACAACTCAAAATATCGTAACGTCTGTCAAAATATCAGCCCTCTAGTACAAATAATTGCATAAATGAGCCTTGAAATTGACTTATCATTATTATTATTAATATTACTTGAGGGCCATGTGGGGGCTCAAGCAACCCCGCACTGCGACCTAAAAGATTTAACTCAAATAAAAGAACCTTCGATTAGAAGAACCTTTGATTAAAAGAACTTTCGAATAGAAGAATTGCTTCTAAAATTATATCAAAATGAAAAACAGGGTTATTGAATTTTTTTAAACATTTTTTTAATTTTATTTTAAAATAATATATAATTATCACCACAAATCCATTTTTTAATTCAGTCAAAAAGAAGTTCTGGGTGTTCTTCCAAACTTCTTAATATGTCAGGTATAAACGATTTTAACCAAAGTAAAAAATCGCAGGTATCATTAGGTTGTATAGCATACATCACACACTTGAAAAAACTGGTTTGGATATCTGTGCCAACTTCCGTTATTGGCCAAAACCAATCACTAACTTCCTCATCAAAATAACAATCGCCCGTTAATAAGTCACTGTATATTTGAAACCACTCATGGGAATCGAATTTAGGCGACAATATGTCATGCAATGGTTTATGAAGCATAGTTAAACAAACTTCGTTTGGGTTTTAACCCAATTGGGTACTAATTCAGAGACATTTAGGTATGATGGAATTTTTGGATTACCTGCTTTGGTTTGCTTATCCTTATTTTCAAGGGCGTCAGCTATGTAGATATCAAATTCTGTGTTGTAGAACTCTTGAAAACTGCGATTAATGCTTACGTCGAGAGGTTGCAATATAGCTGCTAGATTCGGGGGTACCAAAATTATAAAAATATTATGTTTTTCTAACCGGTTGCTCTTGGCTAAAGTGACATGAGGCCCATAGTGGTCAATGAGCAATAATGTTGGCTGCCGATAAAATGTACTTTCCGGACGCTTCGTAACGATGTTCCATATACCTGTCTTGTTAACATCAACAAAACAACCATCACAAACACTGTTTTTTTTTATTAATTTGGAGAATAACAAATGCGGGCTAAACATGTTTCCTTCCATGTTCATCGCAAAGGTAACTGTGAAACGCTTATGTGAAGAGGAAGCTTTTCGTAGTAGTACATTTCGAATCCCTTTTGTAGTGATGGTTGATTTGTGCTCGGACTCAAAATAACGGGGCACTTGGTCGAAGTTAATAATGTTTCGAGGCAGAATTTTGTGCTTCTCGATTAGGTTAAAAACAGTTTGATGAAAGTTCATAATTATGTTATTTACGTCTTCTGGCAAAAGTCGTGCAGTTGTTTGTTGTCTTGCGACAAGTTTATGGCGGCATTTAAATCGATCACACCAGCCACTGGAAGCCAAAAATGGCTCATATTTATTTTCTCCCTTCATAATGAATTCTTTTGTAATGTTTTGTGCTTTTATTTGGATATATTTATCCTTTATTCGAAGCCCCTTTTTGTTTCGTGATTTTATCCAGGATAATAAAATTGATTCAACCTCTTCGTATTCGGCCTTCCTGCCGCCGCCTGGTACTCTTCTTGATTTTTTTATTTGAATTTCTGCATCATTCATTAATTTTATTAATTCTTCTTGTTGTTTGTACCATCGCTTTAAATTTGGTACAGGAATACTCGTTCGTTTGGAAATTGCCTCATAACCACTTCCACTTTGCTTGGGTTCAAAAGCTGATTGCGTCTAATTTTTGTTTGATGGAATACGATTTTCGTTGTACCTTTCCAATTAAATTGCTCATGCTAAAATTATATTATTTTAGAAGTTAATTTGATAACAATAAATAATAAAATGATTAACTTACGCTTCTGGCGGAATGCGAAAAATAATTTTTTGGGGTTATGTTGCGACGCGTCGTTTTTTCAAAAGCTAATAACCTACGATTTAAGCTATTCTATAATGGAAAAAATTATTTATTATCAAAACTTGCGTACAACAGTACCTACTTCTTCTATATTTTAACTAATTTACCATTAATTGTTTCTCATTGACAATAAGCTTATATAGATATAATTTAACTGCGTGCTTTACCAGCCCCAAATGTCAATTGTCGAAAAACCAGTTAAAAATATTCAAAATGATAGCACTTTTTTCATAATAAATAGCACTTTTTCCTTTAACGACAGAACTTTTTTCATTTAATGGCAAAGTTTTGCGGTAATTTAATTTTTATTTAAATATTTTTTTTTAATGTTGGTACAATTACCTCGAATAAAAGAACCGGTTCTTTTAAATGAATAAAAGAACTACCCGTTCCTATATTCATTTAAAAGAACTATTTCTTATGTTCAGGGGAGGACGGTAGATGTAATAACATTTACTTCTGCTAAAAAAGCGGTAGCATTGGGACTCAAGGACTTCGAGAGGGCAGACCCACTCCCGTGTATTCCCACCGGTGCCTCGTCTACCCTTTTCATTTTACTCTTGCGAGTTGCTGGGAATAAAAAGTCGCCTGTATGTCACCACAACTTTACTACAGGAAGGCTAAATAAATCTGGAGGGTGCCTGGTGTCCAGAGTCCGCATATATGGACTGATTAACCTATCAGTCATTCATCCTTCGGCATATGCTGTTCCACCTTAGATTAGGGATTTTTTGTCAAGGTTTTATTCTTTAGCGCCGTACTTTAACCTGTCACTAAAGGCCACATTCTGCCTAATGGTTACAGTTACCGGTGGTTGCCACGAGGATGCAGTACATACACTTGCGCCTACTGGAAGGTTACGGAGCTGATAGAAAATCTACCAACTTTGGTCCCTCCCTCCAATAGACGCCGAACCACTAATTGACTTATCATAGTTTGTAAAAATAAAAAAAAAAATTTACTTATCATAGTTTATGAAAACTCTAACAAGAGAATCCTACAATCATCTATATATGATATTTAAATTTAACGTAGTTTGTAGCAACATTCAGTTATGAAAATGAATCTTATTATAATATTATTACTCCACGAATTGCTGTTCTCTAAACTCTAAGTGTTTTTCGTAAAACAGGTATTAAAACTAAACTCGGCCGTAAATTTACAACGCACGTCAAAGATTTTGAAACCAGTAATAATTGTGCAATAGATTTTAATTATATGATCGAAAATAATGTTTCTACGTACATGACAATCTACGAATTTTATAGATATCGTATCGGTACATCTTCCTGAACAATTCATCTGAAAATAAAACAAATTTACTGCCACATATATGTTGGATATGTGGCGAAAATACTTTAGGATTAATCCGAATAAGGAATTAAGGAATATCCGAAATGACTATTGCAACTAAAAGGCAATACATGGATATATTTAGCGAGTATTTCAACATTTTATATTTTTTGCCAAAAAAGGCCGACGCAATCATTGTACGTCGTTTATCGATTTAAATTTAAATAGATAGAAGAGTGAATCATGGAGTTGGCAATAAATGGATTTTTTATCCATGAATAATCATGATAATATACTTTTACAACTGTTACAACTTTAGAAATTACTATTAAAAGATTACTTACTGTTTTTTTTGGGATGTGACCGTTGCCAAAAGAAGGCAAAATAAATTTTAAGTGGCCTTTAAAAATGTATTAAATCTGAAATGTGCAAAATTAATATTTTAATGAATTAAGGTTTAAGGCCGTTAATTGATATTACAAAAAGGAGAATTAAATTTTTATATCGTTTTATTCGTGGGCTCCCAAAAATATAATCTAATATAACAGCGAAACACAGAGCTACCATGATTCGTTAGAAGTGGCACGAAGGGGATCATTCGTGTCGCGAAACCAACGAAATCATTTTATAAAGTGTTTTCCAATGTTCTAACCATAAAGTGAAACGCCAAATTTTAAGCAAAATAACTTCCGGATAGCGAACATCACATTTAATTTTTAATTTTTTTTTAAAGTAAGTAACGTAATTTGGTTTTAAGGACGTGTAATATGTGTTTTAAATAAAATTGTGATTGGCCTAGTGAGAATAATTCTGAGTTTTACGTTTAAAAATAAATTATTAAGAACAGTGTAGTTTTATTGTTTTTGTGATACTTCAGAACTGTTATTTTAGAGGGTATTGCGTTGCTGTTACATACAATTGTGACTGGCTTACAAGACGACATGTAGAGTTTTAACATTACAGTTTTGTTTTTGCGAATTAATCGGATTGTTATTGTACATTAAGCTGCCTTATTTTCCACGATTTCAGTATGACCTGGCACCCATATAAGTGTTACCTTATTTGAGCTTGCCAGATGTTTATTAAGCTTCAGATAATCCCATTGACTTAACGGTACAAAACCTAAGAGCCTTTAAGGCTGCCTGATACAATATATATGTTTACATCGTTTAGGCCTTTTGCTAGCATTGGCGCACAAGGACTTCGAGAGGGTAGTTTCACTTCCGTGTATTCGTACCCCCGTTATGTATACCATTTTTGATCCATGTGTAAACCATACCATTGACTCTCGCTCAAAGGATGGTCCCCCAGTAATCAACATATCCCCGTGAGATAACCTACCACAGAATGGTTTGTGGGAGTCCAGTTTAGCTGGAATATAGTGGTAAGACATAACTATGGTAGGGTCTGTCTGAAATTCCGTTAAGATTTCCAGATGACCCATCATATTACTTGGTTTGATATTTCCTCCCATCTGCATTTATAGGGCCATAAATATAGCATAATTTTTACCATGCAGGTGCAACGAAGTCAGACCTAGAAGTGCCTCATGACATGTTTTAATTGAGCCCGTAACATAAATACATGCTATACGCAGAATCTTATTCAATAAAGTTTGTGCTTCCTTCTGCTCAGTTTAAGACCACCACACTACCGATGCATAGGCTTAATGATGGTTATAAATGTCTAGTAGATCGTTTTTTGTTGTAGCCCCAAGTAAGTATTTTGAACTATGAATAAATGTTGTTTCCAGTTCAGTCTTTGATCTAGGATGACCCCTAGATGTTTAGCCTATTTGCAAAAAGGAACAGTACTCTTGTTTAACAAGGGATCTATGTATAAGCGTTAGCTTTTTCCTCCTTGTAAAAGAGACAAGGACAGCTTTTGTTTGGATTGACACTGAGCCCTTTCTGGTCACACAACTACCATATTAAATTGAGTGCATGTTGCATGAGATCAGAGATGACCCCATCAAAGTTGCATGGCCATGGATATCAAACCCATGGCTACTCATTAGGACCAGTAGTCGGTCAAAACCAATGACCATAAAAGAGGAGAGAGTACGTTTCCTTGAGGACACACTTTTACGGTCTTGATGGTTAAACACCTAATTGTAAAAAACGGAACCCCCTTCACAATTGCTGCCCTCTCAATCGAGCCATAGGAGGTATTATCAAATGTCCTCTCAATGCCTACCAAAAAGGGCAATTTCCAGACGCATCGTTTTTTTTACAAGCATCTCACTTCTTATTTGTTGATTCAGCCGCTAATTGGCTGATAAGCCTTAAGCTGGGTATCCGGTCGACTCCAACGACCCACTGCCTTTGGTATAAAGTGCACATTTACTTTCCCCCATAATTTCGGAATATAGAAAAATATTTTTTTTTAATGAGAACATTTTCCCAGAGAGACTCCAGATCCTGCTGTGAGGTGCATAGGCTACCTCATTTTATGGGTTATGCGGGTCCTTTTGGGTTCCTACCAATATTAAATCCGGAAAGTAGGTATTTAATATAACCTATAAAGTTTCTTTCAGATTTTCAGTGAACCTCCCATTTTGCTTCTGAAAAAGTAATAAACCATCTGAATAATCCCTGGAAAGGACTTTCTGAAGAGGACCTGCGGAGGGAAATTCATTGGTTTTTTAAAGGAAATATCTCCAGGTTACCCTGTTGGTGGTTTTTAATTCAAAATTATATTCCGTCAAGGCCATCTTATAATCACCCTATTCGTCGGAACGTTTAGCCTTGGTGAATAACCTTCTCGATTTTTTCCTCAGCTAACCCAACATTCCGTTCCACCAAGGATCCATCTTTGTAGACTCTATTTTGAACAGAATTTCGAATCATTTGGAGACTCTATGTTCCTCATAACCGGCCATCCTGCCGCTATATGGTCTCAGCCGCCAAATCTTATCTGATGTACAAGTAATCTTATAAGAAGGCCTCTTCAGACACAAGCCAGTGTTTTCAACTAAATTAATAAAATGCAGACTAGCAAGTATTAGATCTAGGACCTCTTCCCTAATCGCATTTATAAATGTAGGTTTCCTTCCCCTCTTGATAATGTTTACGTTATTTGTAATTAAAAACTCAAAAAGATACTCACCAGAAAAGTAGGCGGATGCCATTATAGCCTCCTGACAAAATTTCCCATAAACTTAAAATTATAATCAGTTTTAATGATTTTTATGGTTTTAATTAAACCAGCTTTACCCTTGATACCCATTGATACCCCTTGATAACTTGAAAGATTTAAAGAATCGAAAATAACCGAGTCTGGATACACCATAGGTATAATTTTCAATACTATGTTAAAATTTTCCTACGTTACTAAAGTCTAAACAGAGAGTTGACATATTCCAAACGCTACATACCAATTAGTCTATTAAGTTTGATGGGGAATTTAACGAACAGATTATTTACTCAATCATTTATAGATTTATTTGAACACCAAAATATTGAATCAAAAATTATACATAACCACAAATTCAGGTTCCCATAGTTTTCTCTGTTTGGAACAGTAAATATCTAGATTGGTGAAACAAAACCAATCTTGTTTACCTGAAAATTGTAAAAATTTGTAGCGCTAAGGTCGTTGAAATTGAATAAAATGTTCATAATCAAAAAGATTATTAGGTTAGTGTACCTACATCTTAGGCTTGAGGGACGCGGGAATTTTTCAGCAATCCGGTCTACTAGCAATTTCATGTCAAATCGTAATTTGAAGATTAGCATTTGAAATAAATTTATTCTTAGAGATGTAGGATAACTTTTGAACTTAAATATGGGGAATACATTTCTAAATATTAAACAGCAAATTTAATCCGCTATTTTAGGTACTATCAGAACCTGAGTAAAAACCCCTAGAAACGAGTGTTAATGGACCTATGTATATCAAATTAAAACAAAACGCGATTTTTAGATTAAAATTCGCAATAAATTTCTTCTATAGAGATGTGAATACTTGAGTACAAGTTTGTATAAAGGGGGTGTCAATGATTCTTTAACAATTCTAGTCAAAATTGCGATTTGAGGCAAATTTATTGCTGGGGTTGGGTTACTTTTAAGGAATGCTAACCGTATGAAAGAAATGTTATTGGATCTTACTTAATTTGAGGGAAAACTGCGATTTGAAAATTACAATATGTAACCGATTTATTTCTGAGAAAAGTGGATACATTTTAGGCTTGATGGGTAAGAAACTAAAGGAATATAAATTTGCGTCTAGGTCTCTAGTAAAAGGTTTTAACGACCATTATGCTGGAAACAGATGTGCAGAATTCTGCAAGCATCGAAATTACAAACCACTAGTTTTCATTGAATGAAATATAAATGGATTGTTTTGTAAGTAATTGCCTCTATTTCTAATTTTGGTGTGAATCAATAGGCTACATTACGTAAAAGAAAACAAATCTAGTACAATTTGTATACTTTTTATGTTTTCCAATCAATTTTTTTAAATTTATTAGCAGAAAATAAGTTTTGTGGGAGAAGTGCCAAAGTGCTGGATACAAATTAATTAATTTGTTACAAAATAAGGCATAGTTCATTTGAAGCAAAATATACATTAAAATTAAATATGTATACCAAATAAATGGCACTAAAGAAAATTCTGCGTATCAAAAACGATGCTCATATATATATAGTTCACTTGCATTTCTGCCGGTAGCGCTGTCAGCAGAAATTCTACTAATGTGTTTTTAGCCAGTATTTGAGCCAAAAAAAGTTAAAAACAGATTGAAAACAAAATCGATTCGTGGATGGAGAATTTAATTAGCTACGATATGGTCTGTATTAATTTCAGTCTCTAAATGGCGATTTGAGAGTTACAATTTGAAAAACAAAATTTATTTTTATTTTTTACTTCAAAAACAAAAAAAGCATTTCTAGCGACAATAAGTAATAAATAAATAATTGTGGAAATAGCAGCACACCAACCGTAGTTGTATAATTAATAAACACAGTTCATTAAAAATGTCGATCAAATTTGTTAGAAAAATATGATCAACACATAAACTTAGTCGAGCGATAAATTTGCTTTTGATTTATTTCTAATATAAGGTGAGTACACTTCTTAGATACCCTACACTTATATAAGAATTGTTAGTTTATTGTTTTTCGAATACGATAATTTGTCTAACCAAAGTGAGTGGTAAACTAATCAATAAAACAACAACAAAATGTAATTTAATCTTTTCGTTTTTATGATTTGTTTTGGAGACAATTTTAATTTTTTTGATTAAGACAAAACAATTAAGCGTGGCGGATGAAGAAAGTAATTTCGATTGTATTCAATTTATTTGTATTTTGTATTTTATTATTAATGTTGGCATTGAAATGAAAGATTATTATTTTTGTTATGGTTATCTAAATTTGTGAACAATGATTTTATTATTGAATTATTTATATAAAAATATTGAATAATAATTTGTCATAGCACGCTTATTTACATATTGATTATTTAGCTGATCTTGAACTTTGTGATTGACATATCCATTATTACTAAAAGACTGATGTAAATGTAAGATATTTAATGATTTTACTAAAGCTGTTTGCAATTGTTGTAAAAGTAGAGTGCCCAAACACCATAAGTTGCACAGGAGTTTCAGGACCTGTATTTATTGAACCAACGCACATTTAGATTGTTTTATTATTTCCATACATTTCATGCACAATTCGGATTTTTGGAAAATCACTTTACAAATTCTGAGATAAAAAATTCAAAATCTGCATTTGTTCTCCAATTGCGGTTCTTGATATCTCTAAAGATAGGTCTGGGATCTGTAATTGCTGTGCCAACGCGAGTTTAGATTGTTTGATTATTTCGATACATTTTATCGAAAATTAGAATTCTTTGAAAATCACCAAACAGCAAAATGTAACGAACTTGCATTGAATTTGCAATACGAAACAAACTCAATTTTGTAAAAGAAGAAAGATCGGAAATATTGTATTATTTAACTAGGGATTTGCTATTTTTATTGGTGAATCCAGCTAATCAATTCAGGCACTACTATTTTACAAAATCTATAGAAAAAAGAACATCAAATCAAACCTGGGCATGGAGACGGCAATACCTGGGCATGAAGACGGAACGATAGAAAATTATATTAAAGCGTGCTGTAAATTACTTAGGATAGCCAAATGTGTCCACAGAAGGCCAATAGACTGAAAAAAAAAATTGTGGTTCGAAAGCTGGAAAAATTTACAATTTTCTGAGTATTGGTGGGGCTCACCTGTTATATTAACGTTTGACCACTTTATACCTTCATGTCATCTTATTTATACGTTACAAAGACTATACACTCCTTCAGCAAGTTGCACAATGTTTCACACTGTCTTGTATACGTTTCTTTTGCCTTACACTCTAAAATCTTTCAAAAGCTTGTCTTGTTTCTTTATTTTTTTTTTCAGTTTGTTGTTTTAATTTTCTTGTATTATTATTATTATTATTATTAAATCTTGGATGAAGTTGGATATACACATATACACACAGTGGATAAATTTGAACACCTGTGTCCATTTTTACTTCAATATAATAATAATATGAATAAGACGAAGAAAACAAACCAGAAAAAGCAAAAAAACTTGATTTAAATTTTTTTTTTATTTCTGTCTGTTTGTAAAAAAAAAATATATATATAAAAAAATAAAATCAAAACGATCGTTATAAGGAATAACGGGTGATCGATAAGTACCTACTATAAAGATTCTGTAGATTAGATCTTAAAAATGTCTTAAAATCATATAAAACCAATTAAAATTAAATTTATATGCTTATACATAATTTGGATCCGCCATAATTATTTTACGATGCCAATTATTATTTGATTCCACCCTATATGACTGCAATCAACGATCGTATATAATAAAATAAAAATCTTATTTGTTTATATTTCTATTTCACTTATTTGAGTGTCTGCACTCTTTTATTATTATTTTTATTAATATTGTATGTACTTTTATTATAAAACGATCTCGAAAATGACAATTGGATTTTGTATTATGTGTGTATACATTTTGATCATGAAAATTTGTGGGTGATTTCAAACCACTTTTCATGATCAATTTTTCTTTTCAGTTTATTGTATTTTATAATTATGCATATAATTTACAATATGTGGTTCTGATTTTTAATTTTTTTGTATGAATTTGAATTTTGAAAGTTTGCTATCTAAATCTGTACTGTAAAATGCGGTTTATGCATTTGATCGAGCGTTATTTTAAGGTTAAATTTTACGTTTAGATATGCTGCTCGCTTATTCTATATTTTGTAAGCAGTTTGTTTTTGTTTTGTAATACATAAATTATTTCCATTATTATTATTATTATTCATTTTATTGCTATTATGTTGTTACGTTAAATAATTTAAAATAGGATCACGTTTAAATTGTTGTAGTAAAAATTAATTAATTTAATAGAAATATTTTTATAGAAAATAAATAATATAAATTATAATTTATTTAATGAAATTGATAGGCAATTTGATTGTTTCGTTTGAAAATAGCAGAATGTTGCTATTCTTGACTCTTATATTGCACAAACGAATATAAAAAATTATGTGATGGCATAATCGTTATATGTTAGGAACATGATTATAGAAGTGTACTAAGCTACCAATTGAATTTGATTGGCATTTTACTTAGTTACATGATGACAGTCCCCATTTTATAAGACATTATAAATTTAAAATTTTGTTCAACTTTATTTTTACCATTTTCGAAACGTACTTATGACTTATTGGCGATTGCTGTAGGACAGCGCAATGAATGATTTGGCAAATATTGTTTTACATTTTTGATTAACAACAGCCTAAAATAAATTATTAACCAGAAGCGGTTCCGTTTTTACCTTAATTTATACAAAAATTGTTTAATATAAAATATATACAATGCGATAAAGACAATATAAACTTAAGAACTTCAATAAAGATTATAACTATTTTTGCTTTTAAATTGCATCTAATTATTAAACGATAACAAGTGAATTTAATAAATTCAGGTTTTCATTTAATATACTACCTAAAAAATATAAAAAAAAAAATAAAAAATAAAATATTGCAGAATAAAACACTTTATAACAATTATTTGAATTATTTATAAGCCAAATTTTCGAATTGTTTTTGCTTCAGAAAAATAATATTTTAAAGCTTTTTGAGTTATCGTCCACGCCGATTTAAAAATATTGTTTCAAGATAAAACGCGTTTAAAGCTTTGGGTATATACAATTTTAATTATTGTAATGACTTATCGATTAGTTAGCAATTCCAGCGCCAAATAATAGTCCTTCGGTAGCCCCGTAAAACTAATTTTTCTTAAGATTTTATGAAAAAAAAAATGTTTTTTTTTTTGAAAATTACACTTGTATCTTCCGTCTTAAGTGCACAAGTAATTAAACAACCAGCGTTAAAACTATACCTATACAGCGACTGTTAAAATCAATGAATTCAAAGGCAATCAGCAAATTTTTCGAGTTATATACTAAAAATTGCTTGATGAACTGACGAAAATATCGGAACACCGGAAGTTGTCAAAATATAAATTTTGTTTGAATTCTGATAAGTCAGCTATTGCAGCACCTTGAAATTTTGTTAGGTGCAACTTTTAATAAACACTACTTAGTCTGTAAAAAATTTGATAAAAAACATTTTGTTTTGAATACCCCTATGCGTAATACCATTGTGGAATCTGCATTAGTGTCGGAAGTTTTTCTATTTTTCGTTTTCCTAAAGTACATTGTATTTCCGCCAGCATCACTTAAAAGTTTTTAGTTAGTTTTAGTTAATTAGTTTATTAATATATAAATTAAAACAAAATTGTACATGATATTTAAAACTTAAAATATAAAAATAAACTACTTTAGTAAACTCCTAATTTTTAAAAAAATGTATTGGAGCCACAAGTGAACTAAAATTTTTGGGTAGACTTCACAAAACCATTATTTTAATTTGAAAGTAGATAATAGAGTTTATAAAAATGATTTTATTGGACAGGACAGTTTTCAAGGTCTTATTAAAAAAGAAACAAAGAACTCTTAATTTTTATTAAATACATTTTTTTGGTGGATGGAGCTTCGATTCCACCAAAAAATACTAAAAGTGGAATAACTTTTTAACTAAAGACAATTCGATAAAGTTTTATTTCAGTATTTAAATTTATCTTTCGTTCCCTTCTTTAATCTGTATTAGCTGAAGGAAACAAAAAATACGTTTTTTTGGATCTTTTCCCTGGAACGAAATCCAAAAAATAAAATAACTCTCCTCGTATAAAACTATGTGTTTTATACGAGGTGAGTTATTTAAAAATAAAAATTAAATAAAACAAAAATAAAAATACAAATATTAATGCAAGCACCAATACAAATTCCTTCACATACAACTACATATACCAATACAAATACAACTACAAATAAAAATTAAAATTAAAATTATATTAAAACAAATACAAATAAAAATATGTATGTAATACCAATACAAATAAAAATTAAACTTAAACATAAAATAACAATAACGAAAAAAATAACACAAAAATTAAAATAAAAATACAGATACAAATACACATAAAAATAAAAATTAAAATTAATTATTTTTTTATTTTAACTGAGTTGGCTCAATGTTTACATGGTGCCGGAGCTTTTCTTCATGCCTCTGTGCTTTTCTTTAAAAAAAAAAAAATGAAAAAACAAAATAAAACAATAACTTTAAAATAAAAAATTAAAATTAAAATCAAAATAAAATAAAAATAACAAAAAAATTTAAAATAAAAATAAAAATGTAAATAAAAATACAAATAATATAAAAAAAATAAAATAAAACAAAAAATTTAAATAAAAATCAAAAACAAAAATTAATAAAAATAAAAATTAAAACAGAATTTAAAAAAAATAAAAATGAAAAAATAAATATAAATAAAGATAAAATGAAAAAAATAAAAAAATTAAATAAAAATAAAAATAAAAATTTAAATAGAAATTAGAATAAAAATTAAACTTAAATAAAATAAAATAAAGTAAATATAATAATAAAAATAAAAGTAAAAAAAAATTTAAAATAAAAAAATAATAATAATAAAGTAGTAACTAGAAACTAAAATAAAAATTAAAAAAAAGTTTAAAATCAAAATCAAAATTTAAAGAAAAATTAAAATAAAAGTGAAAATAAAAATATACATAAAATTAAAATAAAAAAAATTAACTAATAATAAAAATTTAAATGAAAATTAAAATAAATATAAAAAAAATATTTAAGTAAAAAAAAAAAAAATAAAATAAAAAATTAAAATATAGAAACAATTTAAAATAAAAAAAAAAAATAAAAAATAAAAATTAAAAGAAAATATAAATAAAAATAAAAATACGAATTCAAACAAATACAGAATTAGATAAAAATATTTTTTTTATATGAGCTTAGTTAGTTCAATGTCTTCATGTTGCCGGAGCCTTTCTTCTTGGGCCTTCGCTAAAAAATAAAAATTTAAATAAAAATAAAATATGTAAATATAAAATAAAAATAACAATATAATTTAAAATATAAAAAAATTAAAAAATTCATTTTTTTTATATTATATACATTAAATATAAAAATTAAAATTAAAATTAAAATTAAAATATATATTTTTCATTTTTTATTTGAGCTAATTATATAAAAAAAAAAAAAAATTAAAAAAATAATACTAATAATAATTTAAATAAAAATAATATATTTAAATATTAAATGAAACTAACAATAAAATTTAAAATAAAAATAAAATTAAAAAATAATGAAAAAAAGCTAAAATTTAAATAAAAATAAAAAAAAAATTAAACATAGTTAAAAAAAAACAAAATGAAGCATTTTAATTTAAAATAAAAATAACAGTAAAATTTAAAATAAAAATAAAATATGAAAAATAAAAATAAAAAAAAGTTAAAATTAAAATAAAATAAAAATAAAATAAAATTAAATTAAATAAAAATAAAAAGACAAACAAATTAAAATTAAAATTCAAATATTTTTTTTTTTATTTTTTATTTGAGCTAAAAAAATAAACATGAAAATAAAAAAAATTTAAATATTAAATAAAAATATCAATAAAATTTAAAATAAAAACAAAATAATAAAAATAGAAATAAAACTAAAAAAAGTCAAAATTAAAATAAAATAAAAAAACATTAAAAATAAAATAAAAATGAAGTATTTAAATATAAAATAAAAATAAAATTTAAAATAAAATATAAAATATAAAAATGCAAATAATAAAAATTAAAATTAAAATAAACATATCATAAAATTAAATAAAATTAAAAAAAAATAAAAATAAATGTACAACAAAAATTAAAATAAAAATAATATAAAAATAAAATAAAAATATTATAAATAAAATAAAAATAAAACAAAAAATGAAAATAAAATATGTAAATATAAAATAACAATAAAATAAATATAAAATATAAATAACAATAAAATTTAAAACAAAAATAAATTGAAAAAAATAGAAATAAAACTAAAAAA
This sequence comes from Tipula helvola, assembly GCA_963556165.1. Classification (NCBI taxonomy): domain Eukaryota; kingdom Metazoa; phylum Arthropoda; class Insecta; order Diptera; family Tipulidae; genus Tipula; species Tipula helvola. Next base: position 353,866,873 of record OY744481.1, on the reverse strand, counting down.
GTTAAAATTAAAATAAAATAAAAACAAACATTAAAAATAAAATAAAAATGAGGTATTTAAATATAAAATAAAAATAAAATTAAAATTTAAAATAAAATATAAAACATTAAAATACAAATAAAAAAAGTTAAAATTAAAATTAAAATAAACATAAAATTAAATAAAATTAAAAAAAATAAAAAAAAATTAAAAAAAAAAATTAAATAGTAAATAAAAATTAAAATAAACATAAAAAGAAAATTTAAAAAAAAATAAACAAAATTTTAATTTTATTTTGAGCTGAGTTGATTCAATATTTACATGCTGCCGGAGCCTTGAACATTACATATCTCTTCGATTTTTCCTGAAAAAAAAAATAAAAATTAAAATAAAAAAAAAATAAAAATTTAAATAAAAATAAAAATAAAATAAAAATAATATAAAAATAAAATAAAAATATTATAAAATAAAATAAAAAATTTAAATAAAATATGAAAATATAAAATAACAATAAAATAGAAATAACAATAAAATAAAAATAACAATAAAATTTAAAATAAAAATAAAATAAAAAAAATAGAAATATAACTAAAAATAGTTAAAATTAAAATAAAATAAAAACAAACATTAAAAATCAAAAAAAATGAAGTATTTAAATTTAAAATAAAAATAAAATTTAAAATAAAATATAAAAAATTAAAATACAAATAAAAAAAGTTAAAATTAAAATTAAAATAAACATAAAATTAAATAAAATTAAAAAAAAATAAAAATAAATTTAAAAAAAACAATTAAATAGTAAACAAAAATTAAAATAAACATAAAAAGAAAATTTAAAAAAAAATAAACAAAATTTATAATTTTTTTTGAGCTGAGTTGATTCAATGTTTACATGTTGCCGGAGCCTTGAACATTACACGTCTCTCTGCTTTTTCCTGAAAAAAAAAAATTCAAATTCAAATATCAAAATAAATTAAAATTAAAATAAAATATGTAAATATAAAATAAAAATAAAATAAAAATAATATAAAAATAAAATAAAAATGAAACTTAAAATAAAATATAAAAAATTAAAATACAAATAAAAAAAGTTAAAATTAAAATAAAAATAAACATAAAATCAAATAAAATGAAAAAAAATAAAAATAAATATAAATGTAAAAAAAAAATAAATAGTAAATAAAAATTAAAATAAACATAAAAAGAAAATTTTAGAAAAAAATAAACAAAATTTAAAATTTTTTTTGAGCTGAGTTGGGTCAATGTTTACATGTTGCCGGAGCCTTGAACATGTTGAAGAGACATGTTTCGCTTTTTCCTGAAAAAATTAAAATTAAAATTAAATTAAAACAAAAAAAAATTTAAATTTAAATAAAAATTAAAATAAAATATGTAAATATAAAATACAAATAAAATAAAAATAATATAAAGATAAAATAAAAATAAAATAAAAATAAAATAAAAAATTTAAAAAAAATATGTAAATTTAAAATAACAATAAAATAAAAATTAAATAAAAATAAAATAAAATAACAATAAAATTTTAAATAAAAAAAATAAAAATTTAAATAAAAATATAAATAAAATTAAAAAAAAAAATTAAATAAAACTGAAATTAAAAAAAATGGATAAAAATATAAATTAAAATTAAAATAAAAATAAAATATAATAATATAATAAATAAAACTGAAAATAAAATTAAAAATAGGAATACTAATCCAAATACAAATACAAATACATTTCAAAATAAAAATAAAACTAAAAATAAAATAATTAAATCAAAATCAAAATATGTATTAATAAAAATTAAAAATAAAATAATTTAAAATTAAAATCAATATAAAAATATGTATTAATAAAAATAAAATTAAAAATAAAAATAAATTTAAAATAAAACCAAAAATAAAATTAAAATTAAAATTCAAATGAATATGAGAGAACCCGTTTTCGAGGTTCATCACAGATTCATTTTGCAAGTACATTTTTGCTGGTAAGAACCAGTCAAAAAAGAAATTGTTCGAAAATTAATTCATTTAAATTAAAAAATTAATTTTATTAAATTAATTTAACTAGTTCTAGTAGTTTTGGAGCTCCGTTTTAATGAAGTTTCAATTCAATATTTTTAAATGTCCGGTTATTTAGTTGCAAAATTTGTTGCCTGTGATTTCAATTTTAACGGTAATTCTGTAGAAGTAAAAAGTTGTATTTAGAAAATTTACTCGAAACGAATTTCAGTAAATTATTGTAAATTAATCCTACATAATAATAATTTATTCCAAAATGAGACTTGGCTTATTTTGCAGTCCTAAAAACAAATTTTTGAAATTTAAATTAAGCAAATTAAGTGGAAGAGTTTTCGACGTGTCTGGATTTAATAATTTTGCAACATTGATTGAATTTAGAAAAATATTTAAAAAAGTTTCAAACTACAAGACCGAGAAAGGAGTTAAAGCTTTTCTAAAAGTATTGAAAATCTGTTAACTGAACTAGACAACGTATATCTAGAAGACCAGAGTAAAACAAAGGCTGGTTTTCTCTCGGAATATAACAATAAAATATGGAGAATTGAAGAATGGTCTAATGGAATCAATTAGAATATAATTAAGGCTTTTTTCAACTATATATATATACATATATAACTACATTGTTATTTTTACAGTTTAGTAGATACTCCTGATGATGGCCTAGTAAGCCGAAATCGATCGAGTGATTTTTTAAACCTTTTGTAATTTTGCGAAATATTTAACAAGTGTTTTTAAAATTTTTTTAAAAATGTGTGTATTAAGTGTGTTTCGCCAAGTGCCTACGGCAGAAAGTGTAAAAAGTATAAGGCATTTAGGTTGGTCGGTGTCATAACGAAAACCTTAGATGAAGGAGTTATTACAAAATCGAAAAATTAAAATAATTATCAACCAGCCGGCAAACAAACTCACACAAAAATTCTACTCCAACTCGAACAGATAATTCGTACCAAAAGGGTGCTGGCCAATTGAATACAGATTTTTTAATTTGACGTTAAATATCAAGAAGTTACTCCAAATATTGATTCGGTTTATTTCCATCAATTATGTAAACTTCATTTTCTCTTAAGGGTCAATACTGGTAGTTCAAACCACTTTTATTTCTTGGTGGATACAGGAGCTGACTTTAATGCTGAATTATAAAAGAAAGCTCAGTTATAGAAGGTTTTATTCAAAGTGCTAAAATTCACTGTCATTTTTTTCTATACAGTATAAACTTAAGATATCGTATATGAACCATTTGGTTTGAGGCTTGAAAGAGAGCTAAGTCTCCTCTTAAGTCAAGAAAAAGCATCAATTAAAATTATTTGGGGGTGACAAATGGATACAGAATAAGAAATCCTGAATGTTTGCACTACTTAGTCGTAGTAACTAATTTATTTAACACAAATATTGTGACTGATAATTTAAAGTCCACCTTAACCAATAATTTAAAAATTATATTTTTAAACAACCATAATTAATCAATATTTTTACAGATATCACGTTGCTTTTCTCCAAATAAACTTACAGTTTAATATACATTTTTAAAGATAGACAATAAAATTGACAAGTTTCTTTAAATTTAACTACTCAATTTACAAAAAAAAAATCATATACAATTATAAATTATTTACGCTAAAGAAAGAAAAAAAATTAAATCAAATTGATCATCTCCAAACCAAACGTACATAACAAAACAGACACCAAATCATAATCAAGAAAAATATCAATTAATTTCCAATTATGCTGATACCTTTACCCATTATGTATGTTACACTTTAAAAATAAAAAAAACTCATCTTACAACCGCACAAACAAAATAAAATCAATCAAAAATCCCTTAAAAGATGAAAACAAAACACTCTCAATTTTTCTCAATTTTGGTTTTTCTTCTTTACTTCAAGATCTTTCGTATATGTATGTATATGTATATTATGCTGTGTGATCACCCAATTTCAACAAATCGATCGATCGATTGAATTGATCGATAAAATAATCCAACAACAACGCAGTTACAATGTTTGTTCCTTCTTATTTTCTTTTTTTATGATTATTCTATCTTCTTAAAAATTAAAATATATATTATAAGCTTACATTTACGAGAATATAATACAACAAAAAGATTACACCTTAGAGAAATAAATAAAAAAACACAATATAAAATCCATTAAAAACGTAAAAAAAAAAAGTTGTACGAAGAAGAAGTCGATAAAGAAAACACAGAAACCTATAAGAAATCAACAAGAAATAAGAAGTGAAAAAGAAAGATCAAGATAAAAAATGATATATAAGAAAATCAAAACGAAGAAAAAGAAGAAGAAAAATTATACATATAACAAAAAAATTAGCCTCGGCTTGAGTAATACAGTAGCTGTAGAAGACATTCGTTACGGATTGAATTTTAAATGAGCTTCAGATTTTTTTTTTTTTTTGGGTTTTATGGAATTGAAAATTTATATATCTTGTGTTGGTCTGTTGTACCACATTGTTGTTGTACAATTGTGTGCTGCTGTTGTTGTTGTTGCCTTCTTCATCACTGTTACATTAAACTTAGCCAAGAGTTTTATGTTTCATTTCTTGTTCGTTTGGGTAAAGTTCGAAAAAAAAAGTTATTAACCGTGTTCTCGTGTTTTCTTTTCGTTTATAGATTCTCATTTTTGTATATGCAAAATAGGCTATTGACAGGAGGTATAAAGTATGGCCTATTTTTCGTTGGAGTATTTTTTATTTTTTTATTTTGCTTGAGTTAAATTTTATGGTTGTTGCGGTTTAAAAAGGCGGGAAGAAACAATTTGTTTTTTTTTCTTATTCTGCTTTCTGATTCAATAGTAACATAATATACTGTATTATCTACGCGTTAATATTTATATTTTGAGCCTATAATTAAAGTAGAATCAGTATTTAATCTGGTTTCTGGTTTATCTGCTTTTCCAGAGCGATACATTTTATGGTAATTTAGTTTATTTCCTGTTTGTTGTTGTAACCTCACATACTATGTTAGAAGGCAGAATCGGACCTATTAGTTTCATTTTTTCAACATGAACTTGTACCAAGGTATCGTTTCGATCTCCACTCAGACCTCATAATATTATAAATATATAAATGTTCACATTCTATTCTACCTTAGTTCCTTGGCCAATCGCCAGCAGCTTGTATAATTTGTCTCAACCATTTCGCTTGTTGGTGTCCTAACCTAACCTCAACCTGTTGTCATCAAATTAAAAGAAACGCCTTAGAAACTTAATGATTACTTTACTAAATTCCTTGCCAGTAATTAGTGCTTATTGAACTTTATTAGTGCTATAACTTCCTACACTTGGTTTCATGGTTGAGAGACCTCAGCTTTAAGTTGAGCGTGTTTAGGAGTAGTTTCTGATACTTAAAACAGTATTTTTAATCTTCTGGTTTTATTGTTCTACTAAAGAATGTCTGAATTTTCAAATTTAAATCAAAATTATTTGAAGTTTTCAAGATTGGCTTGATTTTAGAAACCAGAAGGTAGTTTTATGATTTCTTGAAATTTTTTAAATATTTTTGAATTAGGCTTATAAAAATTTAGGAATTTAATGACCAGTTTTGAGCTAACACAAGTTCAGTTGTACTAGCGAATTATGCCAATATATATGAAATCGTTTTATAAATGTGTTCATCACTATAGGATACGTTGGCGATATAATTTAGATGAAACGATTTAATAAATTAAATCAAATTAATGTAAAAAATTTTTAATACGTATCTAATTTAACTTTCAATTTTTAAAATTTATTAGAATTTTATTTTGGAAATTTAATAAAATTTTGCCAATTATGAATTTGTTTCAACTTAAAATCCAAATTATGTGAATTTGGATATTTTTAATTTGGTTGTTTAACCTTAAAGGTAACATTTCATCAACAAAATCTAAAATTTAAAAAATTAGGAATTTTGGAAACTTTCAAATTTTAAAAATTTTGAAATGTTAAACTTTTGTATAAAATGTAAAATTTTAGAGAATTGGTATCACCTAAATATTTAAATATTTTACCAATTTTATTGAGTCTTGGAGGAATGAAGAACAATCGAAAAACAGAGAAAAATTAATTAATTTTAACAATTTTGAAATATTTTAGGAAATTTTATATTTCCCGATTTTTGTAAATCTCAAAATTTGGCTTAAATTTTAACTTTGTTATTAAATGCTAAATCAATTATTTTAAAAGGCTTAACATTTTAAATCCGATAGAAGAATTATTTAAAAGTTTTAGTCTTGACGTATTCTGAATATCTTTTAAATTGCAAAAACCTTCCGGAGCCGTGTCGTTTCGGTTTTATTGCTCAATTACTTTTTATTCTAAAAATTAATATTAAATGTTCAGTTTGTAAATATGTTTGAAGAGTTTTGTGAACATTTAATTTAAATTCAAAAAATAGAAGTCAGACACGAGATTTATTGTTTAATTTCTACGTTGTAAATCTATAACTGAAAAATACTTGATTTAACAAACAAAATTTTGTGTGTATTCCAATTATTTATCAAGAGTTAAGAATTTCTTAAATATTAATTTACAATTTGAAAAATGAGTATAACTTTGGAAATATTTTAATTTTAATTTTCTTTTAAATATTAATTTTTTTAATATTTTGTTTTGAATTGAAGTATACAATTCATAAACCAAAAATAACAATCCCCTAAAATGCATAAATGATTCGGTTTAAGTATTTCCTAATTCTGTGAAAGATAGTAAATAACCGTCAAATTATAAAATCATGTTTATGTTAAAATTTATCCGTTTCGTCTAAATTTATGCAATTAATTCTAAAACTTGCTCATTATTTTCTTAAATTTTCATCAATCTTGAATTTGTGTATTTGAGAATAAGCTTTTCATAATAGTTAAATACGATTTCTCTCAGTGAACCTAATAAGTGGCTAAATATCCTAACCGTCCTACCTAATTTATAAAGTAAATGTTTCACCTATTTTCAAGAATTATTAAAGTTTATTCGTTTCAAGGATCATTGTTAAATGATGAAGGTTATTAATCTTAAACACAAAAAATCGCACACTTCAGTTCAAAAAATTTTAAAACAACTCTTCACACGATCAGATTTCTTTATTGATAAATAAATGATTTATTGACATAAACCGAACATTAAATAATCATAAAAAATATCATCACGTATCCAATAACTACTGTATAATGGCTGTTCAGGTCATTAAAATGTGTATATGTACATGCTCACACAATTATATTATCTTCGTACACGATGAGTGCATGTATCGCAATTATTTATTTTTTTTTACAATATTAAATTAATTAAAATAACATAATTTATAATTAAAATACAATTAAAACAATTAATTTTAATAAAATAAAAAAATTTGAATAAAATACACATTACGAATATAGATCATAAATTTAAATTTATTATTCTATGTGTGCGTGTATCTGGATATGTAAACATCATTCATATTCACTCAAAAAACCAAATATTTTGGCAAACAAATATGAATTTCAATTTATCTTAATTTAAAGTCAATTCACAAAAAATTCACACATCATAAATTAAATTTCTATATACTTAAGGATAACAAAACAAAATAACGGGATAAATATGACTATTAATATTCATATGTGTATACATATGATAGTCTGGTGAGCGCGGGTGTTATGATATTTTCCATTTTTCATATGTGTTCACTTGAAGTGTAAACGAAAAAGCACTTAACCACTTTACGTATACATGAGAACCCCTTTTTTTATATTGTTTACCAGAATCTTCTTTATCTCGTGTAATTACACCCATTTCACATATCCTTTTTCGTATCCTTACAAAAAAATTTCATTCCACTCGAATATTTTTTTGTGTTTACCATATATGAAAATTTATTATTATTTTGATTATCATGATCATACTCGTAAATATATGAATCATTCAATTACTTATAATATATTCTTAATTTACCGGAAACTTAATGTTTAGTTATATACAAACTAATTGACTTCAAATTTGATGCCAACTTTTTTTCGTTTCTTTGTTATCTTATTTCAATCAATTTGCTTTTGTGCAAGTGTAACGCGCAACAAAACCTAAACTGAAAATTTTAATCCCTAATAAATCAATATGATAATACTTTCATCTAGTTTTAAAAATAAGGGTTGCCATGTCACACAATATTTTAATTACAAAACTAATTTTTTTTTACGATTTTCGCATTTTAATTAAAAAAGAATTAGCATTTTGGAGCTTAATTTTATTTAACCACCAAATTCATGCCACCCGCGTATACATTTATAATACAGACATACATACATAAACAATTCGGCTTAGACAATTTATTAATAGAAAATTTGATGAAAATATTATGTTACTGACAAAGTGACAACATATTTATGTATATCCGTTATTACAATAATTAACCATGAACACATACGCGAGGTCTTTAATTCGCTTCAATAAATTCTTTTACACACCAATACAAAAAAAAAATCGTAAGTGTGGCATAAACATTTAATTTTTAATTTTTTTTTTTGGTTAAGTTGCTATTTCATTATTATTCGTATTTAAGATGTTTTCATTTTTCCTAACTAGCTACGTCTTATCGTTTCAATCGTAAGGTATTTAAAATTTTGTGAAAAGGAACGAAGTAAATATTTAAGGTAATTAGTTATATTTATTTCCGGTAAATTAATCACAAGGAAATGGAACATAAATTTAGTGACATTAAGTTAAAAGATTACATAGTGTTTGGTCCGATTATGATTATTCAGGCGTGGAATTGCTCATACCATTAAAAATATAAAAAATTCTTTAGCAAATTTGAAGGACGGAATAAGTAGTTTGATTTAAAAATCGAAGAGGTTTTTGATCTTGCACTACTATTAAAACCACCATAGAACTATTTTTAAATATTAAAAAACATAAAATGTGTGAAAAGAAGCTTAGATACCAAATTTTTAATTATTTCTAGACTTTGAACTTTTTTTATACATTTAATTTATTTACAAGTATTTTACAATGTTTTCAATATTCAGTTTTGCTGTGAAGTGGCCAATTTATGGTTTCTAGGATGTTTGATGTTATTCCAGGATTTTATCCCAGAAAATAAAGTGCGCTTAATCAGGTAACCCTCTTAAAATTTTACATGAAGCATTCTTTTATTTAATTTGGCCCCTGGGCCAACAAGCTATGTACTTTTTGAAGTAAAGTGAAATTTTTCGTCTAAGTTATAATGTGTTGGATTAATATGTTGGAATAGACTTTGAGATGGGTATACCCATTAAGCTACTTATTAAAAAATATTTTATTTGTGAAAATCGCTGATATTAAATATCGAAAATTCCTAAAAGTTTATAAGTGTAATATAAATTCTAATTAAAAGTGGTTTTAAAGGATTATGAAACTTTCAATGGTAGTGTAGCGTCCATAAATTACAATCATATTTTCATTGCATATGTCACACAGAAATAGTCACAGATTTTGTAACATTTTACTTCAAACAGTGGATAAATGTCACAGGCTCAGAATCCAAATTACGTTTGATTCCACGGAACGCAATTTTCTTTAGATTTGATCAAAAGTAAGCTAAGGGTATGTCCATCCCATCTTTACTGTATTGGATAAGCTGTGTAGTTGAAGAAACCAAGCGAATCTAGAAGTATGAAACTGCGGAAACTGACTTTCCATCCCTGAAGAACTTCCTGAATTTCCTGTTGCAAAGAACGAATGCCATAACTGAGGAAAAAGCTTACGTTAATAAACAATCGATCACAGAAAAAAGACTACGTTCTAAATGTCAGTCTCCTTCTCACGCATTTAATGTACACAAGACGCATTCTTGTCCAATTTGCCTAGGGGAAAGCCACCGTCTGTCTGTTTAAGCGGCGAAAAATTCACTAAACTAATGATTATGACCAACGTCGTTAATTCCTTAAAACAAAATCCAAATGCTTAAATTGCTTATCCGACACACAGTCAGTTTTGAAAATTGAAAATGAAACAAAGACACAACACTTTGGACAATCAGAAATTGTAACCGCAAATGTTACTCCTGTACAAGCCGAAATCAATACCAATACCACTGTGAGTGATGCCAACGGGTATTTAGATCGCTCGAATATTTCTACACATTTTGTGAAAAATTTAATTTTATTGAAAATCAACTGAACTGTAGCCCACAAATTCAGAGCTTTCAAAATCGAAAATCTGCAATTGTGCTCCGATCTCGATGATTGATACCTCTATCAATAGGTGCTGAGACCAGTAATTGTGATGCTAACGGGTATTTAGATCGCTCTGAAAATCAACTGAACTATAGCCCACAAATTCAGAGCTTTAAAAATCGAAAATCTGCAATTGTGCTCCGATTTCGATGATTAATACCGCTATCAATAGGTGTTGAGACCTGTAATTGTGATGCCAACGGGTATTTAGATCGCTCGAATATTTCTACACATTTTGTGGAAAATTTAATTTTATTGAAAATCAACTGAACTATAGCCCACAAATTCAGAGCTTTAAAAATCGAAAATCTGCAATTGTGCTCCGACTTCGATTATTGATACCTCTATCAATAGGTGTTGAGACCTGTAATTGTGATGCCAACGGGTATTTAGATCGCTCGAATATTTCTACACATTTTGTGGAAAATTTAATTTTATTGAAAATCAACTGAACTATAGCCCACAAATTCAGAGCTTCAAAAATCGAAAATCTGCAATTGTGCTCCGACTTCGATTATTGATACCTCTATCAATAGGTGTTGAGACCTGTAATTGTGATGCCAACGGGTATTTAGATCTCTCGAATATTTCTACACATTTTGTGGAAAATTTAATTTTATTGAAAATCAACTGAACTATAGCCCACAAATTCAGAGCTTTAAAAATCGAAAATCTGCAATTGTGCTCCGATTTCGATTATTGATACCTCTATCAATAGGTGTTGAGACCTGTAATTGTGATGCCAACGGGTATTTAGATCTCTCGAATATTTCTACATATTTTGTGAAAAATTTAATTTTATTGAAAATCAACTGAACTATAGCCCACAAATTCAGAGCTTTAAAAATCGAAAATCTGCAATTGTGCTCCGACTTCGATTATTGATACCTCTATCAATAGGTGTTGAGACCTGTAATTGTGATGCCAACGGGTATTTAGATCTCTCGAATATTTCTACATATTTTGTGAAAAATTTAATTTTATTGAAAATCAACTGAACTATAGCCCACAAATTCAGAGCTTCAAAAATCGAAAATCTGCAATTGTGCTCCAATTTCGATGATTGATACCTCTATCAATAGGTGTTGAGACCTGTAATTGTGATGCCAACGGGTATTTAGATCGCTCGAATATTTCTACACATTTTGTGAAAAATTTAATTTTATTGAAAATCAACTGAACTATAGCCCACAAATTCAGAGCTTTAAAAATCGAAAATCTGCAATTGTGCTCCGATTTCGATTATTGATACCTCTATCAATAGGTGCTGAGACCTGTAATTGTGATGCCAACGGGTATTTAGATCGCTCGAATATTTCTACACATTTTGTGGAAAATTTAATTTTATTGAAAATCAACTGAACTATAGCCCACAAATTCAGAGCTTTAAAAATCGAAAATCTGCAATTGTGCTCCGATTTCGAGGTGCTGAGACCTCTAATTGTGATGCCAGCGGTATTTAGATCGCTCGAATATTTCTACACATTTTGTAGAAAATTTAATTTTATTGAAAATCAACTGAACTATAGCCCACAAATTCAGAGCTTTAAAAATCGAAAATCTGCAATTGTGCTCCGATTTCGATGATTGATACCTCTATCAACAGGTGTTGAGATCTGTACGTGCGACGCCAACGGGTATTTAGATCGCTCGAATATTTCTACACATTTTGTGGAAAATTTAATTTTATTGAAAATTAACTGAACTATAGCCCACAAATTTAGAGCTTTAAAAATTGAAAATCTGCAATTGTGCTCCGATTTCGATGATTGATACCTTTATCAATAGGTGCTGAGACCTGTAATTGTGATGCCAACGGGTATTTAGATCGCTCGAATATTTCTACACATTTTGTGGAAAATTTAATTTTATTGAAAATCAACTGAACTATAGCCCACAAATTCAGAGCTTTAAAAATCGAAAATCTGCAATTGTGTTCCGACTTCGATGATTGATACCTCTATCAATAGGTGTTGAGACCTGTAATTGTGATGCCAACGGGTATTTAGATCGCTCGAATATTTCTACACATTTTGTGGAAAATTTAATTTTATTGAAAATCAACTGAACTATAGCCCACAAATTCAGAGCTTTAAAAATCGAAAATCTGCAATTGTGCTCCGATTTCGACGATTGCTACCTCTATCAATAGGCGTTGAGGCCTGTAATTGTGAATCTGTGACCATGGCATATGCGTCTCGTGTTTTGATGAGTAGAGTAGAAACAGGAATATTTCACTTGCCAAGATTTAAAACGTCATTCTATATACAACGGTTTTCTAAATCCGAGATAGATTCAACGCATGGCAAAACATCCGTGGATTACTAGACTTAACTTCTACCTGATCTTGATCACTGAATTGTGTATCAATCGATTTTGGCTTGTAAGATCAAATGCGCATGTGATTATTGAAACCTAAACACCATAATAGAGGGCAGTTAAGGCAGTTAAACGAGTTTTTTCACAAGAGACGAAGAATTAAATAAATACCGACTTTTATAGGAGATTGTAACCAGCCAATCAATTGGCGAGAAATAAACTGGATAAGTAAAATACTACGAGAACACTGTCACCGCAGATAACCTGGGAATATTTTATGCTCTAGTACGAAAAATATCCACACTACGACAAATTTATGAGTGGTATTTGACGGTTCCGCAAATGTTTTTTTTTCTTAATGATAAGTTGATGATTGGGCCAATTGTGTAGCAAAAGATAACTGAAATTTTGTTAATTTACAGAAAATATAAGTAAGCTTTTTCAGCATTGGGACGATGAAATACTAGATTCCGATAACTTAACATGGTCACACATGTTTGGAATGAGCTGAAGCCGATTGAATCATTGGAGATTCCAAGATAGCTAGAAACAAAAGACAATTTTGAAATTCATCGGTAAGGACCTAATGCGGCAGTTGTTTACTTCATATCAAAATTACAGAGCCGAGAAGTAGCAGTGAGCCTAATAACTGCTAACACCAATGTCGCGCCAATAAAACCCTTTAACATTGCGAGGCTAGATCTATGTTCAGCATCACTTTTGATAATACTATTGTAAGTAACAAAACATTTTTTTGTTTCCCACAACCAAACCAAAAATATATCTAAACACAGATTCCACAATCGTCAAATCATCGTCTGGCTTTCAAATTAACTTAAAACTTGGCCAATAGGACAAGCGAAATTTTGACAGTTACCAATCGCACCAATGTGTGTCGCCATTTATCACTTCAGCAGAAAGGGAAATCCGGCTGAGAGTGCTTCCAGAGGTCTACACCCGAATGAGCTTTAAAATAACAAACTGTTTTGAAAGGGGCCATCATTTATGCAGACGGATCAGGTCATAATTCCAAGAGAAACTCTAACAACGATTTCAGAAGATGAAGGGTTAGTTTAAGCAGCAGTAACTGTGGCATGTCGAATAGAGCAGAAGGCAAGCAGGATTTCAAGATATCCCAAACACACCATTAAAAAACCGAAAATTGAAATCTTATCTGTGCGAAATTTAACTTCGATGGAAGCTCGTTTATTTCCCGTAATATAGTACCAGCAATTTGAGAAAGAAATCGAATTACTAAAACCAAGTATGCATAAAATGTCAAATTAGTAAACTTTATTCCGTTTACAGATAATGTTGGGCTGCTAAGAGTCAGTGGCCGAATTTCAAAAGCTCAGATGTCATAATATGCCAAACATCCCTTAATCTTACTTGGAAACCATATAACAGTCATAAAGATGGTTACATACTTATACATTTAAACTCCTTGCATGCCGGAACATCACAATTATTGTCCTATATTCGCCAGAGATTCTAGATTATGAGATGTAAAGAATTAATAAAGAAAGTGGTATATAGATGCGGCTTTAACTTCTGCCGACGACATAACATAATGTCGTCGGCAGAAGTTAAAGCCGCTAACGCAGTTAATGGGACAGCTACCATATTGAAGAGTAACCTTATCGATGCCATTTCTAAAGACCGGGGTGGATTACGCAGGTCAATATACGATAAGGGCTTACTAGCAGAGGAATTGAAAGCTAATCAAAGGATACCTGGCAATATTTATTTGCCTCGCTACAAAGAGTGTGCACTTTGAGCTGAACACACGTCTCAGCACCAAAACTTTTTAGCTGATATTTCAAGATTCCAAGTGATGAGAGGAATTTGCGCCGAGACCGTCGATTTATTCAAGTCATAAAATACCGTAACAAAACTAACAAATTGGGCTTCCAAAGCAAGGAACTCATTAGCATTTTATGTTCTTTCAATTTATTGATTTAGTATGAATATATGAACAATGCACTAATTTCAATGTTTCAACTTTTACGTAGCTATGAACTAGGGCAGTTTAACGAAGTCAGAATCACGATGTCACTTCAAGGTTTAAACTATTTAAAATCGTTTGTTTATTGCCTATGAAAATCATTAGAAAAATTCCTATTGACTGGGATATTAAGTCCTAGCTGTAGGCTAAGTTGCAAATAGAATAAAGTTTAAAGAGGATGTAGTTATGCTTAAGTTGGAGGGGGTTGAGATGAGGGTAGAGCTAAAAATTGATTTGGGGTTGAATTGGTGATTGAGTTTAGAGTTGATTTGGGCGTTGATTTTGTTGATTGGTTTGGGATGACACCGATTTGGAAGTTGAGTTGGAGGTAAGATAGTTGTCTTGAGATGATTTTGAGTATGCTCGTAGTTTTATCGATCACATCGTGAGGTTTCAGCCTTTTGCACTTTTATATTATTTTAACGAGCACATAATCGGTGCATAGAATTTTATTCGAGGTAAAAATCATTTCTGGAGCGTAGCGACAAACGTCGTCGGTGGTTTTGACTTATTTGATCTTAAAGTTGTATCGGTGGAAACTAAAAATTCGATGATGTACAAATTTTTCTCAGAGAACATCTCAGGTAAGTACCTGTGTTTCGATACTTCTGTTCTTGAAAAACTCAAGATTTCATATTTTCAGTTGGAGTTATAGGCTGGTAACGTGATTTTGAAAGAACATTGGACTTCCACGTGTATGGTGCGAATATTGGTAGCGAACAACCTTAAAGTTATTGGATTACTGCGGTAACACAGCTTTTGGATTTAAGGCAAAGTGTCTCATGCCGATTTCATGGATCAACTATAAATTTACAAATTAAGGATTTGATAAAATTTAGCTTTCCGTTTAAATTGCTTGTTGCCTTTTAAAATTTATCATGTCCACTGTTTATCAATTAGCTATGAAAATACCTCTAATTATCCTGCAACCTTTTACAAATTAAACTCTGACATTCAATATAATTAATCCAAGCAACAGCAACAAAAATTTCCTATTTGTTGGTTAATTAAAATAAAATCTCATTAAAATTTTTCAAAAACTAATTAAATAACATGCGATAAAATTTATAAAAATTACGAGTATGAGAGATTATTTTGACCAAAAAAATAAAAAGTAAAAATTGTATTTCATGAAATTTAATCCTTTCCACACAGAAATCAGGTCTCTAGAGATTGCCTTCAAAAAAAAATTGTTTGGTACTTGTTGTTGTTGTTAATATAATATAATATTTCTCTAATATATATAAAGATTATTAATTGTCATTATCTCATTCCAGATTTAAAATTTCAGTTGTCTCCTCCAATCCAATAAAAACTATATTGAAAGGTTTGCTTTTTCCTCTCCCCCGTCTCAAATTTTCAACTGTGGCGAAAAGGGTTAATTATCACAGTGGAAAATGTCATCAAATATTGAAATTTTTTTTAATTCTTTTCGGTTTTTTATTTTTGTGTTAGTCAGACGAGAAGATATTTAGTACTAGACCTACTATATATGCAGAAGCAGATTTTTTCTCGTCTAATTAATTTTTTTTTTTGTTTCTGTTTCATTATTTCCCTGGGATTTGGAATTAACAACCAAAAACCTACGAAATAACACAGATCGAGGGAATTAAGTAAAAAACAAAAAAATGTTTAATAGATTTAACCCTTTTTCTATAATATGGTTTGTCTTTTGGGAAAGAATTAAATTATTCTTTGATTTGGTGTGGTTTGGTTTTTATTTCTGTACATAAAGAAAATTGAATTCTTTTTAGCAATTTTGATAAGTGTATGTAGGAGACAACTTATGTAAAATAACAAATTTTGCATGCTAATTGAAGGTTATATTTTAGACAGACATTTATACATTTTAATTTGCTTCTATGGTGGTTGATTTTTTTTTTTTTAGTTTCACTAAAGGGGCGAATTTTGTTGCACAGAAAATTCAATTTACTCAAAACGTATTTATGTAGGTACCGTAAAAGAATTTTTTCCATTTTTAAATGTGTTGCACAAGAAGTGGTATTTTTGGGAAGCAAAACAAAACAAGAATCGGGAAAATTTAATTTAATTTCAAGGTTAGTGTTGTAATAGAGACGACGCGATTCATTCTATGTATAGAGTTGTGTACGATGAAAAAAAAATGTACATGTTTTATTTAGAGTCTAGGTTAGCAGAAGCTTTCATATTTTTAGAATTTTTTTAGTAGCATGATGGTTTTGCTAACGTAAAAAAAAAAGTGAAGTGGAGAATCGTATATTTAAGAAAGAAAGAAATTGTTACGTGATTAGGAATAATTTATCAAAATAACCAAAAAGAAAAAAGGTGAATTCATTAAATTATTAAAGTAAGTTGTTGTGTTTTTTTAAAACAAATTTTATTTATTATTTTTTTTTGTTGGGGAAGGTAAGTAAGTAATTCCTTATGATTACTTTAAAATGTACGTCTCGTACAGTTTCGAGAAATGTTTGTCCCGTAATGTGCAAAGCAGAATAAATTTCAGCTTAACCAAAAATTCATCTTCTGAGGCCGTGATATTTATATACCAAATTTTGATTAAATTACATTAATTAAAATTAACCACTTCTTATACAGATAAGTTTACCTTCATACTGTTGAAGAAAATAAAACCCAATTTTAGCTACGACTACGATACAAAAAAATGTATTTTGTGTGTTTAATATTTTTCAAAATGATTTTTGATTCTAAATATTTATTTATTTCCACCTTAACAGAAAGTGCAAGATACACTTGTACATGTTGAGAAAATTCATAATACAATATAGAAAGTAAAGAAAAATAACTGAATAGATGAATATCCAACGGCAAACATACATCAAAATGCATTATATTGAAAAGTCAGAAAATTATATTATAAGACTATTTTCTGACTAGCACCTATGCTCGCTCTCACAGTTTAAGTATCTATGCACTGTAATGCCACACCAAGCCTGACCTTACTTCAACCGTGCACTATAGAGAAAGCAAACCAAACAATAATGTCACTTGCTAAATCCAGAACCAGTAAGTACTCCCTGAGCTTACTCCTAAACCGAAGAATATGATGTTGTCTGTATATCGGAGACATGGCGACATCTAAATTTAAGACTGAAGAATATTTTCCGATATTATACATTGCCCATCGCTGAGACAGGCATCTTCTTGAGGACACACATGCGAAAGGTGGTGGTGTGCTAATTGCTGTTTCGGAGAAATTTTCATCAGTATCTTTATCATTGACTGATTGCGATTTGGACATAATCGTAGTACGAATATCGTATCAATCGTTTTCACTAATTGTTTGTGTCACGTATATTCCATGCGAGTCTAACTTTGGAGTGTATTATAAATTCATTAATATTATCAAGTCCAGCATAGCACCCATTTTGCAACCAGAGGATCGTTTATGTAAATTTCGTGATTTCAACTTACCAAATGTTAATTGGCTTCGAGTTGATGATTTTTTAACTCCGTTGAACTTGAATGCGAATTATGATAACTTTATGACCGGATTAGTTCGATGGGTCTCAAACAATGTTTGTATGTTAAGAAAAATTGTGGGAATGTTTTAGACCTGGTATTTGTGTTGTTGGATCAATAATTTATTGTCGATACCTGTGACGATTTAGCAGGATCGTCCAGCATTTACCATTTTCCTTTAAAAGTATCACTGTCTTTTATGGTATGTGAAAGTGTCAAGGATGAGCTAATTGTTGAAAATTTTAATTTTAGAATTGGGGACTCTGATTCCTCTAATGTTTTTCTTGACAAATATAATTGGAAGGTAACGATCATTTAGTTGAAATGTTGGAGGAATTTTACAATGTTTTAAATGTAGGCATGGAAAAATGTATTCCTAAATTTAAATCCCCGCATAATAAAAAGGAACCGTGGTATAATAAACAGCTTATTAATCTGAAAAACCGTAAAGACAAGGCTCATAAGAGATTTAAACTTTTCCTACTTCTGATAGGTACGCTGTTTTTGAATCTTTGAGAAATGAATACCGAATATGGAATAAATACAACAATTACGTTTTGGAGATTGAATCGAACATAAAAGGTAGACCTGACCGCTTCTGGAAATTCATTGATTCTAAAAGAAAACCAAGTGGATATCCGTATATTATGTTTTTGGATGTTCGTGTGGGTCATAATCTGAATGAGAATTGTGACTTGTTCGCCGACTTTTTTGAAAGTGTTTATGTAAAAAAACCGGTAACGACAGATTCGACATCGAGTTGTTGTCCGTTATTGTTGAAATATATTTTCCTAGCAATTAGATGTTGATACTGTCTTGAATGAACTACTATCACTCGATACTAATCAAAGTGCAGGTTTCGATTCCATTCCTCCCTTGGTTCTTAGGATGACAGCCCATGCTGTCGCGTTTCCAATCACCGTCCTATTTAACAAAATTCTTCAGCAAGGATACTTTCCGAACCTCTGGAAATGCTCGTTAATTAAACCAGTATTTAAGTCGGTCATTAGCATTTTATCCGTTTTACCGAAACTTTTTGAAAAATTAGTCAAGAATTTTATTTTTTTTTATACTCGTAGGTTTATTTCATCTAAGCAAAATGGATTCCTTCCTGGCAGATCAACTGTTTCTAATTTGTTTTTACTGACCAAATTTTATTTCAACTGCTTTCGAATTGGGGAAGGATGTACAGGTTGTTTATCTAGATTTTAGCCAGGCATTTGACAAACTTGATCGCAAACTACTGTTGGATAAATTAGAGTCTTTGGATTGTAATAGTCTACCTATTAGGTGGATTAAGTCGTACTTAGATTGTAGAACTCAAATCGTTAAGATTGGGAATTACACGTCTAGATCGATTCATGTAACGTCAGGGGTTCCCCAGGGAAACCATTTGGGTCCCCTTTTATTCATTTTATTTATCAATGACGTGACTGACTGTATTAAGTATTCTGAAATTCTCATATTTGCTAACGATATTAAAATTTTTAAAACTATTTCGAGTATTCGGGATGCAGTTGATTTACAATCTGATTTATCGTATTTTACAAATTGGTGTACTTATCATAATTTATTATTAAATTCTAAGATGTGTAAAACAATGCGATTTTCCCGTAGAAGGAATGATTTGAACTTTAACTACGAATTGCTTCTTAATGACCATAGAATTGAGAAAGTGGACACTTTTAAGGATTTGGGTATCGCTTTAACTTCTAATTTATCATTCCACATTCATATACAGAGCATTGTTTCTAAGGCGTTTTCCTTGTTAGGGTTTGTTATACGATTCTCTAAAGATTTCTGGGATCCTTATGCGATTAGAATCTTGTATATTTTGTTATTGCGTCCACAATTGGAGTATGGTGTAGTTATTTGGGATCCATTTTATCAAGAATCTTCGGATCTTATTGAACGAGTTCAAAAATCGTTTTTAAAATATGCCTTGCGTAGATTACTGAGGGACAATAATCTTCCCAATTATATTCTTCCTCCTTATAGGGGAAGATGTAAACTTTTAAGATTGGAACCTCTCTCTATTCGTCGAATTGCGACGTGTACCACTTTTGTTTGTAATCTCCTCGTTTGTAGGATTGATTGTAGTGCGATTCTTGATTTGTTTTCTATTTACGTTCAAACACGTATGTTACGATCAAGCAGGGATTTTGTTCTTAAATTGCCAATACGGAGGAGTAATTTATCTAAGAATGAACCTGTTTATATTGTCTCGGTTGCTTTTAATAAAGTACGATCGAATTTTGATTTTAATTTGTCAAGAGAATCGTTTAAGGTTTTGATGTCTGATTTTCTTTGTGATTTTTGGTAAACTGTTTAATTTTTGTATTTTTACTTGTATTGTAATTAAATAATATTTCGATTGTAACCAGTTTTTTTTTTAAAGTTGGTAAATAAATTAAAAAAAAAAAATAATAAAAGCCTTAATGGTACGCAATGTTTTAATATCATCCGGAATAATGATTTGATTTTATCGTCATACAGCAAGTGTGTCGGGGTTCTTCTGCATAAGTTGTACATGGATTTAGCTACCTGGTTGTAGCAGATGGGAGTATACATGGGCAAAATAAATATCCTTTATTAGATTAGACCAAACTTCTCAGCCTATGAAAGATAGACAAAAACGGGGAAAGCTTTTTTTTATATGAGTTAAATGAGTATCCCAGGATAATTTTTCATTTCGGTATAAACCTAAATACTTCGCTTCATTTATTCTCTGGATTTCTTGAGAATTAACTGTTAAAGCAAATGGATTAGTATGACTATTTTCGAGATATTCATTTAAGCTATGTAAATCATTCTCCATGATTCGTTAGACAAGAAATAAATTCCCCTGACTATGTGCCTAGAAAGGGATAATGTTAACCGTGAAATAAACGAAAACACTAACTCAGAAGCCGACGACGAAAGTAATTGCTTTAGACAATCTAAAAACTCTTGAACCTTGGGATTTTGAAATGCACCTCCAGATTATTTAATCTTAAATATCAAGTGACGTTATTATTACCTATTTAGAAAAAACCGAAAAATATTAACAACGATCTATCGAAATATCTATTTTGTTAAGGCCGCCTATATGTATATGGTACATTCTTAGTCAAATCGGCCATCCCCTGAACATTTCAATTTTTGAGATAAATAAACATTTTACTCAAAAGTGTCAGTGGAGTTACTAGTTACACAAAGTTTTCAGGGTCATTAAATACAACTAACTGCTAAAGATATTAAATTTTCAAGCGTGATTTACACGTTCCAACAATGTTTTTCCAACTTTTTTTGTTGGAGACTTAGGGCTACACGCAATAGAAAAAATGTTCATGCGATAAAAAGAGAAAAGTATAAAACAAAAATGTCGGGTATGCTATAATTTTTGGCGGTATAAAATTGACAAAATAATTTTTGACAGATAGTTTTGGTGCAAAACGGAGTTTCTTGTATACACATTTCTTTAAATAGTGAAAATAAAATATAAATATGGAAAAGCTAAGTGATAATGAGCTTCTAAATATAATATTTAGCGACAGTGAATGTGAAGAAAACAGTTTTTTGACGAATATCATATTCGAAGATTGTGAAAGTGGTCGCGAAAAACATAAAACCAAAAATCAAAGAAAATATTGGGTTTGCCTTTATTATTGTGAGCGGGACAAAACTGGAGCTTTTCAAAATGTTTTCTTGCCCCTGAAAATCTCAGATCCAATGATGTTCCAAAATTATATGAGAATGTCAACTTGTCAGTTTGACGAACTTTTGTCAATTGTTGGACCATTAATTGCAAAACAAGAGTTCATTAGAAAAACTATCCAACCTAGCACAAGATTGGCTATCACGCTCAGGTATAATTAAACTTTTATTTATTTAAATATTGTTAGAAAATTCTAATGTACTATATTCACTTTTCAGATATTTGGCAACTGGTTAGTACCAAAAAAGTCTGTCTATTGTTTATAAATGCTCACCAGCAAGTGTTAATTTTATAATAAGAGAAACGACACAGGCAATTATAAATTCACTTAAGATAAAGGCATTTAAAAAAGTTAATGAAGCACATGTCATAGATGTTGCAAATGGCTTCGCAGAAAGATGGAATTTTCCACACTGCATTGGCGCTATTGATGGGAAACACGTCTCTATACAGGTAGCTTCGCATATTATATTAAGCTAAAATTAGAATTGTATGTATAAATATTCTTTTATTAACAGGCTCCATCGTATAGTGGATCGACGTTTTTTAATTATAAAAAAAAAATTTCTATCGTGCTCATGGCAATCAGTGACCATGATTATAATTTTGTAATGTGCGATATAGGAGCCGCTGGAAGGCAAAGTAACGGAGGCATTTTCCGAAATAGTAATTTCGGAAAACAATTTTATTCAAACTCATTACCGTAGTATATATCCGGCATTATGCAAAAATACCAAATAACATTTGATTTATAGGTTACCCCAGCCATCGAATATATCGGATCGTTGTGTCAATATGCGGATGATGCCTTTGGCCTTCACGCAAACATAATGAAGCCTTTTTCTCAAAGCCCGCTCACTCAGGAGCAAAAAGTATACAATTATCGGTTATCAAGGGCGCGTCGAATAATAGAAAATTGTTTCGGGATATTGGTGACAAAATGGAGAGTATTTAGACAACCGATTATTGCAAATGTAAGTTTTTTGTTCATTTGAATAATAGTTGCATTTAAATAATTTTAATTTTACAGGTTGATACAGCTGAAAAAATAATAGGCGCCTGTGTATGTCTCCATAATTGGTTGAGACAGCAGTCCTCTCCAATACCATATATCTCGCCCGGCTTAGTAGATTTACAAAATAGTAATGGAACGCAAACCGATGGGACTTGGAGAGCTGAAGTTAATGGCAACCTGAGAGGCATGCAGACAACATCATTCAACTCGACAAAAGAAGCAAAGGAAATACGAAATAGGTTTTTTTTTATTTAGGTATTTTATTTATCATTGATATATTAACATTTTTAATACCTTGCCTAGGTTTGCCAAATATTTTAATAATGAAGGAGCGGTACCATGGCAAAAGGGGATAAAATTTAACGAACCAGAGGTATAATAAGCCACACATAGAATTGGACTAAATTATAATTTAAGGATTTTTTTTATTTCAGTAAAGAAAATTTCAAAATGAGGAGCTTCTAGAAGTTCGAGCCACTTCAGCTGAATAGATAATTAGTTTTCAAATAATTTTTTTGTAAATATTTTTTGTAGTGTTTCTTGTTTTTATTTATTTCCAGGTATCAAATGTAAGGAGCAGCGACTTTCATCAATGTTACTTTAACTCGGGAAGTCCCTAATGAAATATCGTCCCGAAAAAATAATCTTTCTTTTAATTTGAAGAGGTTTTTATGCCTAATAGAAGCAACCATTAATTTTTAATTTATTGCTTCCATATGTGCTTTTCCTCGAAGAAAAAATAATAAAAATAAAAACAAATATTTTGAAACAAAATTTATTTTTTAATTCAAGTGTTTCAAGTTTGTTCAGTTTACAAATAAAAATTTTTAAACTAAAATTTATTTTTTTTTAATTCCATCTGCAGTTTACATTTTTTAATTCCATATGCAGTTTACAAATAAATATTTTTAAACTAAAATTTATTTATTTTTTAATTCCATCTGCAGTTTTTTGTATTTACGCAAAGCTTGCATTATATCCCACTCCACCCCGTTGCCAAAATCATTGCTCAGATGTCAGATCCTTCAATTCAGAACACACATATTCTACTATATCTTTTGGTGCCACATGTCGTTTGGCGAGCACATCCAAGGCCTGTTTCTTGAGGTCGATTTGTTTCCTCATTAATTCATTCGACGCACTCGTAATTTTCCCTAAAAATATATTTTTATTGTAATAACAATATGAAACAATTATATCAAAATATGGATTTGATGGTTTGAAATACCGCATCACATGAAGTATTAAATTTAAAAACTTCACTTACTTTTGGATGGCATAGGTGGTAAACCGAAGCTTCCTTCGAACTTAGTGGTTGGCATAGGTGGTAACCCGAAGCTTTCTTCGAACTCAATATTTGATAAAGATGAAGTCCTGAAATAAAGAGAAAAATTCATAAACATTTTTTTTAGTTTAAATTTTGGACGATTTGACTTACGGTCTAGGCTCGAAAGTGTCGTCCAGAAATGTTAAAATTTTGGCGTATTTGTAAACCTTGGTCTGCTTGCAAGCTCCACTGGGGATCGCTTTCTTATACCGCACGTAGCAGGCCCTCACCGCGTCCCATTTTTTTTTAAATATGGCACATCATTTGCCGTAAAATCTGTCAAAAATTGATAAAAACTTATGTACATATTTTATTTTAGTTTAATAGTTTGTTAAATAGTAAACCCACTAAGGTTAACAACTTACTTATCGAAATTTCCACACACATGGATCTTGTCTAATTGTTTCAATTAGTTCCTCTAAAATTAAACACACATAAAGATAACAACAACTATTAACCAAATCACTGCGTAATAAACTAAATACATACCTACTGGAATTTTGGGCTCCTTTTGATCCTCAGGACAGAAAATATCAGATTCTGAAAGTATGAAACAAGGTTAGGTATATATTTAAATGGACAACACTAAATTAAACATATCGGAATTGGGGTGAAAGCAGTCTGGCTCCCGTCATAACCCGTGTCTTGCCACTCTTCTTCCGTGAAGAGATATTCCTCCTCCGGGTAAAAGTATTCGGGTTCTGGAAATATAATTATTCAATTAGAAAAAAATCATAACCCAAAATTTGTTTCTTTGTAGGCACATTACCTTCATTAGAACTCTGCTTAATATTAAATTTTGTCGAAACTAATTTGTTCTCCAAAATTATTATTGTTTTGGCTGAAATTAAAAATGTTTGATTAAACATATAAATTGTATTTTGTATTTAAAAACTACAAAAAATTAAACTTACCACTCATGACTATTTTGGTTACTGTTTTACTATAAAAATTTGAAGTTTGAAAATACCGCTATTTTTATTGTGTTTGTTTCCATAAAATATACTCGGGTCGAGTATATTTTATAGTCAACAAATTTTTTTTATGGAAACAAAATTAAAAAAAAAGAAAAAAAACTCCAACAAAATTTTGTTTGTTTATATATTTGTTCTTGTCTTTCAAAGGAAATTCGCGATATACTGATCTCTTCATTTTTTGTTGGCCAACATTGTTGGGACGTGTAAATCACGCTTAGCACAGATGTCTGTTAGGGTGCTACCAACCTAATAAGCCGGAGTGAGTTAAATAAAAAAGCCTTAGATACCAATTACCAATTTGAAAATATTACGATTCGTCCCTGCTACGGTCATATTGGTTAAACCATTTTAACTTACTTCTATACTTAAGTACGAGTAATTTGGGGTTGGGGTCGTTGTCCAAAATAAAAAAATCCCCAAAAAAACAAAAATCCCAAAAAACCAAGTTTTTTAAAACTAAAAAAATTTTGAAATATTATTTTAATTCGTTATATACCGTGGAGGATGAGGGCTACCGCCCCAAACCCCTGCCCTGACGATTTTTTGAAATTCTCATATTCATAGTGATTGAACCATTTTTGAAAAATTTATATTTTTTAAAAATAATTCACATACTAAAAGAGAGAACTTCCCAAAGCCGCTTAGCATTGGTCCTTCCCACGCAAGGATGACATGCAATTATGTAGTTTCCTTTTGTTTTCATATTTTAGTTATCAAAGATTTATTGGAGTCTACCCTTCCGATGGGGCAGTTTATTTTGTATTTTTTGGTATTTTTTTTTTTGGGGGATTTTTATTGTTGAGATTTCGAGGTGCTTCCTATAAAATCATTTTTGAAACAAAATAATAAAAGTATGGGAGAGAGGCAAAATCCCTAGAGTTAAAATCCCGAGGGTACAAAATCCCGAGGTTTTGAAAAAATCCCGAAAGTGCAAAATCTCGAGCATACATAATCCCGAGGATACAAAATCCCGGTACTAAATTCCGAAGATACAAAATCCGTAGGGTACAAAATCCCGAAAGCTTATGAAAATTCGAAAATCTAGTTGTTGCACAATTGGTGGAGTTTCCCGTGATTTAATGGAAATCCAGAATATGTGAATAGTAAAAATCTAGAAAAATAAAATCCCGAAAAAGCAATCAGAAAAATATTTTGTTTAAAATAAATGAACAATTTTATAGGCAATTTTAGACTTTTGACATCACTTGACACATTTGTGGTACATCTATCAGCAGAAGCGATACGAGCGATACAATTCCTTTCATCTGTGTCTGCAAGGTTGACGAAACATTTACAACTCCAATACATTCGTCGATGCCACACTAACCCAACGAATTAAGCCAACCCCAAAATAACTTGAAACATTTGTTGTAGAACACTCAGTACAAGCGATATGAGCGGTACGATTCCTTTGATCTGTGGTTGACGAAGCAATTTTCATTATCGTAAATATTAAGAACTTTACGGAAAAAGTAAAATTCGACAGACATTTTATAAATTTTAATTTTAATATGGTCCACACTTTGATAATTGCGTTTCTGGATTTTAGTTTTCTGGGTTTTGTAGTTCTGAATTTTTTTTCTGGACGGGATTTTCAGTTTTTGTATTATTTTTTCTACATAGAAAGTAGCCAACCCTCAATTTATTTTTAATTACATGACAAAAAAAAACGTAAGAAAATTTTAATATTAAAGGCGATTTACTATTAAACATTTTTATACAAAAATTTTGATGAAAATATAAATTTTAGTCTTCGTAAAAATTTAAATTTTGAAAATTTTCAATCATAAAAAGATGAAAAATTAAAATAATGTTCAACGCAAACGGCCTTTCGGCAAAATCGGCCTTTCGACATAATCGCCTTTTCGACATTCGGCCTTTCGATGTTCGACATCGGCCTTTCGAAATTCGGCCTTTGCGCCATTCGGCCTTTCAATCCTATTTCATTTTGTTAAGGTTGCCTATATGTATATGGTACATTCCCGTCAAATCGGCCATCCCCTGCACATTTCAATTATTGAGATAAATAATTTGTTTTGGGTTTAAATATTTCGTTAACATGTCTACTTTTTAGTGCCGTTTGGTGTTTCTATGGCGTCGTTCGATTTTCAAAATGGCGGTTGGATTTTGTTATAAAAACGCAATTTTAACTCTGTTAATTTACTCAAAAGTGTCATTGGAGTCACTAGTTACAAATTTTTTATTAGTTGTGGCATATTTTTCGACGTTCATGAAGGTTGATAGAAACATATGTCCTAGGAAGTTTTCAAGGTTGCAAAATGCAATTAACTGCTAAATATATTGAATTTTACACAGATGTCTGCTAGGGTTCTACCAATTAGGTACCAATTTGTAAGTTCAGTTTTTAAATGTTCCGCTTCGTCCTTGCTACGGTCATATTAGTCAAATCATTTTAACTTACTTCTATACTTAAGTACGAGTAATTTGAATTTATAGAATCATTTTTCAAACAAAATAATAAATATTAAATTAATCACTCAAGAAAGTCAATCTAAGTAACTTAATTAGCTTAGCTAAACTATTATAGTTTAGCCTCTAATCATCATACAATCACTGGACCTTAATAAATCATTCGAGGCGGTTAATTAAAGAGCACAACAAACAAATACAAATTATATTAAATCGAAAACATCTCAATTTGTATTTATACGAGACAAAAAACGCCGGAAATTTGTTTCCATAAATCACATCTAGCTACATATTCACAGATTTAAAAACACAGAATCAACAAGCTAATTGATTAGCATACATTAGTAACATCCTCTAAATAATGCCGTAACTTTAATCTGTTATATAAATAGTTTGGTTGAACAAAACAAAAAAAAAAACATCAAAAGATCTAGATGCTAGACATGTCTACCTGTATTTAATAAACATGTAAGTGTTATCATCATTAATTCGCCACACTTCTTCATCTTTCTATCACGGAGAGAGAAACACTAAAAAGTGATTATGATGATTTGAATAGGATGTGTGTAAATGTATCATTTTTATTATGTTTAAAATTTTTATTTTTTGTATTTATTAATTAAGACATTAAGTAATCTAATTAAGAAATTTAATATTTACATTTGTTATTATAAAAATATGTAATGACCAATATGTTTGGTTACGGTTGAGAATTAAATCTTTATTTAAATTGTTGTATATTGTAGAGTTATAAGGTTGGTTAAATAATTACATAAAAATCATAATTATATGTGGGAATATTATAACACTTAACTTCCTGATACAATTCTGTTTATTCTATAGTCGGTTCAACAATCTCTCGCAGGTCCATTCTCTACATATGTATCTACATACGTAATGGTGTTATTTCAGCTATATATTTACAAAACGTAATTAATTTCAATGTTTTCTTGACGTATTGGTGGCGTATACTTGTCTTCTGTTATTATTTATTTAACTTCTTAGTTTTATATACACATAATTTCAGTGCCCGATCATGATGAAAATGTACACGCGATCATACAAGGTGGATTTACATATATTTTGATTTTTCGTTTTGTATTTTTTTTGTATCGTGTTTATTTTATTTATGTCTTGTTGTAATATTTCCAATAACAACAAATAAAAATAAATAAATTATACTTGTTATTATGAAATTGCAATTAAATTACATTATTTGTAAATATAATGGTACATGTAATGCATAAAGCAATTTTCCGAGGTTCAACGTCATTTACTATATAGGACTATAGACTGTCACTGGGTTATGTTATTATAGATGCGAACGATTTTTTACGATTTATTTATTTATTTTGACAGTTTATTTGTATGCTAAAATATTATTTTTTTTTAAATAAAATATTTTACCAAACGATGAGAAAGAACAGTAATAAGAAAGACAGCGTGTTTATTAATATTCATATTTCCAGATGTTTTTCAATTATTATTTATTGTTGTATAAAAATAGTAATTATTGTAAATTGTCAGTTTTCATTTTTTATTGTGTGAGGCCGAGTATTTTTACTAGTATACATGAATTATTTGCTTATTCGGTAGATTTGAATATACATTTTACTGCGAAATTATTCACTCGAAATGAAGCTTGAGGTAAGTGGAATTCAATATATCGATACTGGGATAAGGAGTGCCGTCTTTTAAAAACTAACAATTAAAAAACTTTTCAAATAAACCATTTATTACATAATTTAAAAATATTTGAAGAAGTAAACATCCCGAAAGTAGAACCTGTCGAAATCGATTTTATGAGGCTGATTACTTCTTTAAATATTTGTAAATATAATATTAAATGTTTTTAAAAAAATGTTTAGTTGTTTTTTTTTTTTAAATAAAATTTAAAAAAGTAAAATCTCGTGTGGAGCTGCTAGACTCCCATCAGGCGCGTCCCTAGGTGGCGGATAGGGGGAAACCCTAACCGACTTATCGGCGGGTAAATGGGAAATAAAATACCATTCGTGGATCAAAACAAGCTAGGGGTGGTTCCCTGAATAGGTATAATAACCAACATGGGGGACCCAGTGCCGGCGACTTTGAGGGTTGAGCAAGCGGGCTCGATATCCAATGACCGCAACACTTCAGAGGTAATAAATTCTAGAAATTCATTTGGAAGAAGTTCCATAATGCCACGATCACCAACAAGACTCTATGCAATGCACAAGTCAGAGAAATTTATTACCCCAAGTGGTACTCCAGTCAGCCGACTGGACAATCCATCCTCTTCGAAGACTGACCCTATGGATTTTGAGGAGGGCCAAACACTTTATGACAGTAGTGATGCCTGCGGAAATTTTACACTGCGAGCAGCAGGATTCAGTGAAAGAACTGTTGACCTAGAAAAGGAAAATATGGATCTCTTGGGGAGGCTACAGAAGATAGAGCAATCATTTACCAAGCTAAAAATCAACTGAAAAGTATCAGTGGTTTACCTATGAGGACAACAAGGCTAGACGTATAAAAGTTATGGCAAGAGGTTTGCATCACACTTGCTCAAGCCAAGAAATAATGGAAGATTTAAAAAATAAAGGCTTTCAAATACTAGATGCAGTGAATATTGTTAAAAAAGAGCGAATAGAAAACCAAGAAGGAAACCAAACTTTCAATAAAAGGGGACTCCCTCGTTTTATGCTGGTATTTGTTAACAAAGAGAATGTTCAAAACATTTATGGCATAAAAGCAATTCTTCACATGAAGGTAAAGATTGAACCAATGAGAAGCACCACTACACGCATACCCTAATGCAAGAAATGTCAGGGATTTAATCACACCCAAAAATATTGCAACCGGGATTCGAGATGTGTAAAATGCTCAGGTAAACATTTTACCCAGGCATGCACCATAGGGAGAGATGTGCCAGCTTAGTGCATAAATTGTAAAGGTCAACATCCGGCCAATTATCGAAGCTGTGAGGTTGCTAAACACCTACAAAAATTAAGAGATATATCACGAAATCAACCACAAAATCATGAAATTCGAAGGATTCAAACATCAATTCAGATGGATCAAAATCCACAACCAAGCAACGCAGGGCAAAGAAGAACATTTGCTCAGGTAGTGAAAGGCTCGGGTTCAACCAAATATATGGGCTCTGAAAATAATCGAATTATGGAAAACATTATGAACAGCTTCGAAGCTATTACAAAGCGGCTAGATGACCAAAGTAATCTGAACAACATGATAATTGATCGACTGAAGAAAATGCAACCCCCATAACGCAGTCCGATAAAAAATATTAAGTAAGAACATTTTCAGAATAGCAATATTCTGAGCCATTTCGCAATCCGAA
Source organism: Tipula helvola (assembly GCA_963556165.1). Classification (NCBI taxonomy): domain Eukaryota; kingdom Metazoa; phylum Arthropoda; class Insecta; order Diptera; family Tipulidae; genus Tipula; species Tipula helvola. The sequence continues at coordinate 353,836,119 of OY744481.1, read as the reverse complement.
AGCCATTTTGTTAAATCTCCGTTTATTAAAATCCGGGGTTATAACTTATATCATTCCATTCATCCAGCGGAAAGAGCAAGATGTGGTTCGGCATTACTAATAACAGAAAATGTAAAACACCATGTAGAAACAGAAATCGCAGAAGAACCAATTCAAGTCACTACTGTTAGGTTTCACATTAAACACAGACAGCTTACTGTCTCCGCAATATGCTGTCCTCCCCGGGATAACTTGAAAAGGGAGTTATGAAAAGGGAGGACTACATTAAACTATTAAAATCGCTAGGACGTGATTTTATTATTGGAGGTGACTTTAATGCGAAAAACACCTATTGGGGATCTAGACTTATGACGTCCAAGGGTAAAGAATTGTTTCAAGCAGGGCTGACTTCAAAATGTGAATTTTACTCTGTTGGTTCCCCAACATACTGGCCCAGTGACGAAGCTATAAGATACCGGACCTGATCGACTTTTATGTAGCAAGAGGTATATCTCAGAACTATATTCACATTGAAAACAGCAATTCCCTAGTATCGGATCACTCACCGGTTATCATGACAGTCAGTGAAACTGTAATTCAAAGGGAAAGTGCACCCAGATTAACAAATTCAAAACCAAACTGGGATCTCTTTCGTGAATTAATGGAGGACAAAATCAATCTCCAGGTACCGATAAGAAATTCTCGACAGTTGGAAGACGAATTGGAACAACTCAATGAAATAATTCACCATGCTGCATTGGCAAGCACCCCCATTTTACAAAATAAGAAGACGCTTAACATATCCTACCCAACGGACATATCAAAAGCTTACCATCTACCTATAGAAATTAACTCGCGGCTCGTGCCATATGCAAATACAGCTAAATACCTTGGCATGACTCTCGATACCAAGCTCAAGTGGAGAGAGCATGTCAAAAAGAAAAAAGAAGAACTTAACATAAAGTTCAGAAAAATGTATTGGCTCATAGGTAGAGGCTCTGAGCTTACAATTCACAATAAGCTGCTGCTATATCGGCAAATTTTGAAGCCGATATGGGCTTACGGTATACAACTCTGGAGATGTACCAAGCAAACAACGCCAAAATGATAAAGACGTTTCAAAACAAGGTTCTTCGTAGCATCGTCAATGCTCCGTGGTACGCAAGAAATGAAGACATTCACAGGGACCTACGGCTGAAATACATCAAAGAGGAAATAAAAATGCATGCCGCAAAACACGAAATAAGGCTCCAGGAACACGGAAACCTCTATATTCGCTATATGATAGTTAACTCTGTCGTTGAAAGAAGACTGCAAAGAACGAGGCCACTTGACCTAGTGAACTTACCAAACTAAAATTAGTAAATAGGTTTAATTAATTATGCGGGACTAACCAGTGGGTTACACCCCAACAAACAAGAATTTTACTAGAGAAATTTGTATTTGAGAGACAAATTGCTAGAAGAGCGCAGTCTCAGTCGTAATAAAGTAAATTGTTAAATTGTTAAAAAAAAAATAATAATTTTTTTTAAGGAATTTAAGTGACAAATCATGTTTTCAAATTTCTTTATTCTCTATTTCCCCCGACGTAGTTGCTTGCCTTCCTTTATTTGTTTGTTGCCTTAACCCATTTTAGAACCAAGATGAGAATTTAACGGCGACCTATTACTTAAGCTGCCCTAACAGAAAAAATCCTAAAATCAATATTATTAAGGGATCCACCCTCATAACCATGATTGTTAGATACCTAAAGTGCACTTATTATTGCATTTTATTAAATTTTAGTTTATTTTATTTTTGTTTTATTTGTGATCTGACGAAATGAAATATTTAAAATAATACAACTTTTTACAAAATCAAAATTACATCAAGTATTTGGCTCCTATTTAGTACCCGGTTATCAGGTGATGGAAAAAGAGAGTTCAAATATTAAAACAAACAAATCTCAACTTAAACAAACCTAGTGTTCTAATTGAAAACTGGCAAGAAAATAATAGGTTTCAGGATGCCCACGGGTTAGAATATAGTAATCCAAAAATTTATTTTACGAGCATACAAATGAAATGGCTACACGCTTATATGTATAATAGGGTTAAAGAATCTTTTGCATATTCGCAGTATAAAATGAGTTCCATAACAGGTTACAATGGCATCAGGTATTATGATAACTTAACCCAATGGCTTACGCATAAAACAATTTAAATTTTAGGTAATGGCTATTAAATTATAATGTAATGAACGACTTCCCTTGTAATGTTATTTCCAAGCAACCGAGCATTTCGTTTCCCGACGAATTTCATTTCTCGAGTATCTCTACTTTCATTAGCATTGATTTATTTCATGTTTCCTGACGAAGAAACATTTCTTTCATTTTGAGTTTTCGTATTATGGTTCATGAGAGTAAAAAGAGCATTTTTGTTGCATTGATGTTCTTGAAAAATTCACAATACATAATATTGGAATCTCCAAAAGTTACAAAACTACGATTCTCTTCTATTTAGTAGTCAAAATTCTATCTAAGCTCTCCGGACCGGCCACAAGGGGGTGTAAATTAATTTGGCAAGCAAAGAAAAATCGTAGCTTAATTTTTATCTGTGCAGGTCTGAAAAATTGTACAATACAAAGAAACTATCCACAGTTATTTAGCAAAATAGCACCGCAATATAATAAAAACTAACGAAGAGATTTTTACTGAGGTAGTAATTTACTATTTCTAGTACACGAATCAGTTTTATGAAATGACTGTTATGTTTTTGCAATTGGTATCAACATGAGATGATAACGAAAATAATTTAAGTCCGCTTAAGTGTCGATTTTGGTTTAAGAATGCAATTGACGGTATTCAAATTATATTGACTATATAAAATTTCTTTGATTTCAGATTTAAATATGGATAGCTTCGATGATCTTATATTTTGTGGCAGTTTATTGTAGTTAGATCCCCCCTTCATGGAACAAACTTGATTTTGTATGTTCGAGAGTATATGCCGGAAGTCGATATTGAGCTGAATTCCTTGTTTCACGAGCAGTAATAGAAAAGTTGGTTGGTCTATCATACTCATACTTGTTAAAGTTATTGGTAACTTTATAATGGAAAATATGAAAATCTGGTGAAAATAATGCCCTATTCTGGAAATAACTCCTATCATTGGTGCTATTTTTCGACATACATGTTGATAATGTGAATTCCAGTTGAATTGCGCAGAAATGTATACAATCCTAAGTAAACAGTGGCATTAACCCGGTAGATTTTTTTTTTCCCATATGAAACATGTTTAAAGTCTTCGTAGAGTTTATTAAATGTAATATTTAATTTAAATACAATATAGTTGGATTTCTTTATATTTAATGTTAATTTGTTGCGAGTTAAATACTTCCCTAGGATTTATAAATCCAATTTCATTTTTTGTTTTAGCACATCAAGTGTCATTCCCGTCAACACAATATCATCGGCATAAAGCTGTTTGGTACCGTGAGTGGAAACAAGAAAGATATCGTTTATATAAATTAGGAATAATAAAGGACCCAAAATTGACCCTGAATTACTAATTTTATTGCTTGCGATTTGATAAATAATTTCGTAAAAGCGAAATAGCTGTCCCAGAAAATCCAAACTATGATAGTTTTATCATTAAGACATTATAGTGTATACAGTCGAAAGCTTTTGTTAAATCAATAAATAGTAACCAAATTTTATCACGCTTCTCTAACCCAACGTATATATTTTTAAATAAATTAACCACTGCTGCAGCGGTATTGCTTTTTTTAGTAAACCCAAACTGCTGGCTGTGAACTAACTAATTTTCTTCAATATGTTTTTGCATTATGATAAGTATAACTCGTTCAAAATTTTTTGATAATATCGGTAGGACAGATATCGGGCGATAATTATTTGTATCCGACTGCAACCACCTTTCCAAATTGGTGTAATTTTAGCAATTTTAAAAGCCTCCGGAAATTCGCCTGTTTTAAACATTGATTGAACTCACTGGTAATCAGGCTTGCGCTTTGGTTTTTTATTTTATTGAGCATTCCAACTGATATTCCGTCGTAGCATTTTGCACAAGTTTTGTCAAGGTTTGATATAATGTTTTTACTTCGTCCTCAGATGTGAACGCAAAACTTACTGCGATTTTGTTAAAAAAAGCTATTAAATAGGTTTGCCACCAATGTAGGTTCTTTTATGTTTTGTCCATCAACTGACAGTGATATGGTTCTTTGATTCCCGACCTTCCGGTTCAGAGCTTCATTGACAATTGACCATATTTTTTTCGGATTATTTAGGCTTTGTTGAAACTGAGTACAATAGTATTTGCGCTTATCATGTTTTAGTTTTTGTTCAATTTCGTGTTTAGACCGTAAAAACCGAATTCCAAAATATTTATTATTTGGATATTTTTTGAATAAGCGTTAGAACTTATTTCGTTGCTTAATGTGTTGTTTTAGACTATCGTCAAACCATGGTTTATATTTTGCACCAGCTCTGGAAACAGGAAATTGATTGAGCAATGTATTTTGTTTAATCACATTAACTAGCTGGGAATAAAAAATTGTAAAATCTAAAGATTCATAGTTTAAATTCGATAAGAAATCCTTTACCACATTAACATTTATTTACTCTCAAGGAAAGGTTACATATTTCAAATTGTTGAATTTTTCAGGAGAGTTAGTTTAATATTATTTAAACAATGTTTATCCCCAATTACAAGAGATATCCCAATAATTTCATCTAGTTTGCACATTTTTATTGAAGATTGACACAAATCGGAGTCGGCGTAAAATCTCCCGAGCTAAATGAAATTCATCAAAACCATCTATATTGAAATATTTTGTTTCGGCAGCATCTAGAACAATCTCGACCAAAACTATAACGTCAACACACAATTTATTAGACACAATATATTCTTCAAGCTTTTCTAGTTTGTTTTGGAGTTTATTGATATTCATATAAAAAATAGAAAGCGTCATACAGCATAGCTATAGCAGATAGCAGATATCATCTTTAGAAATAGTTCCCAAAAAATTTATCAACATTCAAGAAATGTACTATATTTTCAGACTCATCATCACATCGTTCATGATTATCATCATCATCATTATCAAAATTTAAATTTACCTAACTGCTATTCATTCAAAGAAATAATTAACAATACAAATCGAAATTAGCAAAAATACTCTTACATGAAAAAACCAAAAAATTCTATGATGCGACAGCTGATTGTTACATCGTTATATTATCCGGTTAACTTCTCCCTGGGATTTGACAATTTTACCTCTGATCTGTTGCATTAACCTTCAAATATATATTTCCACTCGTGGACCAGTAAAATGCAATCTTTTTATCTTTTTTTAACTGGCGTAATTGATTTAAAATAACTGCGTTGCTGTGAGTGAGCCTATATGTTGAATATATACTACATACATCTTTTTGCTGACGGTTGTCGCAGTCTGGAAATAATTGCTGATATTATACTGGTCCATTGTTTTTTATTTTCGACATAAAACTGTTTTTGACAGCCAAACATTGAAATTTTAGAACTATTTGTGCATAGAAACTTTTAATATTACCGGTGGTTCGATGCCTTTCGGTTATTATTATATTGAACACAATACTAACGTCGTTCTCCTTCTCACTAACGTTAAATATTCCAAGTTTGGTTACAATTGTATTCGGCAAAATATCTGTCGGTAATGGTTGAATTGTGACGTCACACATCAATTCATTTTGTTTTAGATAATTAATTTCACTTTCTAAGATTGTTATTTTACTTTTAGCTGCAGTAACGTCTTCGTTTAACCCATCTTGATCAGTTTTCAATTTTAAGGTATCATCTACTAATTTGTCGATTTTATTTTGCATTAGGTTCCAGTTTTTATTAAAAGTTTGGTGTAACTGTGTTATTGCCGTCATTATGTCGGCATTGGTGGGCTTTGCTGTGGGTTTTAGAACTTTTGTTTGAAGAGAATCAACAATTTCTATGTCTTCTATTGGAGTAGAAGTCGTTTCAGAATGATTACGTGTTTTTGTTGAAGCCATTATTATGTACCACCGTTTCTAATTGAATCGTTTATTCTTGAAAGGGCTCGTGTCCACTTTTTGTCAAAATTAGTATTATGACGGTTTTGTATCACAGACACGTATAATACGTTTTATGGCAAGACGAAATTACCATATGGTTAATGGAACGGTACCTACCTTGCAACAAAAAAATCATTTATTTCTAGAAAGGTCTCATATCAAAAAAGTTTTTTTTATTTCCTGAATAATTTGAAAAAGTGGACATGAGCCCTTTCAAGAATAAACAATTCAATTTATCACCGTAACCAATACACAATTTTAACACTATTACAGTTTTATGCAGAAATGCAAATACAATTTTATAACTTGGTGTTTTAATTCTAATCTCGTTTGCAATTTTTTATTTATTTGTACTTTAACTCAACTGATATTATATTTATACTGCTTTTGCAATTATTTAAACTTTTTAAGTACAATTCAATTTATAAATAATTATTAGACACTACAGAAATTTACGTGTTTGTTTTTTTTTAGTTGTTCACCATTTTAAATTATTTTTCTCTTTAAAGCAATCGGTAATGCTAATGCATATTTTTTGTTTAAGCTAATTCAAAATCCACTTGTAAATTTTCTTTATTTAACACTTTCAATACAAATAGTATTAATATAAAAAATGTTACTTGTAATTATTTTAAATTGTTTATATATAATTCAATTTATTCAAAATATTATTTAGCACCACAGAATTTTTCGCGTTTCTTAGTTTTTCACCATCTTGAATCTCATAAAGCACGGAGGTGGGAATATTATGGCTTGGGACCATTTTCCGAATTCAGACAATCTGTTCGGTCATATGGAAAAATCAAGAAAAACACCCTAGGTCATTTTTGAAATTTACCTGAAAAAAGCCATCGATAATTTTATAATTAAATATGTAATTTTAATTAAAACATTTATTTGCTGTATTCTAAAGTTACCGGCCGAGTGTCGCATTGTTGAACATTCGAACATTGGTAGCCAGTCTTCTGAAAATCTGTATGGCGGTTCCCAATCATCAGCCAACTAATGGAGTATGAAAATTACGGCCCCAAAATTCAAGGGCCCTAGCCTCGTGCCTGGTGTGCCTAAGCGTTAATCCGCCTCTGCGGCCAAAATGTTTAGGGACATTTAAGGTTGCTTGGTTCTACCATCGATGTTCATGTCTTCGTTGCGGCGGTTAGAAATTTATAAACAGGCCGGATGTGCTAAATTAAATTGTATGGAGCAACCTTATAGGATGTTATGTATATTGTAAAAACAATGTGTAAAGTAATAATTCATTTTTGATTGAATTTGTATTTTTTTACTAAAGATGGGTCAACACCTTGTCTTGTCTAATTTTATGATCATCATTTGGCGTTATCGTCTTGACTTTAAAAGTAAATTACTACCCCCCCCCCCTCCTCTCGCTAAATACGCGAACTATTTAGTTTGTTATTGTTATTAGACGTCAAATTTCATTATCAATGAATGTTATTTACTTTTAGCACTCAAGCGAATTTGTAAAGCTATTTAATTTGTATTTGAAAAAAATTAACAAACCAAAAAATCAAGAAAAGATGAAACCAAAGAGTTTTATTTATTTCTAATCAGTGAATGTTTGAGTCTGCAAAATAAAATAAACGCGCACATACACAATACAAAACAGAAAATATTAATTTTTTAAATTTTTTGACAAATTTATTGAGGCGATCCACCCGTATTTTCCGAGAAGTAGAAGTATGTTCCAATTAATTATAGGTATTTAGGATAATTAATTATAGTACTAAACTGTATATCAATTGATAAATTATGTTCGTATTTTACATTTTGCTGTGAAATATTACACTTGTAAATCAAATTATGCTCCAAATAATTATACCGTCAAAGACGTTTTTATCGGCAACCAAGCTCTTTTTAGGGGTTAAAACCACCCCATAATTTGAGAAAAAGCGCTAATTTCATCCCCTAAAAAACAGAGATGCAACCCTCATAATCTAATTTACTATGGATTACTGGAACTTTTTATGAGGAATAATTACCAGTTTGATTTATCAAATAAAGTTGAGTAGACACAGAGATATATCGAAAAAAGCGTTTTTAGAGGTTAAATTTAGGGTGATTTCAACCCCTAAAAAGGGCTTTAATGTCTGACAGAGTTCTGTACAACTTAGAATAGTTTTTATAATTTTTTGAATTTAACAGTTCAAATGTTTTCTTGTAAGTATTTTGTGAGTATTGGATTAATAATGAGTGAGAATATTTTTGCAGCATTGTGTGCAGCTCTGTATTTTTTCAACTGTAATTTTTCTGAAGTTTTACACGTATTTAATTTGAATATAGAAGCTTTTTTTATTTTTTTATTTTTATTAAATGTAAAGTTGCTCTTCCTGTGGATTGAACGTCCTTTGAAAGAAAAGCTAGTAACATTACGTTCACTTACCTATCACCGAAAATGGCAAATTTCTTTGTGCCACCATCAGGAATTCAAGCCGGGATCCCCAAGTTGCAAAGCAAGGCTCTACTTATTAATACAATTTGATTCGGTAACTAACTGTACAAACCAATTAGCTCGTCAAACACTATACAAATCTATTTTCTCTATTTAGAGCTGGGTACGAGTAGTATTAAAATAAATCTTGTAAAGAATACTAGAATACACCATCATATGGAATAAAATTATTCAGAGAGAGAACCAAACCGCAATTTGCCTACAGGACCCGTTAACTAACAATCGACTTAGTAGGTAATTAATGAATTTGAAATTTAGATCGGTATTATGTATATTTAAATTGTGTCAGTCTTATTTAAATAGATCGTGTAAACATACCTAATCCAAAAACACGACGAGATAATAAAATAAAATATTAAATTAACAACATACTTAAGTTTTAAGTATATGTACAATACAAAATATATAATTAAACAAAAATCATTAAATTAATTACTGAATAAAAATATTATAAATTCTTAGTTTAAATGATTTGAAAGTGCTAAAGGAAAATACATTAATCAAATCTATTGCAAAACATAAAATATTTGTTTACTTTGTATTGTAAACATAATTAAAGTCGAATTATTTTGAATTATTTGCGTTGTGCGCAGTAAACTGGATGTCTCTTGCATAAAATAGTATCGTAATTCGATTTGATTATAGTCACTCGCTTATCAACCGGTATATTATCTTCATTATCTCATATTCTCATACCAAACTTTCTTCGTACTGGATCTATTAAGCCAAAAAATTAGACTGAAAATAGTCCTACCCTCGGTGCGATCTTTAACATCGTAAATTCGTAATGATGTATATTTTATGGTAAAAATTAGTCGAATTAAGTTAATCTTCTTAGATTATAGGGCAACGAAAAATATTACTTTTACTAGGTCGCCCCAAAATCAACTTTTTATTCAATTATAAAATAATCATCCGAGTTAGAAAGTTTGAACGATTCATATATCATTTAAAAGTAAGACCCTTTAATTTATTTATTTTTTATTAACTTATAATTTGTTATGTACTCCAAAAACGAAAGTATCAGTTAGCAGCGTGTGACTTTTTCTTATTTTTCAGACTCAAATTGCCACACCGTGGAACCCGTTTTGACTCCATTAAAGCCCTTAAAACAAAATTCGCCGCGCGAACTGAAGGCCCACCCGGAAAGTGCCTATAACAAATGTTTCAATGATTGAAAAAAAACTTCCAATGGGTATGTACCCTCGAATGGGGAATACTTTAAGGGCGACAAAATAAATTTTTATTATTGAACTTAAAATTAGTCAGAAAGTACACCAAATATTATGAAAAAGTGACTGTTCCGATTTCTTGAGAAAATCCTAGGAAGCTGATACCAATATGGTCTTTATGCAAAGTTGGCATCAGACTATAGGCTATCATAAGATTCAGTTTTGAAAAAAGTAGGGGAGTAGGGTGTTTAGGACAACAAAGTTTGGTGGCATTTCAAATAACATTATGCTTCAATTTTGTACCATTTACAAATAAGTTGAGTTATAATGTTAGGCTTGAAATATTTAATATCGATTCACTTGAAATTAGAAGATTGCTTTTGGACGAATATCTATTGTTTAAAATTATTAATAATATGTTTGATTTCAATATTCTATCTAAAACTAATTTCTGTGTACCTGCTTATTTTACAAGGCCATCTAGACTTTTTTACAATCCAACTCCGCGCACTAATCTTGGCTTTTCATCTCTGTGTTTTAGAATCCAATGCAATCATGACACTGTGTTTAATAGTATTGGTTTATTCACAGGTTCTTATTTTTCTTTTAAGAAAAAATGCCACAATGTGCTTAAATAAATTACTCGGGTTTTCTATTCGTATTAGTAAATAATCCCATTTGGATTTTGATTTTTTTGTGTTTTTGGTCTTTAAATGTCAATTATTAATTCTGATAGTTTGATTTTATTTTTTTAGTTAATAATTTGAATATTTAAAATTGTATATTGTAGGTATTATTATAATTAGTTAACTTTTTTCACATTTCTAATTATTCATTAAAAGTTTGATTATTATTTTTTATGTTAATTGATTTGTCATTATAAACTGATTTTCGATTATTATTGTAAATATTCTGTTAATTTCATAATATAAGTTATCCTAGAATTGGAATAAATAAATAAACATAACGACTATAATTGAAAGTGATTTTCCAAATTTTCTTGAGAAAATCCTACGAAGTGAGCATCAAAATGACCTGTATACAAAAATGACACTAGACCTAAGCTATCCAAAATCATAAAATACTGTTCCTACTAGATTTTTGTAAAAGTGTTCGTTAAAAAAATGCAACATTAAGAGAGGGAAAAGAAAATTCATTAAAAGCTATACATACAAATTAACTACACTCAAAACTATCTGCGATAGAACTCTTTGCTTCAAATATAACAAATCTACGTCATTGTTTTATTTTATGTATGTCATTAAAAAAATGGGCGAACCAACAAAACTGGGAATTCCTATTTAAATTAACGGTTGTTAAATGCCAATTATCACCCATATTAGAAAATAATTTTGCATATCGATATATCAACGTTGTATTATTACGTATAAAACAATCAATCTAACAACAACATAAATTCCATCGGAGTTTCAAATTCCTGCAAAGTTTGTAATATCTATTCATTCCGATGGAATTTTTTCCCTGATGCAATAAATTACATCTAGATTCTGTAATATCCCAGAGTACTAAAAACTAGCCTTAAATGAAAATTGCAGCTCCCTATTTCTTCTAAAATTGAAACTTGTATCGGATAGCCTAGGTCTTATGCCAATTTTGCATATAGGCCACTTGGTGTCAGCTTAATAGGATTTTCTCTAGAAAATCGGGAATACATTTATTCATAATATTTAGTATGTATTCGGTAAAATAGTATAAAATATGGTTGTCCTAAACACCCTAATCCCGTATTTTTTCCAAAACTTGTAGTCTTAAAGAACCTGATCCTCTACTTTTTTCAAAACTGGAATATTTTTTGGATAGCCTAGGCCTAGTGACATTTCCGCATATAGGTAGGTCATTTTGATGCTCGTTTCCTAGGATATCCACATGAAAATTCGGAACATGACTCTAACTTATAGTTATGTTATATGAGGTCAATCATAAAATATTTTTGTCCTAAACACTCAGTTTTTCTAAAACTGTTATTGTCATATAGTTTAGGGATTATACAAAATGTTGGTAATAAATTCGTTATAAAGGGACTTTCGCATTTTACACTAACACAACTACGCACAATGTGTTGTTGTTGCTTTTTAGGACAGATTTATGATACACTTCACCCAATTTAAATTTAAATAATTTAAAGGAAAAGTGTTTAAAATTCTAAAGAATATAAAATTAATAAGATTTTGAAGAATTAGAGAATTTAAAACAAATAGGTAACTAATTTATAGACTTAATAAGTTTAAATGAAATTCTGTGGGGCTTAAAAATTTAATGTATTAATGAATTTGAGGCAATTTTAGGTATTTAAAGATGCTTTAAAATTTTTAGAATATAAATAATTTAAAAAAATATTTTAAAATATATGTTATAAGACTGGATATGTTCCATTCTTATTGTGTTGCTGCTGCACTTATATCACAATAATATTACAAAATTAATAAATAATCAATAATTTAAAAATTATTTTATTTAAATATCAATTTAAAAAAAAAAAAGTTAAAATCTTTCTTTCAGTGATATACGACTAGTATAAAAGTCGTATATCACTGAAAGAAAGATTTTAACTTTTTTTTTTTTTTAAATTGATATTTAAATAAAATAATTTTTAAATTATTGATTATTTATTAATTTTGTAATAATTTTAAAATATCTAAGAATTATACTAATTATTAAGTTAAAATTAAATGGACTTAACGATCTACAAAATTTTAAAAATTTGAAGATTAAACGAATTAAAAAGTTTAAAAAACCTACAATTTAAAGTAATTTAAAGAATTTAATGACTACTTAGATTTAGATAACTTAAACAATTATTGAATTAAAGAAATTTTGAATCCAATTTTAAAAATTTTGAAAATGAAAGAACTTTCATAAATGAAACAAATTTATGTATTTTTGAATTCTTAAATTCTTCACATATACAGAAATTAATGAATTTATTGAATTAAAGAATTTTAAGAAAATTGAAGATTCTACAAGATTTTACACAATTTAGAGACTTTAGAGAAAACGGAAGGATTTAATGAAATGAAACATTTAAAACAAATTGAAAAATTGAAAAAATTATGCATTATCAGCAAATAAGTTTAAAAATTGTAGAAAATTTAAATAAAAAAATTTAAAAAATTTAAAGCGTTTAAAAAATATGAATTTAAAAATTTAAGGAATATAAATATTGTAGATAAACCCGTCTATTTAAATTCCTTAAACTTTTAAACTTTCGTTAAACTTTTAAATTTTGTAAATTCATTAAATTTTTATCTTTAGATTTTTCTTTCTGGAAGGTATTTTAAAAAATATCAAAATTTAAAGAATTTTAAGAAACTTAAAAATTACCTGACAAAAAATTTAGGAATTTAGGAAATTAAATTATTTAAATAAATGGAACAATTTAATAATTTGAATGAATTTAAAGCATATAAAAAACTAACAAATTTAAAAGAAATAAAGATTTAGAAAATTTAGAGAATTTAACCGATTTAATAACTATAAATTTCAAAGAATTTTAAGATAAATATTTAAAGACTTTAGAAAATATGAGGAGGAGTTGAAATATATAAAGAACTTCACAAATTAGAGACGAAAAAATAAATTTAGATAATTATAAAAATTAAAGAAATGAAAAAATCTAAAGATCTTAAAAATTTAAATAATTTTTTTTTTTTATTTTTTTTTTTTATTTTTTTTATTTAACAAATATTGCAACTGAATACAATTTCATCTAGTAATTTATCTATATTAAATGATGTTAACTGTTTGAGGAGAATAACCCATCGGTTAGCTCCAGGTTGGATACTTCATTAATTTATCTGTCCTAGTTCTAAGGGCTTCGTTCTTCGAAGCCGTCTTACTGGATTTTGGTTGTTCAGCATACGACGCAAATCCGCATTTTCATGTTGACTGAGGCGCTGTACGTGTTTCCTAGCATATTTCTTAATTTCTTCACTGACGTACTCCATCTTTAGATCCTTATGAAGGTTATCATTCCTTATATACCATGGTGCGTTGACCATACTACGCAAGACTTTATTTTGAAAAGTTTGAATTACTTTTACGTTAGTTTTCTTGGTACAGCCCCATAGCTGTATACCATACGTCCATACAGGTTTCAATATCTGCCGATATAATAGCAGTTTATTATGTAATGTTAGCTAAGAGTTCCTTCCTATGAGCCAATACATTTTTCTATATTTGATGTTTAACTCTTCTTTTTTCTTTTTAACATGCTCTTTCCACTTGAGTTTAGCATCAAGGGTCATTCCTAAATATTTTGCCGTGTTTGCATGTGGAATAAGTTGTGAATTCAGTCGAACAGGTAACCAATTAACATTTTTGTTGGTAAAGTTTATATGTACAGATTTAGTTTCGTTGAGTTGAAGGCGCCATTTCTTCGTCCAATTACTCAATGAATTAGCAGCGTTTTGTAATTTGCTGGTTGACTCCTCTATGTTGTTTCCAGTTGCCAAGATTGCAGTATCATCCGCAAATGTTGCAATATTTGTTCCTTTTGTGCTTGGCACGTCTCGCGTATAAAGTATATAGAGTATCGGCCCCAGAACACTCCCTTGTGGAACTCCCGCCGATATTTTCTTTAATTCGGAGTATTCCTCTTCATGTTTCACACGAAAGCGTCGATCAGCTAGATATGACTTTAAAATCAGGTAAAACTGCTTCGGCAGATCTCTGTGTAGTTTATATTCCAGGCCTCGGTGCCATACTTTGTCAAAGGCTTGAGATACGTCCAAGAATACACTTGAGCATATTTTTTTATTTTCCAGAGCATCTTCAATTAGATCTGTGATTCTATGCACTTGATCTATGGTAGAGTGTCTCTCTATAAATCCAAATTGGTGAGGAGGAATGAGTTTTCTGTCTTCTATTACTGATTTTAATCTCTTGAGTAGTAACTTTTCAAATAATTTTGAAATTATAGGAAGTAGGGAAATCGGCCTGTACGATGTTTTCTTGTTTGGCGGCTTGTTAGGTTTTATAATCATTATCACCTCTGCCACTTTCCACTGGTATGGAACGTATTTTAAACTGAAGGCTGCATTGATTACTTGCAGTAATTTTCGTACTCCTTTTTCTGGGAGAGTTTTAACTATAAGTCCAGTGATTAAATCATAACCAGGGGATTTTTTTGAACTTAAGTTGTTTTTAATTTCATCTTTTAGCTCTTGTAGTGTTACAGGTTTTATGTTTAGGTTATCCACTTTATTTACTGAAATTATATTTTCTTCAGCTGTTTGCCTTGGGAGGGGTTGAAATGTGTTTTCAAGATAGTCTGCAAACAATGCAGCTTTTTCTTTGGCACTTCTAGCCCAAGTTCCATCGTCATTCTTGATAGGAGCTATTTGTACTTTAGGCCTTTTAAGACCTTTAGTTGCTTTCCAAAGGGAGTAATTAGTGTCTTTGTTGCCAGAAAGGCCAGCCAGGTATTCATTAAAAGATTTGTTCTTGACTTCTTTGATAAGCATTTTTAATTTGTTGCTTAAATAATTAAGTCGTGATTTGCTTTGTGGTGCTCGATTCCTCTGCCAGATTTTTCGAGCTTTCCGCTTTTCTCTAACCAGATCTCTCACTTCTACTGGGTAGTTGATGTAACTTTCCGTTTGATTACAAGTAGGAGGAGTACTCTGCCATGCTGCTTGCAGAATACTGTTGTTCAGCAGCTCCAATTGAACCTCAAGTTGTGCCGGAGTTTTAATTGGTACTTGTAGTTCCGTATTGTCTTCGACTATTTTCCGGAAGAGGTCCCAGTTTGTTTTATTATTTGTTAACCTAGGTAAATTTTCTTTTTTGATAATGGTATCACTGAGTGTCATAATGACAGGTGTGTGGTCAGATGAAATTCCTTCACTGTTTTCGAGTAATACGTAGTTTACAGATATCCCTTTTGTTACAAAGAAATCTATCAAATCTGGTATCTTATTTGTATCCGCTGGCCAATATGTTGGTTTACCTCCAGACAGGAACTCGCAGTTTAGTGCCCGACCAGCTGCAAATAGCTCCTTACCCTTATGGGTTGTTAGCCTTGATCCCCAATATGTATTTTTAGCATTAAAATCGTCTCCGATTATGAAGTTAAAACCGAGCGATTTGAGTAACGTAACATAGTTTTCTTTAGTCAGATAAGCCACGTTATAGGAGGGCAATATATTGAAGATATGTTGATTACCTTTTGACTATTTATTCGAACATTAATGGTGGCTACTTGCATAATTTCTTCTTCAATTTTTACTCCTTCGTAATGTTTGATGTTTTCCTTCACAAATATGGTTGAACCTCCTCTCGCTTTTCCTGACGGGTGGATGGCGTGATAGCACTGGTATCCTCGAATTCTAACGAATGAATCTTTTGTCAAATGAGATTCTGAAATTAGGCATATATCTATCTTTTCTATATTTAGGAAAATTTCTAACTCTGGAATTTGTTGCAACAGCCCATTTGCATTCCAATTGGCGATTCTGAATGTGTTATTCATCTTCATAGATTAGTACATCATAGAAGTGATTTCATTCACTGTTTCTTGCTTATTTAACCGCTTATTTAAAGCGTCCAGGCTTCTATCTTGTTTCAGTAGCCTTAAGTTTAATACTTCTATATTCTTTAAAATTTTTTCAAGAATTAGGCTTTGACCGTCTTCGTTGTTACTTACTACTTCCCGCTGTTGTACAATCTGGGAGTATGTTTTTCGGCCTGCTATTGCACTTGTTAGTGGTAGTTCTACCACTGGATTTTTAGATATTGTCTTATTATTGAACATCCCACGGTTTAGCGGGCCTTGTTGTTTTTTATTTCTCAGATTTTGAAGTTCCCTGGCTACTTCACATCCTCTATAATTAGCGGGATGCTCTCCATTACAGTTTACACATTTTGGAGGCGTAGCTTTTGTGAACCTACAATCTTGGGCGAGATGTTTTCCCGAACATTTCACGCATCTAGGCTCTCGTTTGCAATATTTCTGCGTGTGATTATATCCTTGGCATTTCTTACACTGAGGTATCAAGCCTGTGGATTTTCTTAACGCTTCTATTCGAACTCTCATGTTAAGGACTGCCCTAATATTGAAAATTTTTTTAACTTTTTCCGTGCTATTAAAAGTAAGCATAAACAATGGGAGCCCCCTTTTATTCATTTTAATCCCTTGATCAGTTACAGTTTTTTCTTTCTTTAGGATATTTACCGCATCCTCTATTTTGAAGCCTTGGTGTTTAAGGTCTTCCATTATATCCTGCTTTGCACAGGTTGGATGAAGACCTCTGGCCATCACTTTAATCGGACGATCATTTTTGTCCTCATATGTGTACCATTCCTTGCCGTCATCTGTCAGCTTTGAAGCCAAGGCTCTATAACTTTCAATATCTGTTGTATTGATTTTCCAAATATTGTTGTTCAGTGCTACAACTCTGTAATCTTTTGTAGTCACCGATTTCATTAACGATTGGATAGTACTATATTCAGTTACGCCAATAATGTTGATTGGTGGTGGAGCCTTTTCCTTAATTTTGGCAGTTTGGTTTTCCTGAGCTGGTACATTTTGCTGATTTTGATTTAATACAGCAGTTATTGAAGTGCGGCTTGAAGCTACAATCTCTGGAGAAGATTCTGCCTTCCGTTTTTTCGCAGGTCTTTTCTTCCTGTTCTTTTTTAAGATCCAGTCAGTTTCTTCTCTTAATTCTTCTTCGTCAGTGTGGTACTCTGTAGCACACTGTTCTTCTGGCTTCTTGGGTTGCAAAGCATTTTTCTCATGGAAAACTGAAGCATCCTGTTCCTCAGGTTCCTTTGATTGTAAAGAATTTTTCAGTTTCTCATTTTCTAACTTAAGAGATTTTACTTCGTTCATTAAATCCGACGTAATTTTTTCAATGTTACATAGTTGTCTGCGTAGTTCTGCATTTTCTATCTCAACTGTTCTAGCTAATGATGTTGGTGATCTTTGCACTATGGAACTTCTTCCAAATGGGTCAGAGTTCATCAGCTCTGAAGTATTGCGGTCGTTGGATATCGACGACTGGGAGCCCGCTTGCTCACCCCTCAAAGTCGCCGGCACTGGGTATCCGATTCCCTGCGCCGTAAGGTTATCTCGTTTCGAGTCCCCCATATTGGTTATTATTTTCAGGGAACCACCCTTAGCTAGTTTTGGTCCGCGAATGGTATTTTATTTCCCATTTACCCGCCCGACAAGTCAGTGAGAGTTTTCCCCTATCCGCCACCTGGGGACGCGCCCGATGGGAGTCTAGCAACTCCGCACGAGATTTAAATAATTAATTGAAAGGGAAAAATAAAATCTGTAGTCTATAGAATTCAAATTTATTTAAATTCTGTAAATTAGAAGAACTTTGAAAGTATACAGGTAGTGTAAATGCTTCAAATTCTTTAAATTCCTTAAATTCACTAAATTCTTCCATTTTAATTTTTTTAATTTTTTTTGAAAAATCTTTCTAAATGGAAGAAAAATTTACAGACGAGGATCTCAAGAATTTTATTAATTCAAAAGTTTTTAGAACGATACAAATATGTTATGAATGTTCAGTATAAATGATTTACTCTCAAGGAAAAGTGACTTATTTCAAATTCGCTAATTTTTTAGGACATTAGTTTAATATTCTTTTAACGATGGGATAAAAGTTACAAGAGATATCTATTAATAATTTCATCTAGCTTGCACATTTTTTATCAAAGATTGGCACAATATTTAAATAATTGAAATATAGTGTCATGGACTAAAATCAGTTTTGACCTAAATCGATTGAAGTCACTTTAACTTAAATTTCCAACTGTACAGTACGTTTTAAT
The DNA here is from genome assembly GCA_963556165.1 of Tipula helvola. NCBI lineage: Eukaryota > Metazoa > Arthropoda > Insecta > Diptera > Tipulidae > Tipula > Tipula helvola. The sequence continues at coordinate 353,817,614 of OY744481.1, read as the reverse complement.
TCATTTCAAATTTTGTGAACAGGTAGATGCTGGATTATTATATTTATCATAAAGTTAAAAAAAAAAATCGTCGGTCCCGTTTTCAGAAAATCTCTTTTGCACTTTTCATTTCTACTGTGACTACTATTTTAGACTGGAATGTACCCAAAACTTAATACAAACTGTTGTTTACTTATATTCATGCAAAATTTCAAACGAAACTATCAGTATTTGTGAGATTGAGAGAAAAAACTAAATTAAAAAAAAATTACAACTCGAAAGGCGGAAGAACGGAAGTTTTGAAGTCCTAGTGAACATATGGAAAAAAAATTTTTTATCGCGATTCTAATTTTTTTTTTTTTTTTTCGCTGGCGCTACATCTTATAGAGGGACTTGGCCGCTTCATAGTGAAGTTTCGTAATCATTTTTTCAACAGATAATGAGAGATTAATTCATTGATCCTTACATTAACCAGCCGTGATTTTTTCATCACCCGCCGGGAATCGAACCCGGAACCTCCGGAGCTTAAAGCAAGCATGCTAACAACTGTGGCACCGGGGCGATTCTAATTAGTATAAGTATATTCCGCTTTGTTTATATGTAATATAACTTCATTATAGTTGGAATAGTAAAACATTTGAATAATGTTCGCGTGCAATTTACTACATTGAACAATTAACTTATTAAAAATTTCGCCGAATTTGTTTCACACAATTCCTTCAGTAATTTCGTATAATTATCAATATCTTTTGATGAAGAATACTCACGCGCGCAGTAAAGTGATACAACAGTAAAATTTATTTTGACATACGCATGCATGTGGCTACAACAAAAATCATTACCATTTCACTACACATTAATAATTTTATATCATAAATCATTAAAATGAATCAAATCCAATTAAACTGCGACGCTCAATCAATCCAGGAAATAACATTTTTTGCACAAAGTGTTAATTTCAATTTTGCAGTTAGCTACAATTGCACAGTTTATGACAAGAAGCGTTAAGCAAAAAAAAAAATTGTTTCTTAATTACGTTAATTAAAGAAATCGATAAGTCCAGATAAATTACATAAAGCATTCCTAATCATTGATTTGATTTGCACTTTTGTTATTGTTGTTGTTCTTCAATCAAATACGAATGGTAGCCGTAGAGGCAGGTAGGTAAAGTAAATTAACCACAAGTTGCATAATCGAAAAGCAGTTTTTTGTTTTGTTTCTGCTTTATATTTACTTGGTAATATTTAATTGGTTTGGTCGTTATTATTCTGAGAAATAAGATAAGATTTGTTGAGTGTTTGTATAGAGATACATTTGTAAAAAGAAAATGGGTTGGAATTGAGGTAGTGTGGCTTAGAGGTGTTAAAGGTGGAAATATACCAATAATTATGTTGAATGATATTTTAATTATTTTTATTATTATTTATGTATAATCTCGGCTTATGTGTAGACGATTACGGGTTTAGAATTATATCTTTCAAATTGTTCAATGATAGCTAATTTTTTATTAAGAGTTTGCGCAATGTAATTTGGTAAAATTTTGGTTTGGTGTTTAGAGCGATAAATGAGACTAAATAGTACTTTAAACATGGCTTATTTAAAGTTTGAGAACTGATTATGTAAAATTTTTATTTTTTGATAAATTTAATTTGAATTTTGAAAACAAGTTATATTTATTTAAATTTAGAAATTGTGGGAATTCAAAATTTAGTATGGTAAGTCAATAAACATTATTTTAGCACCGCATTAAGAATTAATGTTTGGCCAATTGTAGATACTGTTAAAGTTAGCCGAAAGTTGGCAGTCGAAAGTGAAAAGTCGATATTGCAGATTCTATTATTCCAGCCGAAAGTTTCCGCCGAAAGTAAAAAACAGTCATGCAGATTGCTTTATCCCAGCCGAAAGTAAAAAAAATCGGTATTGCAGATTGCGTTATCCCAGCCGAAAATAAAAAATTTAGTTAATATCGATCGGTAATGTTTAGCCTAAAACCTACTAAGAAATGTAAGGATGCATAATTATCATTGAATATCTTTGTTATTATTCTTATATGGCAAAACCTGGCTGCAGTTCCTCGTAGAAAATTATGAAAACTCGAGAAACCCAAAAAAAATATTTTAATTGGAATAAAAACCGCCTCTAGAATGTTATGTCTGGAGATGTATTTTATTGTTGTCACCTGTCAATAGCTTCTTCTTCTTCCGCTGGCGCTACATCCCATGAAGGGATTTGGCCGCCTCAACGATGCTCCTCCAAATAATCCGATCCGCCACAAGAGAACGCCAGACACGGTGACCGAGTGTGTACAGGTCCCTCTCAACGTCGTCCATCCATCGGGTAGGTGGTCTCCCACGAGGTCCTACTTTCGCTGGTGCCGACTCCAAGGCCTGTTTAGTGGTCCGATTTTGTGAACGTAGTACGTGCCCAAGCCATCTCAGCCTTGACGATTTTATGAATCCTATGATGTCGACTTTATCGAGATCATTTCTGATCTCGTGATTCATTCGCATTCTGTACGTGGCTCCCTCTTTAATGGGACCGAGAATTCTTTCATCTTACGCTCAGTTACAGCGATTTTCTGGATGTTTTGCGCTGTTAGTGTCCAAGACTCGCAACCAAAGGTGACAACTGGTCTTATCAGCGCCTTGTAGATGTCCAATTTTATTTTGCGCGATATATGAGGAGACTTGAAAATTTTGATATTGGCGTAAAATGCTCGGTAGCCTGCTGCGATCTTCGATGAAATGTCCACAGAAACGGAGTTTTGCTCAGTGATCAGTGATCCTAGGTATTTAAACTCATTCACCTTTTCATATTGAGTATCTCCTGAAATGAAGTCCCCACGAGTCTGCCTTCTAGCGGTCACCATGTATTTGGTCTTCGCTTCATTGATCTGAAGGCCTATTTGTTGGGCTGTTAATTCCAACGGGAGGAGGACCTCTTTCAGAGAGATGATGTTGCGACCCAGAATGCAAATATCGTCAGCGTATGCTAATAGCTGGGTTGATTTATAACACAGGCAGCTACGCTGGGCTATATTAAGCTGACGAATGACATACTCTAATGATAGATTGAATAGAGTTTGAGCTATTGGGTCTCCTGGCCGCACTCCAGATGTTATCTCGTAGGCATCCGAAATTTTGCCTTCTATTAGCACCTTACATATTGAACCATCCATTAAAAGCTGGCACATTGAAACCAATTTTGACGGTATGCCCAGATATGACAATACGTTCCATAACATGTTCCTCTTAATGCTGTCATACGCCTGTTGAAAATCTATGAGTAGACTGTGTACAGGGATGTCCTTTTCATAGCATTTCTTCAGCACAATCCTCAGCGTGAAAGTTTGATCGGTCGTTGATCTATTTGGCCGAAAACCACATTGATAATCACCCAAGATCCTCTCGCTATAAGTTGATAACTTTGCTGCGACTACGTTAGCCAAAACCTTGTAGCCCGTGTTCAGCAAAGCTATACCGCGATAGTTGTTGCAGTTTAATCGATCCTGTCAATAGCTATCGCAGAGAAAAAATTCAGTTGAAGCTTCCCGTGAGAAACCGCGTAACATCGATTCCCCAAAAATTTTATAAAAAAGCAGCCTCTAGAAGTCACATCAATAAAATACATCTCCAGACATAACACTCTAGAGGCTGACATTTATTTTTTACTTTCGGCTGGAACTTTTTCAAATTTTCCGAAATTTTCCGCGGGAAAATTGAACTGAATTTTTTCCCTGCGATAGCTATTGACAAATCACATCAATAAAATATATCTCCAGACATAACACTCTAGAGGCTGATTTTATATAAATATTCTAATGATTTTTCGAAAATCGAATTTTCCGCGATTTCTGACGGGAAACTTGAACTGAATTTTTTTCCTGCGATAGCTATGTACAAATCCAATAAAAACGATTCAACTTCAGATATACACTCTACAGGTTGATTTTATTCCAATTTTGTGAATTCTTCTGTTTTTACATCTGGAGTGCGGCAAGGAGACCCAATAGCTCAAACTCTATTCAATCTATCATTAGAGTATGTTATTCGTCAGCTTAGTATAGCACAGCTTAGCTGCCTGTATTATAAAACAACCCAGCTATTAGCATACGCTGACGACTTGATGACGAAATTCTAATTGGCCCAAATTGCATCCCAAAGATTTTGCTAAAACCCACGAGTTGTTGATCGCTGCATTGAATATCCATAGGGTAATTGGCAAACACCATTTTTTTCCGCCAATTCCAATTCGATAATTTGCTACATGATTATCGAAGAGATCTACTCCTACTATAAATTGATTATACATATACAACGTGCGGTTGTACTATAGTCAGTTTTTTTTTGCGGCAGCTGTATACCTCACGCAGGTTTTTGTAGGATTTACACCAAATTCATTTGACAACATTGTAAATATATTGTTGTCCATCCAACGAACGGCTACGATTCTATTATCTTTGTCAATCACTGACTGAAATGCTCCTCTTTGAGATTTTATCGTTACTTGAATTAAAGGCGCTTTACCACATCGGTGCTCTCTGACTGTACCGGTACCATCATATCCCAAAGCAGACAGTTTACTGATAATTGACGGATTAGTGAAAAAATTATCAAAGAAAAATGAAAGCTCCAAATTTGTGTAGTTGTCTTTTAGCACATTTGCAAAGTTCAATATAATCGACTCAAGCTGTAATTTAGTGGGGTCCGCTGCGTTTTTACTCTGACAATGTCAAATTGAATGCAAAAGCCATTTTTCTGTGCTAATACCCATGATTTAAATCCAAAACCAATTGGCTTGCTTCGCATGAATTGTTTGCATCCGTGATGCCCGAAATACGGAATCATTGATTCGTCAACCGATAATCCGTTGGTAAGGGGGGTGTATTTTAAAAACGTTTTATTCATTTCTAAGATCAAAAGCCGCACTTTTGCAAGTTTATCGTTTTGTGGCAGGTTTGCATTATCTGCAAAATGTTGTGCAGTGAATATCACATCAAAACGATTTTTCAATTATTCTTCTTCAATTATTGCAATCATTAAACCCAGACCAGTATAATTTCCTTCGAGGATTTTTGTTATATCCTGAATTAATTAGGATTCCAATAACCACAGTCAAGGTTTAATGATATGTTGTTATATTGGGATGAGTATTGATTTGTGAAATCGACTATCATTTGCACAAATCCTTCGTTAAAAAATAGCTTGAAAAATTCCAGTGGATGAGACTCTTTCGATATTGTCAAATTAGGAACAACTTTTATAAAACTGTAGAGTTTTAGTGTGCTGGATTCATCAATATCACCATCACTCCATTTGTGTACCAGCTTATTGCTGCTTTCCAATTTCAACCGTTTTTGCTTTGGCTCCTGAATAATTTCTGCCGTAATATTTTCGCTTTTATCGTTTTGATGTGCAATTATTGTTTCTACGATCAAATTTTCATCGTGTTCAGTTTCATTCTCGTTTAAAACAATTTCCACTTCCGTTCTGAGCATTGCATTGCACTATAGACAGACAGTTGGCGTTTGGAATTTCCTCATTCCCAGATTCCTCGTCGATTTCGGCAAATTCATTTTCTGGTGGCAAAACGTATATTGACAAGGGTAAATCAATTTCACTATCTTATTTGACATATTATATCCCAAGTGGACTTTTCCGACCAAATGATTTTTTTCGCTAAAATTATATTTAAACCCCAAATGGCTTTTAAAAGCCAATGCAATTTTCACATCATTAAACGCAACCATACAGTTAAATTTTCTCGAACCTTGATATTTCCCGTATGACTTGATATTTATTTAACACAAATCTAGTATCTATTTTATAATCAAACACATGATGCAAGCATACCAGTAATTTGAGTCCATTATGGTTCCGCACAAAGATTGAACCGCACTTTAAATGATTTGTTTTTAATGAAATAGAAAGGTCGTTTTTGGTACTTTGGGGTTAAATGGGTTAAAGCAAATAAAATTGTTACTTGGGTTGATATGTCGAAGCGTAAGGCCAGACTTAATAGGTATGGTATAAGAGCTCGTTAGGAAGTTAATAGACCAAAAGAATTCTTTAACGCAACATTCAAATTCAAGTTTACTCGCCTATACAGATTCATCCATTGTATTTAATTTTCATGAGAAAACAATAGTAGGTAAAGTGTTAATTGTTTGTAGACAATCCATCGATGACTCTTTTGACATATTAAAATGGTAATAAAAAAAAAGTCGCGAATATTTTTTTGTTTTTTAATGTTAAACAATTAGAGTGTATATGGAAAGTGGAAAATATACCCTTTTACAAAAATAAAAAAATATTTCCACATTACATTGTTTGACCACACACAAACAGTTAAAATAAAATTCCTATTCGTGACAATTCAATTGAATTCTTTTTTTTTTATTTAGCTTCTCGCACGGTGCTAAGAGATGAAAAAAATGTTATATGGATATAAAAACGAAAGGGTTTCGCTGGTTTTGTTTTTTGTTAATTTTTTTAATTAAAATGTTTTTTAAAGTCCATTTGTCCGGGAAATGTTGATTATAATGATAGAAATGCTGTATTTTTATTATATTAGATTTTTTTTTTTTTTTGTGAGTACGTACGATCAATATAATTACAAAAGGACAGACGGCCAAAAACAAATTCATTTAAATGTGAAAGAATTTTTAATTTTTTTATTGCAAATGACGAAATTGAAAAAATTGTTTTATTTTGATGAAACAAAAGAAAATTCAATTTAGTCCCTTGGTGGAAATGATGTGTACGTGCGAGAAGGTAAATACCACAGTCATTAATATAATTAAATACATACGCACCATAGAAAATTATAAAGTGCTATTACAAACCTCCTGTGTATACATATTACGTTTCACACCAAACATTTCACGTGACAATATTTTGCCAGTTGATTTATTAATTTCTATTTTTAACTTTATTGATAAAATTACAATAGTGTCCCAAATTGCCTATTATTAACCTGCCTATTGGAGTAGGTGTATAATCAACACGATACAAAAATAGTCATACATGAATGCTTACGCTTTGTACACAAATAAAAAGTAGGAAATAATTTTTATTCAATTAAAATTAATTAAATAAAAATTATATGATCTGATTACAACAACGGTTCGATAACAGAAAACTAGACGGTTATTGTTTATTGATTAAAATTAATTGAAACAGGATATACGTACATTATACACATATACTATACAGGTATACAATGAGTCAATTAAAAAGAAAAGGTGTCATGAAAAATTAATGTGACCCAAAATTGTACATAGTAAAAAACCATTCTACTTTACTATTCTATAATATTATGCAACGCTTGAAATGAACCAATTAAAAATATTGTTGTTATTTAAAATTAAAATTTATTAGCTGAACAAATTACTGCCCATAGCAAAATATTTAAACACGAGAACTACGATCATAAAACCAAAACAATATCACGATCAATTACCACAGGAACCATAAACCGATATCATTAATAACAATAATAATTAAATAAAACCCTTCACAACAACAAACTAACAAAAAAAAAAGGAAGTAACCATAAAAAATTGTAAACCAACAACAAGTTTATACATAAATTGAATCTTAAATGACCGTAACGATCACCAGCTATCCTTCACATTACACTACAAAATTCCTGTATTGATATCTATATAGTACGTCATATGTCATATACATGTAATGCATTCGATCGTGTGAAAATATTCTAATTGAAAACTAAAAAATCGTAATTTTTCACCAGCAGGTGTCAGTCATTTCAGTTACGAAGAATATTCAATTTTCAAACCGTATAAGATTAAAGCATTTTTTTAAAATTATAAACTCTAAAATAGAATGAAGGGATCGAAATATATTTTTTTTGTATTGTATAAAGTTTCATTGTATACTCGATTACTCACAAGTGTATGTGATTGTAATCGACCCTAATTTTTTGTATACAAATTTCATGAATTCCCTGATTTAAATACTTGGAGTGCATCAAAATGCAGATTTGTCACTATTATGAAAAAATCATGTTGATGCATAAATTAAATGATTTTTGTACATCACTTCTGAATAGAGATCAAGTAGATTTAGAATAATTTGATATCGTTATGCGTTTTAATGATACTCTTGTACTGTATGATGAAATGGATCATTTCTCATGAATGTGTATATCGTTTATGATGATAAATAAAAATGATAATTAACGAGTACCTTAGACAGAACTAAAAAAATATGTGTGAAAATTCGAATACGATCGTTATAAAACTTAGGATTGTTAACACAAATCCTTAAACGATGCATGCTAATGAGTTTTATTTATTAAATAAGGTATACATTAAAGAATAGATACGGGATGGGTACCAACGAATATCTACAATGTTTGATGACTAATTTGACTACCCCCGCTCTCCCCCTCCCCAACTGTTTTTATTTGTCTGTAACAACGAAAATTTTCTTTGATCAGAAATATTCAAATTTCGGAATATTTGGGTTTCCTTTCAGCAACTTTAATTGCTAAAAAATAAAAACTGTCGGGATCTGAAAAAGGGGTGGAAAGCAGCTAGACTTTCCTGGTTTCAACGACCAGATGTCATCAGCAAAAAATTGAAGAGCAAGCAAATAATCTGAACTAATTAATTTACGATATTCTATAAGAATTCTGGGTAATTGAATGAAAGATGCAGCTTCCGATCTACATAGGCACACAAAAAAAAAAGTTGTGATTCAGAGGGTAGACTCCACTATTCCTACGTTTCTGATTAATCCAATCGCCAATTTACCCGATATCACCCCCCTGTGGCACTATTCTGGTTTTCCCTGGGAATTTCGAATTGGGAATTGATTTATTGTCAGTTTTTAGTGTATTTTGGTTTTATTTTTTCCAAAGCATCCTAAATTCTGTGGAAAAATAGTTCCATTTCATAGCAATTTTGTTATTTTTCCCTAAAAATTTGGCTGGGAATTATTTTTTCCCAAAACATGAACAAAATACCAATTGCTAAGTATGCTTTGAAAAAAACAAAAACCAAAATACACTAAAAACTGACAATAAATCAATTCCCAATTCGAAATTCCCCGGGAAAACCAGAATAGTGCCACACTGAGGGTCGAAATTTGAATCTCAATGTAAAGTTGGAATGGATGTGCATTCTAACGTTTCTTGGCATACTAAAACCGAAAATGATAACAAAAAATTAATTCGACCATTCCACCATCGCCTAGTGCCCCTTTACTAGCCCCAGAGACGTGTTGAAATTTGAATTTGCATGCAAAATTGAGATGGACGTGCATTTCTATGTTGAGGCGCTGGTACCAAAAATTACAACGAAAAATAAAATTTGACCCTTCCGTCACCCTTAGCACCCCTTTACTACCCCCAGAAATTGGTTGAAACTTTAACTTTCATACGAAGTTGAGTTGGATGTTTCGTTGGAAACGAAATTGACTATATACACCGTGACAAACCCCACAGGAAGGAGGGGACATTCCTCGTCCTCTGACCAATGTAGGATCAACGTATATTTGGAGAGCTTAAACTAGTTTAACATGATTGCCATTAACCTTAACAAGGGAGGTATGATTCTGGCTTGCCGCTCTGGTATTTGCCGCTCAGGATGGAGGAAACTCTGAAAGCTATAGCTAAAACCATTCCGTTTTTTTGTTTCTTATTTGCCGAATCATTAACAAAAAAATTGTCATTTGTCCAAATCATAATCCGTGTTTATCCTTCCTATTTATATTTTGAACTTGACATTTCATTTCACCAAGATATGTCAATATTTTTGTCCCCGTTTTCATTTCATTTTCTCTTTTGTTTTAATGTTTCTGCTACTCAGGGATCAGTCTTATTTATACTTCAGAGCTACTCAATTTTATTCCATGCCTCCGGAGTAGAACTGATTCCAGATCTACTTTTGCGACTAGGAAACTCCACGCGGTGAAGGTGGATAACGGGTGCCTTCATGGTAAAAGAAGGGAAAAAAATTTACGATGCAGGGGAGGGAGACCCAAGTATCAGCGGCTGGTCTGGGTGAGCAAGCAGGCCCGGAGCCGTTGTCATCAAGCAACCGCAGCTCTGGAGTAGTATGCAACTTGGCTACTTTAGGGTTCAATGCTTCAGTGTATCTACGGAATGTGATATGGACATTCCAGATTGTATCATGTTTTGCTACATATGTGGTAAGTTTGAAACGGAAAAACTTCGTAGACAGAGTTCGCAATATGAGGATAAATATAAGTCCGTTTTCTCTTTGCAGGTTGGAAGTGGTAAAAGCGATACCAAACAGTATCTGTAACAAATGCCGGATTAGATTATATCGTTAATCGTCCAATTCAAGCGCCAAGAATTCCATGAAGTCTCCTTCTGTATGGAAATAGCCTGAAACTTAAGCAGATTGCTATATTTACATGAGTAAATTGAAAGGTATGTTGATTCCAAATCATGTTATATATGCAACAGCTTCATGCTTTACTGCTTATATTTATAATGATGATGATGGTATTTCAGCCAGTAATGTTGAAATGGATTCCATTGGTGATACATTTAAACATGAAAGTCAGATGGATATTGACGGACCAACTGAGGATCCAAACAGTTCTGAGGCTAAAAGTGAAATTGATTCAGATTCTGACAGCTATGAAGCGGATGGTCGGACGCAATGGGATCAGAAAAAATTAAATGATATCGTGAGGGACTTGGGGTTAGTGAAAGATGCTGCAGAATATCTTGCGTCAAACTAGAGGAAGGATGGACTTTTGGCAAAAGGTACATGTGTTACAACTTTCCGGAATCGGGAGAAAGAGTTCCTCCTCTTTTCAAGAAAGTGGAATCACTCTGCTACCGCACTGATATTCGAGGCCTCATGACTTGTTTGAAACCAAACATTTACAGGAGTGAAGAATGGAGGCTCTTCATCGATTCTTCCACCCGCAGTCTGAAATTTGTACTCTTACACACTACCAATGAGTTAGCTGCGATACCGATGCATATTCGGTAAATATACCAGAAGAGTATAACTCATTGAATCTTATGCTTGAAAAAATAAAGTATACGGAATACGTACTTCTTGTGCCTTGGGAATAGTCGAGACCGCGAGACGCATTATAAAAACCATGAATGGCCTACTAGAGGCTGTTTAATCCCTGGCCCGGATAATGTTCTCAACGATCCACTTTACCACCTGAAAAAGTTCTTCTTTCTCCACTATATATAAAGCTCGGGTTAATGAAGCAATTTGTGAAAGCATTAGACAAAGACAGAACCACTTTCATTTACATCCAGAGGAAATTTCCGAACAATTCAGAAGCTAAGCTTAAAGAAGGAATTTTCGACGAGCCGGAAATTCGGAAGCTTCTGCCCGACTCCGAGTTCATCCAATTAATGGCTGTTAAAGAAAAAACGCTTGGCTCAGCTTTAAAAGTGTGATAAAAAATTTCCTAGGCAATCAACAGAGTCCGAACTACAAGAGAGAAATACAAGACATGCTAACAAACTTTAAAATCTTGGTTACCTGATGAATTTGAAACTGCACTTCCTCGAGTCCCATGTAGACTATTTTCCGGAGCAAGGTGAAAGGTTTTATTATTATCTTAAAGAAATGGAACGACGCAATCACGGAAATTGGGATGCCAGTATGTTGGCTGACTACTGCTGGAATTTGAAAAGGGACTTGGCAGAAGAGCGGAGAGCCAACAAGAGGAACACTCTCAGAAGATCGTATGAAAGCAAGAGAGTTCGGTACCACATGAAGAAGTAATCACCTGAAATCGTGAGAGGCGAAAGGACTCATGTTGAACAAGTACCCCGAATAGTGAGACGCAAGGGGACTCACTTCAAACAAGCACCCCGAATCGTGAGCTTCGCGTAAAACATAAAAATACACATCCATCTCGATTTTGGAAGAAAATTGAAAGTCTAACCCCTCTCCAGTAGGTACTAAGGAGGTGCTAGAAGTGACGGAGGGGTCAAATTTACATTTTGTTGTCATTTTCGGTTCCAGCGGCCCAAAAAACATAGAAGTGTACGTCCATCTTAATTTTGCATGGAAATTGAAATGTCGACCCACAGGAGGTGGGTAACGGGAAAATGGGCAGTTGGAATGATTTTGTATGCGCATGTTCGGTTTCAGTTACCTCGAAAACGTAGAAATAGTGGAGCCTTGCCTCTGGGTCACGACCTTTTTTGTAGTGTGACTGTGTTATAAAAACATGACAGTTGACCAGACTATGAATAATAACATACCCATAGGAATGCATAGGAACTAGCCGGGTTTGTTTGAATATAATTTAAAGATCACCGACTTCAACGCATCAGTAGCAAGGTAGTACTTATAACATTCATGGAAGCACTGGAAATATGTTTAGAAACTCGTTCCTACTTTTTTGGATGTTCGCTAACATGGACCAACTAAACTTGTTACGAATATCATGATTTGTAGAAAGCGAGATGTGCTAGCACAAAATAAATCACCTGATCCATTCACAACGAACAAATTAGTTGCACAGGGACTGTTAGGTGGTAAATATTAGCCAGCTAGACAACAGCTTGCTCGTATGGTTGATAACAGTATACTATTCAGCTCTGTTCTAGACCGTATACTAAAAAGAATTTCGATTCCATGTCCAAAAACGGGAACCAATTTTGATATGTTCAATAAAATGAGTACCGAAAATAAGAAAATGAGGGATCCAGTTATACTGTTGTGGACAACATTTCTGAGTACTGCACCGATTGCATGGATATTACGAATATTATCCCAGTTATTGTAAGTTTCACTGACATAAGAGCGATTTGCCTATGATGTATTAGAGTGTGGATGATATTTTGGTATAAATATATATTTAGTCCCAAATCTGCTAAGAAGATCACATATGTGGTGTGAACTGAACGCCGTTATCACTCTGTATAATTTCCGGGATAGAAAAAGTGGGAAAAACTCGTTTCTTTCTGAAACTACAAATAATTTTCACTTTTGCATCTCAAATTGGCTAAACAAAAATATTCTTAAGCAAGTGGTCTAACACAACTAGAATGTACGTTTCGACCTGGTGACCGTATAAGTCGGTAAAATGTTTTTGGAACGGACGGTAACTTTCAGAAAATGATCCCATTGCTAATTTTAAAATTTGGATTACGTCTTTACATTTCTTGCAGAATATGTCGAATCAAATTTTTCGGAAAATAAAGTTTCCATAATTCGTGAAAACGTCGTGTTGAAACGGCTTGATGTTAATATAAATTTTACCATCCATGAAGGGACCAAATTTTCATTACCATTGCAAAAATATTGAAATTGAATGCCTGAAGTTTAAGGCTCCAGCGATCGAGACGTCCGGAGAGATCCCTTAGTCCCATTAACCACTTCAAACATACCAGATCAGTGATTATGGTAAAAATAAACCCCTCCACATATTGTCGAAATTTCTTAACGCTGAACACAGCCGCTAACCACTCAAGTTAATACAATAATGCCGCTTAGCCTTGTTGAGACGTTCAGAAAAGTAGGGCAAGGGCGATCCTTCCTCACGAAAATTACTTTTTAGCTTCACAAAGTAATTATTTGAATCATCTGTATTCTGTATTTGTAATAATTTGGTTATGGGTTGAGCAAGCTCTGCGTATTTAGAAATAAATCGACGGACCACCCGTCATACCTAAAAATCGTAGAATTTGTCGAATGTTTATAGATTTCGGATAGTTGCTTATTGCTGATATCTTATCTGAATCTGCTTTTAAAATGCCGCCATCAACGATATTCTCGAGGTATTTAATTTCCTTTAATGAAAATGGAATCTTCGAAGTTAATGGTTAAATTTGCAGCTACAAAATAATCAGCAACTTTTTCCAATTATTTGATACGCTCATTAAATATTTTGCGGGTTATCAGATAAGCAAAGACTTGCAAGCAGTTACTGTAGTCGGCTAGGAACAGTTAAGGCAGTCTTATCCTTCGATTTTGTACCATGGGCCATTGTGGCATTGAGTGCTGAACCTTCATAGGTTCCAACCAATTTCAATAATCCCTCGACCCCTCTTCTAATAGGATCTCCCAGCAGGCCATCGATGATGGGGAAAGCGTTAGTGTCCTTCGCAGAAACTTCATTGACTCTACGTATCAAGACAGAACCGTACTGCGTGCCGTTAGACTTGCGCACCACTGGAATTGGCGAACACCACAAACTACAGCCTTTCTCAATAACACCTAAGGATATCATCCTGCTCAGTTCTATGTTTATAAGTTCCTGAATCGCAGGAGAGACCGAGTAATACCTTAGTTTAATCGGCTCCACATTTTTGTTAATCCTGATTAAATGGGAAAGTAGATGTGTCTTGAATAAGCCTAAGATTGAAATTTCTTAATCACTTAATCAGGACTTAGGCCACCTTTTGGAAAGGAATCCCTCTGATTGTGCAGCAATTCAGAAACATAGTTTGATGATGTATCTCGAGTTTTACTTGAAGGTGAAAGAGAGATCGATATTTTGAGACCAAAAGCTCCCAGAAATCCAAACCAAGACATAATTCCTTACTGAGATTAGGAGTGATGTCCAAGGTGGCACCGAAATATATCTTGGCTTGGGGAAGTCTTAAACTTGCAATGATCAAGCGATTTCAGGATTGTCGTGCCGATCTGGACATTCAAAGATAGATGAACACAAGAAAACAGAGGTTCAAGGAAAGCTTCCTTGAGTTTAACAATAATCTCATTAGCAAGTCCGTTCAAATGAAAAATTCAATGCCAGATTCGGAAATTATATTTATCATGCAGCGGAATATGCCGGCTGGATTAGAAGACCGGGTTATAAAAGATGAATTCCAATCAACTGTTGAAATGGCTCGTTTCTTTGATTTTTAATTAACAAAGGCCCGAAATGAGATGAGCAAGACTTAAAGAGGGATTCTGCATAAAATATAAGCGCACAAATATAGACCCTTAAGGTTGAATTATGTAGATGCAAAATACAACAAATGTAACTGTATGGTGAATTTAAGAAAAGGGCTATAGCAAAGTTGATCAAATCTCAGTCAATTCTCAGTAAGATTTTAGGCTAAGTATCATCAATAGGCCCTCTTAGAGGGAACACCATATTTACTCTAAAAATGCAAGGTATATATCATTAGAAAAGGTCGCTTTCTCGTTGTACAATTACGGATATCAATTGGCCATCAAATACGATTTGATAACGTAACCATGTGACGTACTTTTGCCTTGAGTAATTTTAATTTTTTAAATATAATGCTCTTTGTTGCTATTGAATTATATGTTCCGAATTATGAGAAACTAGCGAAAAATTGGCTAATCAAAAAGCTCATGAGAAAGATAAGAATAAACTTTAAAAAAATCAGTAATATTTTTTAATTCAAAAGCCCCAAAACAATTACTGGTTCGATCCTCATATTACTTCTAAAAGGACAAGATCATCTCGATACCATCGGAAAAATTGGATTTTATGGCGAATACTCAGTTTTGTTAATTCATGGACATGGTCAAATAGATTACATTAATTGAAACAAGTTGTAGCAGCTGTCAGGTGCCTTCCTTCTTTGAAAGCATGATTATTGTACTAAAGCGGAAAAACAAAACTTTCTAGAGTAAAATTTACAGATGCTCTTGGTTGAGTTTTCACGGTTCATCCAATTAGTGGCAATACTTTTTAAAATGCGCTTGTGACAGGCGTAAGGCAAGCTTATAAAAGAGATCCATATTAGAGAATTTTTGGAAAATGTCGCGAGATGAATTTCGGCGGCAAATGTCTAGCATCAACTGTACAGTACCAAATGTCGGTACAGAAAAAAATCCTTAAAAATTGTTTTCACAATTTGATAAGTGTTCGACGACTCACAAAAGAAACATTGAATCTAAACATGATAATTTAAGACTGGTGAGCAAAATAGCTGCTCATGGAAGAAACTTTTCTTGTATTGGATGATATTCATGCGACTCCAAATGCGACAGAAAACAATCAATTTTGACTCAAAATTTGTTTCCTGGAGCAGAGTTATCAATAATCCAGTGTTTTCGGGGGTTTTCATTGTGAACATAAACAATTCAAAACAATAAGATTCTTTCGGCTTTTTATAGACAAAATATATTAACAATAATGGCATTCACAACATTTTTCGACTTGTTAATCAGAAAAATGAAGATGCCAATCATTTATAATATATATCTACCAAAAAAGTAGAAATATCAAAATCTCCCCGTACTTTAACCTAAGTGTCATACAAAATGTATTGACCCTGAATATCCAAAAATGAGAATCCTCCTTGAATTCTCTATGTAGGAGTTTGGTTTCGTACTGGAAAGTTCGGTCTACCCTTCAGGTAGCTGCGACTAACCCACAAAATACAATTCTAATTTCATATATTAAGTCTGAAGCAAGAACGTACTGACCTAGCGAATTATATTCACTAAATCTAAAACCCAAGAAAATATTTCATTTCTGTGTGTTTTATAAAGCCCATCTTTTTTCTTGTATACAAATTAAGATTTAAATTACAAGTGAAATGTAATACTAGATTTTCTTGCAAAACTTTTAGATTTCCTATATTTGTTGTACTAAAGTTCTTATAAGCTTTAGAAGAATTCTAGTTAATCCTACGCCGCGCCGTCATTTTTACTAGAATATCCCCTGATTTTAATAGATAGCCGTCTATAAATAAATTCCAAATAATAAAACAAACGTTTTTGGATTTCATATTAGTTAAATATTTTTTATTTCATCATATTTTATTTCAATATAATATATTCGACGAAACTTTGAGAATTCTTCTTCATATCCTCCTGCATAAGATATGTAACTTAACTTTATTGAAACGATTTTAGATGGTTTCTTTAAAATGTCAAACTTCCATGCCTTCCCCTGAGCGGATATTAACCTAAAATTGACTAGTATATTACTAGAATCTGTTTAATTTACTAGAAAATCCTTGTACATGCTACCAGGAATTATTTTGCCTCTAATTTAATTTAACTAGAATTTTAAATTTTAGGTAACTACACTAAAAACTAATCAAGTAGTACATTACCGGATTTTGTAATGAGCGTGTACAATACACGGCTGCGTTATATGCTGCCTTCGACGAATCGGCAAATCCATTAATTTGGACGGCGTGTTTTGTGATTTGAAACCATCGTGGAATTTCCAGTTGTTCTAATTGGTCAAGTGAATTTCTTAGATTATACCATTGTTCTGTTAAATCGTTTGGAAGTAATACTCTGAATTTACATTCTAACTTGGTGCTGGAGATCACTCTGCTGGAGAGTGATTTTGGATGTCATATAAGTACTCAATTTTAGTGGTGCATATCTACGATCTGATGGATGAATAATAATGGTCATATAACCCTTTGCAGTTGCCACATTGGTCTCACCAAGATCACATATCCGTAGCTTGGTTGAATGGATTGATAATTGTAACTTTCTTCGTAGATCGAATACATTTATGTAGTAGTACTATGGTGCGAAATACAATACAACTTTAACTTTTCTCATGAATTTAGTCAACAAAACATGTGTGGCTTGGTCCAAAAGTCATACATAAATTAATTTTTGAAAATGTGTCCTTCATAATCGCGTTTTACTTGCACAATGGAGAACGAGTCATATCCATACACTACAAATTTTATTTGAGGAACAAAAGGTTCTCCCCAGCAGAGCCTATAATTGCAGCAATGCCAATTAAAACAGCAAACAGTGACAAAACTATTTTTCTTGTAAGTTGGTTAACTTTAATAAATAACTGATAACACTGATTTTACTTTATGTGTAACTGACACTAACGTACAACAACTTAAATTGAATAATAATTGCATTTTAATTAAACCATCTACAGGTAGAAATATCAGGTATAATTTATGTTGTTTTCAATTGGTTAATTAACATTCAATGCATGTTTTATTATAATCATTTAGTATCTACAAAAACCAATTATACATTTTTACATAATATACAAAGTGTCAAATATCAACTTAGTGTACTGGTTTTTTATTCTGATATAAATCATAACGAGAATCTTGTTTCATGACAAGACATAAGAGAGTATCATAAACACCATCAGTGTTCATCTTTTATTTTATTTTTAACATCATCTTGTCTTAATCATATTTAAGTAAAGTGACTGATGAAAAATTACTTGCAGTTTTATGATTTTTTCTTTTCTTTTTCAAATCTGGAAATACAAGATTTCGAATGGACCAACTCTCAATAAATGCGTAAGTTCCATTTACGAAAAAATGTCACCAAATTACTAAGCATATTTTTGAACATGATTTTCGCC
The DNA here is from genome assembly GCA_963556165.1 of Tipula helvola. NCBI lineage: Eukaryota > Metazoa > Arthropoda > Insecta > Diptera > Tipulidae > Tipula > Tipula helvola. The sequence goes on along the minus strand of OY744481.1, from coordinate 353,799,357 downwards.
GATGATAATCAATCAATCATATGGAAAAATATTGTAGTTTTTGTGTACACACACACACAGAGTTGTTGTGTTATCAAGTTTTACTGAGAACTAAAATAATTTTTCGATTTTTTTTTTTAATTGTTTAGATTAGAATTTTATCGTATAAACAACACAATATATTCAATATGTCAATCTTAAGATGATGGAAAAGGTCTTTTAATGTTTGTATTTTTATATAATATTCATATATGGTTACATAAAATACTTGGGGTCAACGAAAAAGAAGAAACACACAACAAAATCAACAACCACGAAATGTGTTTTATAGTTATGTTTTTTGTGTTTGTGTTTAGAAGATAAACCAACAATGCGATGGGATTGTGTGTTATTCTTGCTGGTGTTCAAATAAAAACAATGAATTAATTTAGGTTTGTTTTCTAATTTTTTATTTATCAAAATTGATTAGAAATTAAAGATGATAAGTAAAGTTCAAATAAGGGCAAGGAACTATATATTTTGGTGTAATATCAATCATATTTAATTTGTTTTATTTGAGAAAGTTTGTCCGCCTCTTTGTAGGTTTAGTTGATTGTGATAAAACCTTAAATATAGATATTTTAGCAACAAACATTTTGTACTTATCACTAGATTGATTTAGGCTCCTAAATGCACTTGAATCACTTGATTCACTCATTGGAGGTTTTGATAATTTATGAATTGGTCGCCGAATAATTCCTCCTTGGATGCGGGCCCATAACAGCGCATAAGTTTGTGTGACCCGGCCAAGAGGTCATAGTGTTGCAGATCAATTCTCATCATCGATAACAACAATCGATATCTAAGTTTGTTCATTTCTGTTGTCTTTTGTACCGAATAAATATTGTTCAAATATTTACCATCTGATTCATAAATGATGCACCATTTGTTTAACGAATTTGATCATGCTAAACTCGAAATTATGCTGGCCAATAAAAAGGTGTACTGGATATAAACCATCTAATCATGAGAGCCTTGTGAGTTCTCTAAATGTAATCGGCCACCTATAGTTTGAATTTTGAAAAAAAAAAATTCAAATCAAAATGACGCAAGAATAGTACACATTTTTTTCTTGTTGGTGAAATAAACTAATTAAAATTTTAATTAAGTTGAAAATAAAAAAAAGAATTATAGTAATTTAAAAATTGGAAGATAATTTTGACAAATACAATGTTTGCAGTAAAACGTTTTTAAATTTTAACCAAAAAATTAAACTAATTGATGTATCTAAGTGAATAATCAAATTGAATTCTATGCATCAGCCATAATATTTTAACAATAAACTGTTTTGGAGGTCACTTGTAATAATTATGAGCCCCATTTTTTTTTTTTAACATAATTATGATCTGTGACTGTGCAGTAATTATTTAAATCCATAATATAAAATTTACTTGGGTAGCCATAACTGAGAGATAAATTATTTAAAACACTAATTAAGTGGAAAAATTATAGTGATTTAAAAATTAAAGGATAATGTTTACATAGTGTTGCAGTAAAATGTTTTAAATGTTAACCACAAAATTAAAAAAACAAAAATCGAATTAATTAATATACTCAAGTGAACAAATCTAAAATTGAATTCTGTGTGTCAACAAAAAAACAAAACAAAATTATTGTTGGCAACCCGAGTAACCACATGTCACAAAAAAGCGACAAAAATTTCACATAAAATGGTGATTGGTGGAAAAAAATGTGACAAAAAATTGTCACAATATGGATGAAAAATGGTGGATGGGGTTGACGCCGATTCTCACGCGTAAACGAACATTTGGTAAATCAAATTTGCCGGTTTTTGGTGGAATATTTTTGAAATATTTGTTGAAAATTTAGTCACAAATTCGACAGTTTTTTTATGATAAAAGTTTCACCTAATTATCAACAATTTTGTGGATATTTGTTGGTTTATTGATGCAATTATGCGTAAAAAAAGTTTTTATGACCCTACTTAAATAATTTTGTAAAAAATACTCCATTGTATGGTTTATTTGATATTTTTATTGTTATTTATTTTTAAAAAAAAACTACCAAAAATGTAGAAATATCTAAATCCCCCGTACTTTAACCCGAGCCGAGAGTCAATACAAAATGTATCGACTCTAAAAAAATGAAAACTTTCCATGAGTTTTCTATGTGGTAGTTTGGTTTCGTGCAGAGAAACTCGCACAAACAAAAAGTTCGGCCTACTCATCAGGTACTCAGGTAGTTACGACCAAACACAAACTACAAAAATATAATTCCAACTTCATACATTAAGTATGAGGCAAGAACGTAGTAACTTAGCGAATTACATATAAATTCACCAAATCAAAAATGATCAAAATCTTTTTTTTTTTTTTGGGGAGTATAATGAACATATATTTTGTCACAAAATACCCGCATAAATAAGTTCCAAATTGTCAACTTTTTTTGTGGCAAAAAGGAACTTACATTTTGAGACAAATTGGTGATTAAAATTTTTTTTTTTTGGTGGTCAAATCAACATTCATTTTGTCACAAAATACCCGCATAAATATGTTCCAAATTGTCAACTTTTTTTGTGACAAAAAGGAACTTACATTTTGTGACAAATTGGTGACTAAAATTTTTTTTTTTTGGTTGGAAAAATCAACATACATTTTGTCACAAAATACCCGCATAAATAAGTTCCAAATTGTCAACTTTTTTTGTGGCAAAAAGGAACTTACATTTTGAGACAAATTGGTGACTAAAATTTTTTTTTTTTGGTTGGAAAAATCAACATACATTTTGTCACAAAATACCCGCATAAATAAGTTCCAAATTGTCAACTTTTTTGTGGCAAAAAGGAACTTACATTTTGAGACAAATTGGTGATTAAAATTTTTTTTTTTGGGTGGTCAAATCAACATTCATTTTGTCACAAAATACCCGCATAAATAAGTTCCAAATTGTCAACTTATTTTGTGACAAAAAGGAACTTACATTTTGTGACAAATTGGTGACTAAAATTATTTTTTTTTGGTTGGAAAAATCAACATACATTTTGTCACAAAATACCCGCATAAATAAGTTCCAAATTGTCAACTTTTTTGTGGCAAAAAGGAACTTACATTTTGAGACAAATTGGTGATTAAAAATTTTTTTTTTGGGTGGTCAAATCAACATTCATTTTGTCACAAAATACCCGCATAAATAAGTTCCAAATTATCAACTTATTTTGTGACAAAAAGGAACTTACATTTTGTGACAAATTGGTGACTAAAATTATTTTTTTTTGGTTGGAAAAATCAACATACATTTTGTCACAAAATACCCGCATAAATATGTTCCAAATTGTCAACTTTTTTTTGTGACAAAAAGGAACTTACATTTTGTGACAAATTGGTGATTAAAAATTTTTTTTTTGGGTGGTAAAATCAACATTCATTTTGTCACAAAATACCCGCATAAATAAGTTTCAAATTGTCAACTTATTTTGTGACAAAAAGGAACTTACATTTTGTGACAAATTGGTGACTAAAATTTTTTTTTTTGGGTGGTAAATTCAACGTACATTTTGTCACAAAATACCCGCATAAATATGTTCCAAATTGTCAACTTTTTTTGTGACAAAAAGGAACTTACATTTTGTGACAAATTGGTGACTAAAATTTTTTTTTTTTGGTTGGAAAAATCAACATACATTTTGTCACAAAATACCCGCATAAATATGTTCCAAATTGTCAACTTTTTTTTGTGACAAAAAGGAACTTACATTTTGTGACAAATTGGTGATTAAAATTTTTTTTTTTGGATGGTAAAATCAACATTAATTTTGTCACAAAATACCCGCATAAATAAGTTCCAAATTGACAACTTATTTTGTGACAAAAAGGAACTTACATTTTGTGACAAATTGGTGACTAAAATTTTTTTTTTTTTGGGTGGTAAATTCAACGTACATTTTGTCACAAAATACCCGCATAAATATGTTCCAAATTGTCAACTTTTTTTGTGACAAAAAGGAACTTACATTTTGTGACAAATTGGTGACTAAAATTTTTTTTTTTGGTTGGAAAAATCAACATACATTTTGTCACAAAATACCCGCATAAATAAGTTCCAAATTGTCAACTTTTTTTGTGGCAAAAAGGAACTTACATTTTGAGACAAATTGGTGACTAAACTTTTTTTTTTTGGGTGGTCAAATAACATTTATTTTGTCACAAAATACCCGCATAAATAAGTTCCAAATTGTCAACTTATTTTGTGACAAAAAGGAACTTACATTTTGTGACAAATTGGTGACTAAAATTATTTTTTTTTGGTTGGAAAAATCAACATACATTTTGTCACAAAATACCCGCATAAATAAGTTCCAAATTGTCAACTTTTTTGTGGCAAAAAGGAACTTACATTTTGAGACAAATTGGTGATTAAAATTATTTTTTTTTGGTTGGAAAAATCAACATACATTTTGTCACAAAATACCCGCATAAATATGTTCCAAATTGTCAACTTTTTTTTGTGACAAAAAGGAACTTACATTTTGTGACAAATTGGTGATTAAAATTTTTTTTTTTGGGTGGTAAAATCAACATTCATTTTGTCACAAAATACCCGCATAAATAAGTTGCAAATTGTCAACTTATTTTGTGACAAAAAGGAACTTACATTTTGTGACAAATTGGTGACTAAAATTTTTTTTTTTGGGTGGTAAATTCAACGTACATTTTGTTACAAAATACCCGCATAAATATGTTCCAAATTGTCAACTTTTTTTGTGACAAAAAGGAACTTACATTTTGTGACAAATTGGTGACTAAAATTTTTTTTTTTTGGTTGAAAAAATCAACATACATTTTGTCACAAAATACCCGCATAAATATGTTCCAAATTGTCAACTTTTTTTTTGTGACAAAAAGGAACTTACATTTTGTGACAAATTGGTGATTAAAATTTTTTTTTTTGGGTGGTAAAATCAACATTAATTTTGTCACAAAATACCCGCATAAATAAGTTCCAAATTGACAACTTATTTTGTGACAAAAAGGAACTTACATTTTGTGACAAATTGGTGACTAAAATTTTTTTTTTTTGGGTGGTAAATTCAACGTACATTTTGTCACAAAATACCCGCATAAATATGTTCCAAATTGTCAACTATTTTTGTGACAAAAAGGAACTTACATTTTGTGACAAATTGGTGACTAAAATTTTTTTTTTTTGGTTGGAAAAATCAACATACATTTTGTCACAAAATACCCGCATAAATATGTTCCAAATTGTCAACTTTTTTTTGTGACAAAAAGGAACTTACATTTTGTGACAAATTGGTGATTAAAATTTTTTTTTTTGGTTGGTAAAATCAACATTCATTTTGTCACAAAATACCCGCATAAATAAGTTCCAAATTGACAACTTATTTTGTGACAAAAAGGAACTTACATTTTGTGACAAATTGGTGACTAAAATTTTTTTTTTTTGGGTGGTAAATTCAACGTACATTTTGTCACAAAATACCCGCATAAATATGTTCCAAATTGTCAACTTTTTTTGTGACAAAAAGGAACTTACATTTTGTGACAAATTGGTGACTAAAATTATTTTTTTTTGGTTGGAAAAATCAACATACATTTTGTCACAAAATACCCGCATAAATATGTTCCAAATTGTCAACTTTTTTTGTGACAAAAAGGAACTTACATTTTGTGACAAATTGGTCTAAAATTTTGTGATCACCATTTTTGGTTACTCGGGAAGTCTGATTTAGTGCCCCATACATGCTATGTATTGTATTTGTTAGTGTAACAATTCTCATTGTTCTAATACAACAGACACATTTCCAAAATACAAGAGACAATAAATAACGCTAAAAATAATTAAAATGGTTATAGAAAGTATTTTGGCAAAACCATACCCAACAAACTCTGATCTTATGCTGGCTATTGCTAAACTAATAGAATTGAACAATATAAAATTATAAAACATGATGAGCTTAAAAAATAGTCAGATGACATCAAAAAGCAGCTAGAATCAGATCTCGTCGCTATAAAAGAAGATGTTGTGATTACCAAAAAAGAGTAGAATAATTAAAAATAGAAAGAACCGCAAGTCACAACCAATACGCTAGTGGAAACTCTCGCTGGTGAATTAAACTACATAAAATAGAAACATTTTGAGAGAGGTATCTTAATTTCTGGAATTCCAAGTACTATCACCGATCAGGCTGATACGGAAAATAAATGTGAGACTTATAAATTTAATTTGGCCAACGATAAGAATTTAAAAAAAATCTAAATCAGTAAGATCAAAAAAAAATTTGTGTGCTTGTGATTCTATAATTCTGTACTAAAAAGCAAAAGTCGCTTATCTACATTTTAGTATTTATAAGAAAATGAAGGGTTAAGTTTTAAAATCAAATAGGAATATATTGAGATTATTATATGCATTACCTCATAACTTTTTTATTTTTTAAGCGATTTTCACCAAAATTTGATACAATCTAAATAGTGAACAAATTTAATTATTTATCCGAAATTCATAAAAACCGCTTAAAGTCACTTAGGCGACTTTTGCTTTTAAATACAGAATTATTTGTAAACTCGCTGTACAATAATACGATTAGGTTATGATGGATAGTCCTAAAAAAATAAGCACTATTTCACTCTAGAACATTTTATCCGGAAAACCAAACATCTTTTATCATTGAATTTGGTCTATATCAATAAAAATCGGATCAAAAATAAGCTTAATCAATTAGAGTATTTATTATATTCACAAAAACAATAAATTGTTATCGTAATTTTAACAGAAACCTTCTTATATGAATATAACCATGGGGGAATTTCTGTTTTTATCGATTCAACTATTGAATTCCAACTTCTCCATAATGAAACAAGATTAGAGAAATGATTTATCTATTCTAAAGTACTACATCTAAACTAAATTTGCGTATAAAAATCACCCCACATAAAATGATTTCTTGTCTTTTTTGGATAAAATAGCACCTATAGATATTATAGATGAATGGGTTGAATGTGATTAATAAGTTATCGAAAACCTTTGCAACTCGCATCCAAGATGATTCCAATACCTTTATATTGATCACATATTCTCTAGTTGTGAAAATGGTTTCCATATTTACCCATCTAAGTGACCATAAATACCTTTTTATAAAGTTCGTGCTCTCAAAAAATCTACAAATTTTACAATCGACAAAATAACTGTTGATAATGATAAAATAATTCAATACATTCTAGATAATCAAAAAATATCTAAAGATGACTTTGAGGCATTTTGCTTTGAGATACTGTTGCTACATTTACAGAAAATACTACTAACAAAATTAAAACTAGTTCTTACCGTAAACCTTCGTTCAACAACGAGTTACAGAATTTGGTGAACTCCAGAAATAAATTTTACAAACAGTATAAGAAATATCCGAATAACAACTTTTTTCTGAGATCATTAAAAGGAGCAAAGGCTGCTTTCCAATCATGTATTGTCTATTATAAAAAATTATACTACACTCGGCAATTCGAACAAAACTTATCACAATCAAAAGTTATGTGGGGGATTATTAATCAGATTCTGAAATCAATGCATGCCCAAAAACAAACTCAATAGAGTTAAAAAATAATGAAATTATAACATGTGATCCAATGGCTGTAGCTAATCGCTTCGTCAAATGTTTCAGTAATATGTGTAGGGAAATTACCAAGGACTACCCTTCCGCTTTTCTATATCAAGAGCCAATCTTCGTAATACCAACAACTATGCAATCAATATCCTAGAATATTAGTAAGTTAGAATTAAATACATCTTCTGGGTATGATCAAATCAGTGCTACACACGTAAAAAAATTAAGCAATATAATTACACCATTATTAACCAAATTTATCAACAAATGGATTGACAAAAATCATTTTCCACCCTCAATGAAGATTGCTAGAGTAACACGAATATTCAAAGGAGGTGATAAGTGCTTGGTAGGAAATTACCGACAAATCTCTGTCCTTCCAATATTTATCAAAATATATGAGCGTATTATGTATATTAACAAGATTAGTAGATCACCTCTAGATACTCATAAAATCATACATAAACACCAGTAAGGATAGCTAAAAAAGGTAAAGCTAAAATTTCTGTGTCAGCTACCATGAATTTATTTGAAAACTTTTATGGATATTTGGAGGGACTTAATGCGACTACTTGCATGTTCCTGGACCTTATGAAGGCCTTTGACTGCGCAGATCACAATATTCTTCTACGAAAAATTGCATTATATGGTTTCAGTGTAAACGTTGTAAGTGTAATCGAAGGTTATCTTACAAATGTATTCCAGTTTACCAAAATAAGTAACGTTACTTCTAAGAAAGTTAGTTTAAAATGTGGTGTTCCTCAGGGATCCATTTTAGTCCTGTGCTGCTTTTTAATTTATATTAATGACATTTTTACCTTAAACTTTTTTGCTAAACTTCAATTGTTTGCTAAAGATATAGTCATTACTTATGGCTGTAACAACTATATTGAACTTAAAGATCATATGGAATCTGATCTGCAGAAAATCGCTAGTTGGTTATATATAACAGCAAGTTGAAGCTTAACTCTTTCAAATCATGCTTCATTAGTTTCTACTTACAAAGGAAACCGTTAACTATTTTTGATGGAGTTAGGGGTTCAAATTTTGCCATAAAGAGAACTGAAAATACCTTATTTTTAGGTCTCAAACTAAGTACTCAGCTTTCTTGAACTGAGCACAATTATAATATTAATAGCAAAATCTCTCCATATATTGGAGCGTTAAAAAGGACAGCCCATTACATCCCAAGAGAGTTATGCTACAATCTATGTTATAGTTACATTCATGCTCATTTGATATACTTAACGCAAATTCGGAGATCCGTCAGGAACTATCTTATCGATGACTTGCAAGTGTTGCAAAACAAATATCTGACGGCAATTAGAAACTTACCGACATTTACACCGACAAAACAGTTATATAATGAAAAGCTTTTGCCAGGTGGCAGGCTCATTGAATTTGTACACTTAATCACTATCATCTCTAGGTCAAAGTTGGTATTAGGAAATGCGTTGCGGTTGATCTAACCACTAACTTTCAAATTACGCGCAATTGTAAAAACTACCGTCGTCCAAATTAAAAATTACCATTAACTCAAAATAATAAATTTTATAGAGGAGTTGAGTTATTTAACAAACCTCTTTTTAAATCCACAGTCAGAAAATAACTACACGACAAATTTATAGAAGAATACGATTTATCCCACAACTAGATTGAGATGGAAGACGCATGTTTTGTTCTCCGGCTATATACTTTTTCTAATAACTTTTTCTTTAGTTAACATAGCTAATTGTGTTTTCTTTATTTTTTTTATAATATGCGTTTAATTTTGTGAATGCTTTAAAACTAATTAATCATGAAAAATTTAGTTTGTATCTTGATATTTTCCTGTATAGAAATTTCTTTTTGGAAAATAAAAAATATATAAAAACTCACTTGTGGTTAAAATGTGTTTGCTTAAAGTTTGCCTGAGGTGGGTTTTGAGGCACTTCAATCAGTACCTATAAAATTTGAGGCGCAATCACTGAAAACGTCGCTACAAAATCCTTGCAGCGTATGGTAACTGCATTTGAAGAAAGGCACATAAATATAAATAGCGTTGTCCTCTCCCTCAAATATAGTAAACCATGGTCTCGCATAATCAACAACTATTTTCAAGCTCGTCAGTTCCACTCGAAGGTCGAGTAAATAAGACATTAATTGCTGCTGTATTATAGATACAACATTGGAATATTGATCGAATTAGTAGCCTGATATTTAACACGAAACCCTTCAACCAGTTTTCCTACTAATTCAGATTTTTACAGTAAGATTATTGGATGTTTATTGTTGTGGTCAATTATTGCATTTGTGAACCTTCTGGCAACCCAGAGGAGCACTTGTACATCTAAAATTGTATTTAAATTTCATGAACAAGATTGCCGTTTGATTTCTTATTTTTCTCCAATCTTGCTATCTATACAAAAAACAAATACTCATTTGTGGTTTCTCCTGATTTGTTAACTTCAAATCGAGTGTGTTATTTCTGCGTTCATCGCCAATAATTTAATTCGAGCAACAATATTGACTATTGTTTCAAAATCTTGAAATTCACTGAAAAAATTGCATTAACCAGTTACTGTCGATTATATTATGTGAATGCCCAGCATATACCTCGGAGTAATACCCTTGCTTCTGCCAGAATAAGTGATGCTCTCACTGCCAAGCAGGCCCATTTCATCATAATTGTGATTACTCCAAAACTTCTGATGTTAAACGCCGTGCCGTACAGTTATTTACGAAGCTATTATTTTTTTTCCTGGGTTTGCGGAAATCAAATTTACCACGAACGTTGACTCTGATCAAGCCGTTTTCGCTGTTATTTCGGTTGCGTTCAGGTCTTCTTTCCAAATATTTAAAAATTTCGGCTGCATATATCGTAATTGTGGAATAGTCAGAGACTTTATGGGTGATTTACCTTTAACTTACTTGTTAGCATTCAAACGTGAAAACTCCCAGCGTTAATCATATGAACATAAAGAACTGCTTCATATGGCTGCTCAATAGAGTCACAAAATCCAAGTATTTCCACTAGGCTGTTTGTCAATCTCATCCACCTTGGAATTTCTATTCTTAGTCTTAATAAACTATTTCGTAACGACGTCCACTAATCCTTTATGTCTATAGGTAATTCATCATCCCAGTTTATTTGATTTTCCACATTTCTCGCAACAATGTTTTAATGGGTGCAATGTGTTTTGATATCAAAACCAGCGGATCAAATACACGACTAGCTTCGAGCATCACCGCAATGTGAATGTATCCCACACAGGGTCCCACCCCACAGTAACCCCACAATAGCTGCTGCTATGTATAGCTTCAACTAGAAGCAACCAACCCGTTTTTTGAAACCAAAGCATTCATTGTATCCTAAATTGCTGCCAAATTAAATCGAAATAACAGTGTTTACGGTGGTGAGATAATATTAAGCTATATATGCAACTAACCCACCCTACATTCAACGAAGCGAGCTATGTAGATTTACAACTTGCAGTCGATATTTTTTCAAAAGCCATGCAAGGTTAGACGCATAAACTAAACAATGGCCTCATTGCAATGAACACAATATTTGGATGAGTAATAGTCGGAACAAGCAGTAATGTTTTTCAGCCAGAAACGAAGAACTTCAACATTTTAATTGATATTGATACTAGTCTGAGACAATTTTGGGAAGCGATAGGGAATAATACAAACCGCTTATAAGCAATCAACCGAAGAAGAAGCATGCGGGAAACTTTACAAAACTACTTCGACCAAAGGTGCAGATAATAAATTCACTGTGAGATTATCGTTTTGCGAATCAGTTTCAAGGTAATTTATACGCAATTTATGAGAGAATATATCCAACTATGGTTAGTTTCAACGTAATCGGTTGATAAATAGCAAAGTTCCACCCTACTCATGGATCAATACAACTTATCAGAAAAATTTGATAATTTGTCATTTTATAAGTTATAGACATTCTGATGTGCAACGTTTATCACTTACCATTCAAAATTCGATAAGTTTTTAAATTGATAAGTGAGTGAGATTTTTTTACTTTTGGTGCAACACTTATCACTTATCATTATCAAAAAAACCAACTTATGATAAGTTGATAAGTAATAAGTGATAAATAGTTGGTGCAATGAGGCCCAGACCCAAGGGCAGATCCAGAGGGGGGCCATAGGGCCATGGCCCCCTCTTCCAAATTTAATAAATTACCTTTTATGATAAATAATACTTTACTGTTTTTCCATTTTCACATATATTTATGTGTTGTGCTCTAAAAAATCTATTAGAATTAGAAAATTTTGAAATAAAAAGGAAAATTGAAAATGTGTCACAAAGTTGTAAAAACATTATTACAGATTCATCTAATTTTCAGTACCAATTATATTCAGAGTTATATCAATTAAAAGAATCTACAAAACATTCATCAAATATGATTTCCAGTTTAGAGGATGTTTTATTTAATTTAAATGAATGTATTTATCCGCGAATGAACAAGCTAGTTATGTATGTGTCATTGCCTATAAGTATCGCATCTGTAGAAAGAAGTTTTTCAACTCTTAAAAGATTAAAAACATATTTGCGGAATTCAATTAGTCAAGACCGATTGTTAGGTTTAGCTTTATTAAATGTACATAGAGAGTTGGAAATAAATATTGACAATGTGATTAATAAATTCGGCCAAGGGCCGAGAAGATTAGATTTCATTATTAGATAAGTTTAAACAATTTATAACTGCTATATTTAAACGTGAGACTGAATATCTTTTTTAATTTAAATTTTATTATTATTGAACTGTGACGTCAAAATGTCGAAGAAAATTATTTTAGCGATATTTAAAGGAATTGATTATAAAATAAAATGTTATTTGTCGGTCGTGGACAAATTATAGTATTCTACTCGCTTATAATGGCTGTTATTCACTCAGATAATTTACGACACTCGCCTATCTTCTAGTGTCGGTAAACTTCATCTTCTATCATCAGCTATCATTATATGCTAATTGAATGATATACTATTTCTTACTAAACCTTCAATATTAAATGCATTTGCTTGTTCGACTATTGATTTTTACCACAAATTTAAAAAATGGCCCCCTCTAACAGAAAAGGCTGGATCCGCGCTTGCCTAGACCTAAACTTCTCATATGCTCATAGAAATCAATTTGTAATACACTAATTGGACGAAAATCATGTGCAGTAGCCGGAGAATGTATTTTAGGAATCGGTAGAATCAAGGCAATTTCCCATGCTTTAGGGAATACAGACTTAGTTAAACCAGAGCTCACTAAGTACGTTATGTGAGGCAGTAAAATCGGAAGTATTAGCTTAATGAACCTTAGCGCTATGCCATCAGCTCAAACAGCAAATGATTTTATGCTGCTCAATTAGATGAGAATTTCCTCTTCAGAAACATTACGAACATAAAAAGTGTTATGATCCGTACTGAATTGCAATGTATTAAGACTAAAATTTTCATCACCATCGACGAAAACCGAACCGACATGCGCATTAAGCTCACAGGAATTGATTTCGCATTTCTGTTCCATAGCTGGTGGGTTTATGTAGGTCTTATAATTTTTCCAGAATAATTTACTTAGAATCTGGCTATTGAATTTACATACTAATAACTTTGTTTCTTGCTCTGATATACTCTAGTCGATTAGATTCAGTTTGACGCAACTTCCAATCTCGGAGACTCTACTCTCGGAAGATATAAAACATTTCCACCAGTGTTTTTAAATCATACATATTATAAGTAAGGAACACCCAACAACAACATTAACTCAGTAACTACGGAAGTGACCCTTCTTTCAATTTGAGAAAATTTTGGTTAACTTTTAAATTAAGTTTAAGCAAAGCAAATATTTAAATTAAGTTCCAGAAATATTGACTTGGAGAAAATGAAATACAAGCTAGTATTTAAATGATCCATGAAATTCTAATTTTAAGAATAACTCTGTGGTGCGTAGGTACAAAAGCAATAATGATATTCCGTTACAAAATAACCGATTTATTAACCTAAAATTACATAAAGACATATAATATGGCAATGGCAGCCATTACTTATTACATATTTTACTAAACATTACCTTTCAAGAAATAAACAAAATCAACCAACAATAAAATAAAAAATTCAATTTACAAAACAATAAAAATATTGATAAGAAAAATTACAATCAATTTATCAAATTTTTATGTATGTACCAAAAAAAAGTAATCAACTCGTTCCTATTTATGTATATCCTGTGTGCTTTTATCCATGAATATATTTTGTGTTTATTGTGTGGAATTGTTAAAATCTCCATATATTGTATGTGTATGTAAATGATAATAGAATATGGAGAAAATCTCCCTTCCGAAGGGATATGATATGCAAACAGCATCAAATGAATAATAGTTATTTCCATCATTATTATTCTCCAGATAACAAAATAAAAACAAAATTATTTTACCATACATGAATTCCACTAATATGCAAATATCCTTTTTTTTTTTTGGAAAATTGAAAAATATCCTCAAAATTACCCAGAAAAGATGATGAGAATTATGATATGTATGTCGTTTATCCCCTGCTGAGTGTGGATTTGCCGATTTATCGAGTTGATGAGGATTTCATTTATCAAATTTCTTTTTGGTTCCGTAACTGTCATATTTTCATAATTTTTCGATATGAGATACCCAGCGCGGTTTCATTTTGGGTAACCACACAATAAACGAACAAAAAAAAAATACCTGAAGTCCTGGAGTTTAATTAATTGTTGTCGTTAACTGATAATATAAATATGTTTTCATATGATTTATGAATTTAAAATGCTAAAATTTACTTAATGTACCAGAGAGTTTGTATATACATAGATAATTGTTTGATTTTGAATCACCCAACCATGATGCACATAAAAACAACAAGGGTTATATACAGGAAAATCGTATAGACCACAAAAATACTTTTCATTAACTTTTAATTCAAATATTTTACCAAACGTGATGCGGAGATGATGATCCGGAGAATATCCTTATTTTATGATAATTTAAGTAAAACTAAACCCTTTTTTACTCTATACACATATTAAACATGTTCCACTAGATAAATTTTGGGAATTGAAATTGTCGCGCCGGTAAAATATGTTTAACTCATTACAATATATATATGTATAGGCGAAGACATTCTAATATTTTATGTACTAAGTGGTTTTTATTTTTATCAATATCAATCACCCAACCCCTTTTTGGCTTCAAATCTTAAATTCATATATAATCATAAAAATCAACTGAATTAAATTTGTTCCGCACTATAGTCGTAAAGAGTATTTTATTTTCATTTCGGGGAATTTTCAATTTCCCTAAAATATTTTTATTTTTTACAAAAAAATATTTTAAAATATCATTTGAATCCAATTTCATCTCATTTGAATAATATGATGCGAGATGAGATTTTTTATTTATTTGTTTGATAACAAGAAAATTTTTACACGAGGATCACAAAATTTATAAGTTGTTTGGTGGAACAAATTGGTTTACATTTCTATTAAAAAGTTTAAGTATTACCATGTTTAATTTACTTTTGTTCTGGGGCTTTTAAAAGAGCGTGAGCAATGAGTATCTAAGTTATTTACAGTTCACATAAAGGAGTTAATTGGTGATTAAGGATTATTGAAGATATATGAAAAAAGGAATAGTTTCATGAGAAAGATCAGCAATAGTTGTATGTGCTATTTACATTGATTAGCAACAATATTTTTAATGGTATCTTACTAGTCTGGAAAAAACTTTTAAAAAATTGAAAAAACCTTGTAGAGAAAATAGGGGAATTTTGTAACGTTTTATGGTTTGTTATTTATTTGATTTAGATTGAAACCAAGTGCTGATGAGTACTAGAAACTAAATCAGCTGGATTATTACAGTAACATGATTGTAATGATTTAAATGATGTGATTTAAACTTCCAATCGCTCCTATTAACGATTGAGATGGTAAAATAAATATAATTATTCATAAGATTGTTTCTGGTGAGATTAATCTTCACGTAAATTTACGCTACTATTGAAGGATGCAATTTAAAACATACACATATTATAACGCTTAGTATAAGTTGCGACGAATTAATTAACGTCATATTTTCTTACCCACTGGTAATAAAAAATAAATATTTATATGCATTTATTTCAAATAAGCATGCGATAAGCTAAAAACAGAAGAATGCCCGTAGGCTTTCTCAAAATCTATATGTACCATCGCACGAAAAATGGAGTTTCAACCCTTTTTTCCCGTTGACCTAAAATAATTAC
The DNA here is from genome assembly GCA_963556165.1 of Tipula helvola. Lineage (NCBI taxonomy): Eukaryota > Metazoa > Arthropoda > Insecta > Diptera > Tipulidae > Tipula > Tipula helvola. Next base: position 353,783,501 of record OY744481.1, on the reverse strand, counting down.
GTACAACTTTCAGAACGTATTAAAGTTTATAGCATCATAAACAAATCAAGTACCTTGAGCCTTAAAAAAACAAAGAGTATTGAACCTGTGTTGAATCAAATACAGGTCGTTTATTGAATTTATACACTAGGATGTTTAATCTTGAATAAGATTACATAAACACATAAGTATGTAGCATTATTTAAAATTGATGAATATATTGATATGCACTAATTTTGGACCGATCAGGACTAAATTCGCTGAGCTTAAAGACTTCAAAGTGTTGAATATAGTGAAATGTTAATTATTTTACAGAATCTACTCTGGCGATTGGTGTACTTTTCAGAAAGAAAAAATGGGATAAATTGCTGATCAATTCATCGTTAAAATAAGACATATCTTATTATTTAAGGCTCCTATTTGAAACGCGATATTTAAAAACGCGATTTGACACAACGCGATGCTTCAAAACGCGATTTCCTATAGTTCTTATCGTACATGTTCAATTTTATCATAATGGTGAAGGAACATTTTATTAAATGAAGGAAGATTAATAATTATTATTCTTTTAATTTTAAAATATCGCGTTATGTACCATATCGCGTCTTGAAATATCGCGTTTCTAAATATCGAATTTTGAACGATATCGCGTTTTGCACCATATCAGGTTTTGAAACATGGCGTAATTAATGAAAATTATGCCGAATTTGATGGTCGCATTGGTTTTGTCAAATTTAGTTTTTACTTTATACTCGTATGTGTATATATGTAAATTTGAATAAAATGCCAAACGGCTGCGCTTTCCGGCAGATACCTAATATTCCACGCTTGGTGCACTAGAAGCATTTTTCGACGGCTTCTATAGGACCCGTGAACATGTTTTTTGTCAATTAAGGTGACATATGCCTAGAGCGAATCGAACGGACCCAAAAACACTATTCGAGGCTGCAAACCACGATTTGTTTCAGGGATTTTCTTCTCGGAGTCGTCCGTCTTTTCTAGTATCTGAGAACAAAAGATGAAATATGTGCATTCACAGTGAAACACAAAAATGTACTTGCACTGTATTTTACATTTAAAATTTGTTAATATACTTACAACTTTTTGATAAAAATAATTTTAATTTTATTAATTATTTTTTAATTTTTGCACCTGTGGTAATAAAACATAGTAGCATAAGTCGAGTTATATCTTCTAGAAAATTTCGCTTGAATACACCTTGGCGGTATCATTAAGTGTTGTGTCACTGTACCATACGAACAACAATTGGTTTTGTTTAACTTACCTCAAAGTAAACAACGAATTTTCCCTGGATTTCGTTCTTTGATTTAAATCTCGTCTAATGTAGATTTTATGTTGGTAGAAGGTAAGGAATAGGGAAGCACCAGGAAACTTATTGCTATCTTAGTACCTGGAATACAAATATTTATTTAGACTCTTAGCTGTTTATTTTATAAAAGCGTTAATTTACTTTCAGTGCAGCCTACACTTTCGCGTATTCATTTAATAACACTTGGGTCCTTTAAACTGTTTCCTTATTCCAATACTTTTATGTATATGCTTTAATGCAATGTTCAATATACCAGGATGCAATATTTTTGAATCCTTTAAAAAGTAAATGGAGAAAAAATTAAATAAGTTAGTATTAATCTATACATAAAGTCAAAATTATGTACATACTTACAAGTTTAAATATGTATTTTCATATCATTACATTGGAAAATTGGAAACAATACCAAATAATCGCTGGTAGTAAAATTTATGTCTACTAAAATTATTGCTGTTTGATTGAAACTAGTGATCCATTGTTGCACTGGTTGTCCGAGTCATCTTGTCTTGCTGTATTTCATTGCGTTTGAAGACAATGGGTGTAAACGCACGTTGAGACCGGAATTTTAAATAGTAAGTAAGCCTTAAAAATTTCTTGATGCTCGATGCGAAATAAAAATTTATATGTAGTAAAAAAATGCCACCTACTTATATTTTCAAATTTAGGCCTTCGTGTGCTGGTTACACCCACGAAATACAACCGGCTTTAATTTAGAAAATTAAGGAAAATATATATTTAGTAAGGGACATAACAAAAATCTGAAAGAATTTTTTAAGTTATATTTTCTTCAATATGGAGTAAGAAAAAATGTAAGTCAGAAAAACTTATCTAAGTTGGGTTACCATTTTTAATTTTGCTTATCATTTACTTTCACACTTATTTGCACTTAAAATTCTGCAAAAAAACGCCCAAGAATTAAGAATATAGAGTAAGTGATTCCAAATATAAAAAATATAAAATCCTTTACATAAAGACTGACTATAACCATATTGTTGGAGTATGATGAGCTAAAAATAAATTGAATTTATAATATCTTTTTGGATGCATACACACATTTGAATTATATACAATAGTAAACTTGGCTTTTTGTTTCTATTATAACTGTAACTTGTTGACAAATCCAAATAACATTAATATTATTGTCAAATTGATTAATTAGGGCCACACAAAATGTTATGGTCATTATTTTATATAAGAGTAAATTATTATTATTTGTTCTCGACCGGAATATAAGTAAAGCTTATTATTAAGATCGCTTACCAATTACTATTACAATAATATTACGCGCGAATAATAAACTTCTATTATAACTGAAAACTATAAAAACCTGAAAAGAAAAATCATTGTGAATATCAATATTTTACAAAATTGCCCTTATTGGAGCTACCATACCGCAGTTTAATTAAATAGAGTTTATTTATTTTGAGTTTCCTGAAAATACATTTTAATTCGTAAAAGATATATCTGAGAGAGGCTTGCATTACGATCAGCGAATCTCCGATCAGCGGTCTTGGAACGCGGTACAGCTGGCTTGGCTCAGAGCTGGGGTGGAGATTTCCAAGATAAGATCGAAGCTTGAATTACCGCATGAGATTAAAACAACCAGGAAAAAGTAAACTAATAAACGAAATGCACGCTTTGGGCTCCAGCAACCAGTAGGACCGAGCGGCCCCCAAACTTCAACCCATCCTCAGCATACCATCGTGATACTCCTAACCCCTCGTTCTCATCACCATAGTATCAAGAGCAAAAAAAAATACGGAAGAAAAACAAAAAATAAGCTCGTAAGGAGCGCGAGAGAGAGAGGAAGCTGTAAAAAAAATGTTATTTGATATGAAATAAACAATATAATAAAAAAAATACTACACATTAACAGGCAAAAAAAAAATTAGTAAACGCGAGCGTCATGCAGAAAAAATAAAAAATAAAAAATAAAAATAAAATATTACAGAACCAATTAAATTATAGGAAACTTTACAGAAATAAAACTAAAACTAAAGCAAAAGTAAATAAACTGATTAATAAACTAGATTTATATAAAATAGAAAAAATTTAAAAGTAAACAAATAAACGAACTTTTTTCCCCCTTTACGTTCTGCGGCAACAGTTGTTTCAAAGGAGCTCAGCACAGCAGTACCACCATGTATTTAAGTCGCCCGTATAGAACACACAGTAAATATACGCCATCAGTAGATACACAAAAAATTACTTCAGATCACGATTTTTTACGGTAGGTTAACGTCGAAGCGGTAGTACACCAACACTTGCTTTTATTTCCACTCTCTTCTCCAATGTACGGCAAACAAACGGCCTCAACAAACATACGACCTATTACTGGAGTTAATCGCCATCCACACCGTAATTAGTTAATCGGTAACTGGTATGTTCACAATATACGTTGCATATACAGTTACTTTTGGCACAGTATTCGCAAATGACACACAGTTTCTATTTATTTTGCCCACTGCCTGATGACCACCAATCATAAAATCCGCTATACCATAATAATGATATGCCCAATCAATATAAAATACGTGAATTTACTTTTAAAAATTAGTATGCATAATTAACTTTATTCACAATTTTTTTATATTAATAGATTTCGGTACATATTTTGACTTTATAGTTTATATGTTATTTTTTGTTTCTTTAGATTTTAAAATAATCATTATCTGTTTAAATCAAAAAATATAATTTTAATGATTTTTCTTCGGCACACACGTCAGCCAAAAAAAAAAAGTCACTCTCCATCATTCGAGTACCAAAAACTTCACTGCCCCAAAAAAACATTTTACATCGATTACAAAACAATACACCTACAGATTAGCCAACCACACTACAAATATGGCTAAGTCGCTAACGGAAGACTGAGAGCTGGGATAGGAAGCATCTTAGATATTTATTTATGGGTTCGTATATCAAAGATAATGCCTCCACAGATTTAAAATTCTTGTGAAATCGATGGTGAGCTAAGAACATATAAGGATGATAGCCATTAGCCACAAAGTAGGCTCATGCCAAAATACAACTTCTTGGGAATTAACGCAACGTGAAACCCTAAGCTTCCCGACTACTTATTGTTACCCTCCTTTTGAGAAAAGATGATATTTGGTAAATTATTTTTTGAATCACCCACCATTCAAAACGTTTAAATAATTATAATCGTATCTAAAAGTTTTCGACTTTTATAAAAAAAGACACCAAAAACTCAGTTAATATTAATTTGTCTGCAATCGAGATAATGAAAAATCTCACAAATTTACTTCAATAAAACTTTCCGTAATAAAATTACGACATGCTATTATCCCCATGTCGATACTATAAATCCACTCAAACAAACACAAAAAAGATGGTATAATAAAATTATGGGTAACATGCTGATTAAAAATAAAGAACCTTGAGACATTGAAAAATACAAAATTTTCCACACAGAAAATCCATTTCCAGTTTTAGCTAAAAATTAACGAACACATTTATTGATTTTTTGTATGCAATATTATATTCTGTATACTGGGTTACATAAAATGTATAGCATTTGAACTTGAAAAATAATAAAATTAATTTCCAATAAATGGAAATACATTTTTTGTAATGTCATTTTCAGAAAGGACAACAGTAAATAGCGTGATCATAAAACATTTTTTATATGTATCAAATGATGAATTGTTTCTTGGAGAGACAATTCCTACGTGTGGTTAACATTGAACTTCTAATGGATCGTATATACATACGTTTTCTTTATTGGATGACGTTCGTCCTACAATAAACAGTATGAATCAATTTTGTAACAACAACAAAAAACATTAAATGTGTTCCATTGCTAGGGCACTCTCATTTTATAAATCAATTAACACCAAAACGATAATGACATTTGTATAGTCGATTGTAATTAGTTTTCCATAATTAATGTCTGGCTATAGGTGTCTAACAGTAAACCTATATTTCGTTTTGCCTCTCCGCATCCGTGTCTAGAAGGTCAGACATGAAAATTAGAATATAGATAAAAATAAAAAAATAAAAATTAAATTTGTTTTGTGTACTAATTTCAATGCTTTGTCTGGAGTTATTTTTTGATTTACTTTTGTTGTGGAATTAGGTTACAAAAAATGTTTATCAAATTTAGCTGTAATTTGATATCGTAATTTAATAGATTTAATGTAAATAAAGCAAAAGGGAAGTATTTGTTTGAATTAACGTTATATATTGTAGAATATTGTATTAAGCACGAGTTTGGTATAATTAATTTATTGCGCTTCTATAATCAAAACAATGATTCATTAATTGCAGTTCTTATCAACTTGGTTGGCGTTTAATAATATTTGTCTACCTCAGTACATATTGTGTGTCTGCTCAATTTTATACATTTTCGGAATTTTGAAGGCCAGACAGAAATCCAATAGACTGATTAGATAAAAGGTTAAGTTAATATTTATTTTAATGAGTTGCCATTTTTTAATCTGAGCAAATTAGTTGTTCGATTTCGGTTTTTGTATGTAATCAAATAAATTATTTATTCGGTTATAAGTAAGCCAAATATAATTGATGCATAAATTAATTTGGTTCATTATCACAATACAGACTGAACTTCAAGCCTCAAACTTGTTGACTGAACCAAAGTATTCCACCTGTGGAGTTTTACTATCGAAAACCCCCTTGCATACTATCCCCAATTTGTCTTCTGAGGGGTAGTATATCCACCTTGAAAATAGTCATTATATACGCATTGAAAATATGGAAATGGAAGATTTAATTGTACAATATTCTTAAAAGATTAAATTTCTGGCTGCAGGAAATAACTTCTTAATGAAACAACTCTCCAAACAATAAACTAAATAAGTTCCCAAGTTAAGAAATGCAAATATACTGTTTTATTTTAGGTAAACAATTAGAATGGAAATCTTTATTAATCAAAATTAATATTTAATATTAATAGCCACCAAAATAGTCAAAATTTTCAAAGAACGGGTTTTGATTATTTTGGAATTATCACTATGGAAAACCATCGATCTAACTAAGAAAATTATTGGATATATTTTGGAATAAAAACTCTTATGATCATTGCAGAGGCTAAACGCTTCCAAAATATAACGAGGAAAGCTACCGACCAAACTGCACTTCTGGTGTGCGTACGACTCTAACGCCTATTATCCACTAACTCTGTAAAAAACGTATAGTTTAAAAAAAAAATGCCGATGTAAGTGATGTCAACCAAGGAGTGACGCTTAGTTGGTGATTAGTCGTGTTAAATCTTTAGCTTTTTACTCTAGAAATTACCTTCAAAATCAAAATTAATAGAAATAATTACTTATGGCTATCCTGCTTAAAATCCCCCTTCGATATAATTTAAATTAGATCTGGAAATCATTAAATAATAACAGTTTTAAGTTGGCCATACTAAATTAAATTAAATAATTTGAGTATCCCCATTAGTATGTTCTTATTAGTACCATTTTTAACAAACAATTAGTACAAATATATGATTTAGCTAATAAACTTTATTTTAATTTTAAACGTGCAATATGCTAAACAAAATTCCCGCTAGAAGAAGAAACATAAATTTTATAAATTCAGAACCATTTTGATTTAGAAATCTGAAACTTTATTAACCTTGCTGCAACCCAAAATGTTATGAACAAACTATTTGGATCCAAAACTCTTCACTTTGGACGATTAAAAAAATAAATCTTAAAATTTAATTCTCAAATTAAAAATTTCGAACTTCAAACAGCAAATCTGAAATTCTAAATTTCCAATTCCAAATTCCAAATTTTAAATTACAAATTTTAAATGGGATACCATGATAATCCCGAACGGAAAAATCCCCACAAAAAATTGCTCAAAAAATCTTCGCTCAAAGGGTCCAATGCTAAGCGGCTTTGGGGAGTTCTGTATTTTAGTATGAGAATTATTATAAAAAAATACAAATTTTTCAAAAATGGTTTAATCACTATGAATATTACAATTTCAAAAAATCATCAAGTGGGGGGGGGGGGGTTGAAGCGGAAGCCCCCATTCTCCAAGGTATAAACGAATTAAAATAATACTTCAAAAATTATTTTGTTTTTTTGGATTTTTTTATTTTGGATAACGATACCAACCCATTTTAAATGTTAATTTTAAAATTGAAATTATCAAATTTCTAATTGCAAAGACCAAATTTCAAAATCCAAATTCCACATTTCAAATTTCAAAATTCAAATCACTCATTCCAAATTCCAAATTTTAAACTCCAAATTTCAAATCCTAAATTCCAAATTCTAAAATACAAAATCTCTTATTAGAAATTTCAAATTCTAAGTCTCAAATTCCAAATTTCAAACTTAAAACTCCAAATCTCAAATTCCAAATTTTCAATTCCATATTTTTAATTCCAAATTCCAAATTTTAAATTTAAAATTCCAAATTTTTCAATCCAAATTCCAATTAGAAAATTTTAAATCTGAAATTTTAAATTACAAATTTTAAAAAACAAATTTTAAATTTTAATTTCAAGCCTAAATTTCAATGGAATTTGAAACCATATTTTAAACTTTTATTTTGAAAATTTCAAATTTCAAATTTTAGTTTTCAAAATTCAAAATCCAAATCCCAAATTACAAAATACATAATCCAAAATTTCATATCCCTAATTTCAAATTTTAAATTTCAATTTTCAAACTCCAAATTTTAAATTCCAAATATTAAATTCTAAATTCTAAATTTTAAATTTTAATTTTAAATTTCAAAATCCAAACATGAAATTCCAACTATCAAATTGAAAATTTCAAATTTCAAATTCCAAATCCCAAATTCCAAATTTCAAACTTTAAATTTTAAACTCCAAATTTCAAATTCCAAATTCCAAAATCAAAAATTTGATATTAAAAATTTCAAATTCTAAATCTCAAATGTCAAATTTAAAATTCTAAATTCCAAATTCTAAATTTCAAATTCCAAACTAAAAATTTTAAATTTCTAATTTCGAGTTCCAATTTGAAAATTGAAAATCTTAAATTTGAAATTACAAATTTTTAAAGAATAAATTTTAAATTTTAATTTAGAATTGCAAATTTCTAATTCCAAACTTCCAATTCACAATTTCAAATCTAAAATTTCATAGCAAATCCTAAATTCTAAATTTAAAATTTTAAATTCCAAATTTTAAACTTTTATTTTCAAATTCCAATTTAAATTTCAAAATGAAAATCCAAATCCCAAATTCCAAAATCCATCCAAAATTTCATATTCCAAATTTTAAATTTCAATTTCCAAACACGAAATTTCCAATTCCAAATTTCAAATTTAAATTTTAAATTTTTAATATTAAATCTCAAACTTTAAATTCCAAATTCCAAATACTACATTTCAAATTTCAAATATTTTAAATCTCACGTTTCAAATTGCAAATTTTAAACTCCAAATTTGAAATATGTAATAAATTCCAAATTGTAAAATCCACAATTTCATATTCCAAATTTTAAATTTCAAATTTCATGTCCAAATTTCAAATTACAAATTCCAATTTCAAAATTTTAAATCATAAATCTTAAATTTCAAATTACAAATCTAGAAAACAAATTTTAAATTTGAATTTCAAATTGCAAATTTCTAATTCCAAACTTCAAATTCTAAATTTCAAATCATAAATTTGAAAGCAAATTCCAAATCACAAAGTCTAAATTTCAAATTCCAAATCCAAAATTTTTATTTTCAAATTCCAAGTTTCAAATTTTAAATTTTAAAATTCAAAGTTCAAATCCTAAATTTCAAAATCCATAATTCAAAATTTCATATTCCAAATTTCAAATTTTAAATTTCAATTTTCAAACATCAAATTATAAATCCTAGATTCCAAATTTCAAATTAGAAATTTTAAATCTTAATTCTTAAATTAGAAATTACTAATTTTAAATTTTAATTTTAAATTGAAATTTTCTAATTCCAAACTTCAAATTCCAAATTCCAAATTGGGATTTATTTAGTTTCAATATTGATCAAATTTCGTCAAATTCAAACCGAAATATCTATTTGATAAGATTGAGTTTACCTCATCAATTGCAGAATGGGTCACATTGTCAAACCTCGAAATTGTTCGAACATATATAACTCGGTCCTAGTTTGAAGCATTTCATTTTGTTACGAAATTCCCAAGTCAAATACGGAAGAAAATTCTCTAAATCTATTCAGAAAGTTATCACTTGAATATATTAATGGTTCGTTCGATTAAGGCAATTTTGTTACTCATTTAATTTAAATTAAACATTAAATGTTATTATAATAATATGTCAAAACTTTTATTTATATTGAGTTTTATTTTAATTTTATATATTTTGTATTATTTTATGACATTTTTCTTCTTTTTAAAACGATAAAAAAGCCTAAAAAAATCCCAAATTCCAAATTCTAAAATTTCAAATCCCTCATTCCAATTTTAAAATTTCAAATTTCAAAATCCAAATCCGTAATCCCAAATTCCAAAATCCAAAATTTCATATTTCAAATTTCAAATTTTTAATTTCTATTTCCAAACTCCAAATTCTAAATTTCAAATTTGAAATTCCTAATTCTAAATTTCGAATTTAAATTTATAAATTTCAAATTTTTAGTTTTAAATATCAAATTTCAAATTTTACATTCCAAATTTTAAATTTCAAATTCCAAATTTCAAATTTCAAATCTCAAATTCGAAATTCCAAACTTCAAATTTTAAGTTTCAAATTCCACAATCTAAACTTCAAATTCCAAATTTTAAATTTCAGTTTTTATATTCTAAATTTTAAACTACAAATTTTAAATTCCAAACTTCTAATTTCAAACCCCAAACTCCAAATTTCAAATTCCAAATTTCAAATCTCAAACTTCAAATTTTACATTCTGTCAACGCATTTCATCAAAATTGTTTCCAATCCATGTCCAAACATACTTTTACTTGTGAGTATTTTGTGTGTTTACTCATCTTATATAAGAAACAATAACAACATGATCGTGCTCGATGCTCTTGTATAGCAGAAAAAAACGAACAAACTATGCATGTTTAGGTACAACACAAAACTAACGAAAATTATTTCTATGAAGAACGAGCAATACATCCAAAATAGTACTAGCATCCTCATAGGCGAAACTTAATTTAATTTTTTTTAGAAGTTATTTGAATACCTGCAACAGGAAAATATATTACAACATGAGTTAAAAACAATAAAATACGCAGAAATAAATTTCAAGGCCCTAATGATATTCAAAATCAACAAGCCATAATTTCAGATTCAGGAAGCAACGGCTTAAAACCCCTGAATTCTTACCGGTAACGTGCTTACTTACACAAATGTTAGTTGACCTGAGGAAGTAGGTTGTGGAAGAGAGTGGAAGAATTACTCCTGTAATTGTTGTAGAACCTTATAAACAAAAATACCGGAGGGGTAGTAGTTTACCTTTTTCAATATTGCAAATGTGTGTCTCTTCTGTTTTCAAAACTCCTATTTCGAATCAACCATCATAACTAAATATTTAAATTCATTAGTTTTGACAATTCGGAAATATTTCCCCATTACAGCTGACCTGAGGTTTCCAATTGATTCTTCATCGAAAAAGGCGTGTACTTCGTTTTAGTGCTTAAAACCAAAAAAACGATCAATAAACTAAATTTCAAGTAGTGTAAGATCCGAAGATATTTTAGTAACTGTGTCAACCCATGAACAATCCTCGTAAACAAATGCGGTATTCTATTAAAGTTAATTTATGAAAAGAATGGGTCCAAAAACAGGGCCCGGTAGAACTTCATCTAAAATTCGATTCTCACTGCTCAGCACATCTTAGAACTTAGTACATTGAAAACGATTGGACAATTAGAATTTAAATCAGTTTAATGCATAATCGACGCCGATCAGCACGATACAGTTGGTCCAAAAGGAGTGTAATATTCACTCTATCAAATGCTTTGGTAACATTAATAAAGAGACCCACCACTCTTTTAATTTTTATTTTGACCGTCATAAACCGATTTGAACAATACTTAGTAATGCATCCTCAGTACTGTACTTTGCTCGAAAGCCAAACTGTGAATCGATAATGAAATCCGTTGTATCGAGAAAGTCCAACATTAGTCTTTTCACTACATCTCTTATATTTCTGAAACAACAATTGTTTTTTTCAAAACATTTGGAAACACACCCAGTGTTAAGACTTAAATTACATAAACATTCCAAAGCTAATGAAATATTTCTCCCAAGTTTGTTCACTAAACCCCAACATGTTCGGGAAAACGCAAATTACCCTGGTAATAGTCACCACCCGAGGAAAGCTCGGGGTAATGCTTTGTACGAAGTCACGATAACCAACCGGTAAAAGAAAAACGCCGGTCAGGCGCATCCATTACTGGCCTTTAAAAAACGCTGATCGGGCGCACCAATTACCAGTCTATAAAAAAACGCCGGCCGGGCGCATCAATTACCGGTCCATAAAAACGCCGGTCGGGCGCATCAATTACCGGTCCATAAAAACTCCGGTCGGGCGCACTCATTACCGGTCCACAAAAAAGAAAAATGCAGTCGGGCGCACCAGTACACCCATCGCTCACAGAAGAAACTCGTGTCTGGCGCCGCCCGCAATAGAACATAGTACTCACAGAAAAAGCGCAGGTTGAGTGCAGGCATTTACAGTCCACCACACAACAATTTGTAAACAACAAGATGGTTGCTAGTTAATGAAAAGTTACTTAAGCGACTATTTATTCAAAAAATTGTAAATTTGTGCTATTTCTTTTTTACACGAGTGCCATTGTGCAAAAATTGTTTTTAAAAAAATAAAAAAATACCGGGGTTGTGTTTACCATTGAACTTTCCAAACCGTCATATTGAAGTAATTCTAATTTATCGACAGGGTTGTCTACTTCATTTAAATTCAAAGTCAATATGGTCAGTAAATCTCCGCTTAAGTTCCCTACAACATTCAAATCCAGTGTATCGTCGGCCGAAGTATTGCCACCTAACAAAATGCTCCCCTCGTTTCTTCCAAGTATGTAGGACCGTAATCTAGACATAAATTCAAGACGGTCAGGATGGTCATGGAGCCCACCTTTCGCCCGAATAACGCCAAAAAAAATTGAATGCATGAAATGCCAAACTGCGATTGTAGTTCATCATAAAACATTTTCAATTAATAATTGGCCTGTAAATAATTAAAATCGTCAGCATGGAAACTTATTACAACAATTCAGAGTACCAAACCTATTTGGAATGGCAGCATGCTCATTTACTTTATTACTCGCACTAAATTTTATTTCCTCCGAAATAACAATTCCTTGCATCCCTGGCCGACTGTAATGATATGGGTCTCTCACGTTCAAACAATCATTCACCTTAAATTAATTAAAAAAAAAATTTAAATTATTTTATGCTTACCAATTTGAAAAACTCGGAACATTCCAGCCAATTTTCTGACTGAATTCTTCAATACCACCACAACGGAAAATTGCGCTGCAAACTGCCAACTTCATTTTTTGTTGCTCTGCTCCTTTCACTGCTAAATTGATTGCCGATATTTTATATGCCACACTTAAACCAGGCTTATCGTTGGTCTTTTCTAATAATTCCTGTATAATAGTTTTATCGATTATTTTCCCGTCAATCATAAAACAACTATCAATAAAATTATTTCGGATCAGCTTAATTAGGTGTGGCACATCCGCGAAAACATATTTGTTTTTGGTTTGATCATCCGGATTCGGAAATGAAGATTTTTGGACCGTTATAATCAATTCGCGAATTAGTCCCTGATTTGATCCCCTCCAAATCACACACGATTCCCATGACGTGAAAGCCATAAGCTTGAATGTCTTTAATAATATTAAAGAGGTTCTGTTTGAATATTTGTTGGTCGAACTCGTAATAAACCGGCTGTTTTTAATTCACTGTTAACGAACGAAATGTTCTTAAATATTCGCTGGTCAGTAACATCCTCTTTCTACATATCGCATTCTTACTTAAGTTATCCATACTAAATTAATTTAAATAATTTGAGTATCCACATTAGTATGTTCTTATTAGTACCATATATGTCAAACAATTAGTACAAATATATGATTTGGCTTATAAAATTTATTTTAATTTAAACACACAACCTGCTAAACAAAATTCCCGCTATAAGAATATACAATACATTTAAATTCAGAATCATTTTGATTTAGAAACCTGAAACTTTAATAACCTTGCCCCAACCAACAATGTTATGAACAAACTATTTGAATCCAAAAACTCTTCAACTTGTACGATTAAAAAAAAAAAAATTAATTTTAATTATCAAATTAAAAATTTCAAACTTCAAACACAAAATCTCAAACTACAAATCTCAAATTCCAAACTTCAAATTCCAAATAACAAATTTCAAATTGCAAATTTCAAATCGAAAATTCCATATTCCAAATTTCAAATTCTAAATTCCAAATTTTAGGCTGCCCCTATTATCTTTAACAACTTACCGTTGGAAATACGAGTATGCAGCAGCCTTTCCACTTTCTCTAGAGCTCTTAAAATTTGGTTGAAACTAAACAAAGCAATTGAGCATCTATTTGTTGTGCTATTATAGTTTTGTATTTTATTACTTGTCGTGTATAATGTTAATAAATAAAAGAAAAGAAACAAGTTTTGTAATTTATTAATTTTGTTAACTTTGGCTTTCAGATGTAAAATTTTATTGTATTATTATTAAAGAGAGAATCATTGTACCTGGCACATGTTTCTTTGAAACAAAAGGTGCAATTATCTTACCAGTTTCATGTTAGTTTGTCAAATATTATTTTTGTTGATTATTTGTTATAAAATTGGTAATGAAAATAAAAAAAAATAATTAAAAAAATAAAAATTCCAAATTTCAAATTCCAATTTGAAAATTTTAAATCTTAAATCTTATTTCTATCTTTTTAAATCTTAAACTTCAAATTCCAAATTTCAAGTCCCAAATTTCAAACCAAATCCCAAATTCTCAATTTCAAATTTCTAATTCCCTATTCAATACTTTTATTTTCAAATTTCCAAATATAAAATTATAAATTTCAAAATTCAAAATCCAAATCCCCAATTCCAAAAATCCATAATCCAAAATTTCATATTCCAAATTTTTAATTTCAATTTTCAAACTACAAATTTTAAATTTCCAAATTTTAAATTCCAAATTTTAAATTTTAATTTTAAATTTCAAATCCCAAACTTCAAATTACATATATCAAATTTCAAATTTTAAATTCCAAATACCAAATTCAAAATTTTTAATTTTAAATCACACATTCCAAATTTCAAATTTTAAACTCCAAATTTCAAATTACAAATTCGAAATTCCAAAATCCAAAATTTCATATTACATATTTCGAATTTCATATTGTAAATCTCAAATTCCAAATTTCAAATCTAAAATTCCAAATCTCAAATTTCGAGTTCCATATTTAAAATTTCAATTAGAAAATCTAAATTATAAATTTAAAATTCCAAATTTAAAATTCAAAATTTCAAATCCCAAATTTCAAAGCAAATTCAAAAATTTAAATTCTAAATTTCAAATTTCAAATTCCAAATTTTAAACTTTTATTTTCAAATTCTAAATTTTAAATTTTAATTTCAAAATTTAAAATCCAAACACCAAATTCTAAAATCCATAATCCAAAATTTCATATTCTAAATTTCAAATTTTAAATTTCAATTTCCAAGCTCCAAATTTCAAATTCCAAATTTCTAATTTCAAATTCCAAATTTCAACTTTTAAATTCAAATTGTATATTTCAATTTTTTAATTTTTAATTTTTAATTTTCTATATTGAATACCAAATTTTGAATTCCAAATCCTAGATTTCAAGTTTCAAATTCCAAATATTTCAAATCTTATGATACATTCCCAATTTCAAATTTTAAACTTTAAATTTTTAATCTAAATCTGAAAATTCAAATTTCAAACTTAAAATTCCAAACCTCAAATTTCAAATTACCCATTCCATATTCCATATTTTAAATTTTAAATCTTAAATTTTAAATTATAAATTTTAAAAAACGAATTTTAAATTTTAATTTTAAATTGCAAATTTCTAATTCCAAACTTCAAATTTTAAATTTTAAACTTCAAATCCGAAATTTCAAAGCAAATTTTTAATTTCAAATTCCAAATTCAAAACTTTTATTTTAAAATTCCAAATTTTAAATATTAAAATTCAAAACTCAAATCCCAAATTCCGAAATCCATAATCCAAAATTTCATATTCCAAATTTCAAATTTTAAATTTCAATTTCCAAACTCCAAACTTCAAATTCCAAATTAAAAATTTTAAATTTAAATTTCAAATTGTAAATTACCAATTTATAATTTTTAATTTTAAATATTAAATCTCAAATTTTAAATTCCAAATACTAGATTTCAAATTTTAAATTCCAAATATTTTAAATCCCGCATTCCTAATTCCAAATATCAAATTTTAAACTCCATATTTCAAATACTAAATTTCAAAATCCAAAATTATATATTCCAAATTTAAAATTTTAAATCTTAATTCTTAAATTTGAAATTAGTAATTTTAAATTTTAATTTTAAATTGCAAATTTCTAATTCCAAACTTTAAATTTCAAATTCCAAATTGGGATTTATTTATTTTCAAATTGATCAAATTTCGTGAACCGAAATATCTATTTGATAAGATTGAGATTACATTATCAATCGCAGAATGGATCACATTGTCATTCCTCGAAATTGTTAGAACATATAACTCGGTCCTAGTTCGTTGCATTTTATTTTGTTATTTGTTTTTCACAGAATACGCGTTTTTATTAGTATCCGAGAAAAATGAAAATCTCTATATCGTTTTTTTTACGGTCGGATAATTTTCAAATTCAATCTCTTTTCTCGGAAAAAAATTCAGATTATTGTTTCACAGACATTTATTTTAAATAAAAAGGACAGGATAATATTTGTTTGGCATTCTTAAACTGACGTTTAATTTCTACGACGGATTTCTCCGATATATTTTCTATCTGTTCTCTCTTATATCTCCGACATTAAAAAAAACACGCCCTTTGTGTGACATTTTTTTTCTTTTTTTTAGAACTCTTTCTAAAACGATAAAAAAGCCTAAAAAAACCCCAAGTTTCAAATTCTAAACTTCAATTTTCAAATTCCAAATTTCAAATCCCACATTCCAAATTTTGAATTTCAAATGTTAAATTTTGAATTTCCAATTTTAAATTTTAAATTGCAAAACCCAAATTCTAAAATCTAAAATTTCATATCCCAAATTTCAAATTTTCAATTTCAATTTCCAAACTAAAATTCTGAATTTAAAATTCCAAATTTCAAATTTCAAATTCCAAATTTCAAATTCCAAATTTCAAATTTCAATTTCAATTTATAAATTTCAAATCCCAAATATTAAATTTCAAATTTCAAATTCCAAATTTCAAATTTCAAATTCCAAATTTCAAATCTCAAATTCGAAATTCGAAACTTCAAATTTAAAATTTAAAATTTCAAACTCTAAACTTCAAATTCCAAATTTCGAATTTCAAATTCCAAATTTCAAATCTCAAATTCGAACTTCCAAACTTCAAATTTTAAATTCCAAACTTAACATTTCAAACCCCAAACTCCAAATTTCAAATCCCAAACTTCAAATTTTATATTCTGTCAACGCATTTCATCAAAATTGTTTCCTATCCATGTCCAAACATGCTTTTACTTGTGAGTATTATGTGTGCGTACTCGTCTTATTATAAGGCACAATAAAAACATGATCGTGCTCAATGCTCTTGTATAGCAAAAAAAAAAAACGAACAAACTATGCATAAAAAATACGACGTTTAGGTACAACACAAAACCAACGAAAATTGTTTCTATGAAGACCGAGCAATACATACAAAATTCTCGCATCCTTGTAGGCGAAACTTAATACTCAGATCGATCAGACCGAATAGATCGGAAATAAGAAACATAGCATAATTGATTTGTTTAATTTGATTTTTTGGTTGCAAAAAAAATGAATTCGTAAGAACCAAAGGATGTATTTCTATGATAGCAAACCCAGTAGTTCATAAAATTGCTTTACTGTTTGGAGCTGTTTAAATCTAAAATTTACCTAAACGTTGCCAAACCACCAAAATCATAATAAGTGTTCTATTTGCTTATACCAATTAACTCATTTATTATCCGCTATGTTGTTGTCGCCTTACCATACCATTTAACGAACAGATAACAGATGTCACATTCATATAACTCTAGTATGTATATAGTGGAAAACCCTTTTTTTTTTTTGTAAATTTCACTCATATTTATCAAACAAATTATAAATTGAATATTTAAATTTTTATGTTTATTTACAATAAAGTTTTTTTTTTTTAGTTTTAGAGTAGAACAAAGACGTCGTCGTCGTACACGAGAATAATTTGCATAATAATAGATTCCCGTATAGAGAAACGTTTTGTTTTTTTTTGCTTTTTGTATATTTTGGTTTTGTAAATATTTTTTTGTTGATATAGTAAAAAAACAGTGAAAAGCACTTGAATTTTCCGTTCAATACAAAATTTTGTTATATTTGGTTATATGGTATACGGTTGGATGTGACATCAAGTGACTATCGTATATAGTTGCGGAGGAACAAACTGAATATCTAAACAATAAATTACAAATTAACAAAATATTTGCATAATAAGGATTCAAGTAAATTACATTGATTAGGTGGCGCACATAATTCAAATGTTGGGAATTGTATAAATCAATGTACATAGTATTTGTATCTAAAAGCATTGATGAATTGTTTTGGTTTTTTTCAAAGAAAGTGAGATTAGTATCTATACACAAAGAGCCACATTATTACGTAGCTGAAGATTAAAATTCGAATAATCGAGTATTGTTCGAGATGGTGTTGTTTGTTGAAATAAAAAGCAAAATGTGAGTTTATAGTCAGCGTAAGGATAAGATTTATTTCCAAATTTTTATTAGCTACTTATACTATCCATTTTAATGTAAAAAGTAATAATAAGAATTTTAACTACTTATCCTGATTTTAAAAGGATGTGACTTTTTCAATGTGTATTATTAAGTCAATGCATTTATTCAAAATTCTCTTATGTTAAAACGAATATTTATGTGTAACAAATCTTAAGCACATTTTGCTTTAATTTAACCTTCCCGTACAAAACACGATAAATTTTAAACCATTCTACGTGCTCAATTTTAAAGCCAGACAAACCGAAAAACGGTATAACGATCATAATATTCAGCTCACATTGATACAACAGAAACCCATAAAACAGCGAATGCAATTATATTTTTTTGCCATAAGTATAACGTCTTATATGATTTCTCTGGATCGGTAATAAAAATATTGTGCGCTCCAAAAACAAAAATAAGGAAAACTTCGTTAAGGACACAAAAAAAAAAAATGTTTTATGTGTGTATATAAAATTATGTTATATGTGTAAAAATAATATATGTTTTATCACACAAACGTTTGGCGACAATTTTATGCGACAAAATATATAAAAAGCATTTTTATTTAGTAATACAGTATACAGATATAAGTAACTGACCTGTACCATTTTAAATTTGGTACCGCGCAAAAAAAATAGCGACGTAATAAATTAATATTTAAATAATGTCCACACCATTCCTATACCAATATTCAAAAATATAATTTCCATTACAATAATTACAATAAATCAAAACACTTTGCGCGCAACGAAGACTTTTGGTCAACAGACGAATAAGTTTTTGTTCCCAATTCAGATAAGAAATGAAATAAATAATTTTTTTATCCAAAATGTACAAACGAAAAATAAAAATTAAACAAAACAATGAGGAGGTTCGGTTTTATACTATGTGTACTATATAAGGCGTGTAGCACATCTCAAGTGTATTTTAATTTACTTTCACATGACCGGAGAATTTTCTATAGATGCTGTGGACCCCACATTTTCTTTTACAACTATATATGGTTATCTTATCGCGTTAATAAAAAAAAACTAAAAACAATAACATAAAATTTGTCATAATTCATTTTCATATTTTCTTCGCTTTTGTTTTTGTTTGCGCCTTGTATGGAACTTATAATTTATGGTTTGTTATTTTTGTTTATACAATTTTCACCCACATCACACGGTGTTTTATTATGTATTATGTTCAGTTATGAGCCTCCCCATTAAAATGTTGATTTTACTACTGTTTCTGTTTGTCTATTTGTTCGCGCTACATTAACCCCTTGTTTATATGTATATATGGACGATGATGAGATGAGATTCATATATTATGCGGCATTCATATATGGCAAAATAATTTTGTCTTCTTAGTTAACTTTTTGGTGAAGTAGAATCATAATTAAATGGAAAACATAAATTATACAAAAAAAAAAAATTGTTCTCTGTAGTTGTAATGAAGTAACCACGAGATGTGAGTAGAAATGATTATTGATTATATAAAATTATGTTTGGATTTAATTAGGGGGATATTGCTATGATATATTTGAAAAGGTGCCTTTTCACAATTTTTGGATTAATTGCATACAGATTTTTTACAGGCTTTTAGTGTTTGTAGTACGGGGATATGTTTAAAATTATTTCGCAAAAAAAATCAATTTCATCAACACTACAAATTTAATAACATCGTTTAGCACTTTTAACATTGTTTGACCTCTCGAACACCTAAGCTATGCAGCACCTTTTACGATACATTGTTTGAGAACTTATAAAAGTCGAAATCTCAAAAAATTGCAATTTTTCATAAGTGGACGACAATTTTATAGTGAGAATATAAAGTATACGCCTGAATGTCGATTATGTATAAAATTAAATTCATAATAAAGAATTTTGTTCAATATAACACCCGTATGTTTTGGGAAGAGGGCAGAAATAATAACAACAAACATGAAAAATGTGCTATAAACTAAACATTTTATTTTATTACAAGCTAGCGGAGTACCCGGTATTTTCCGGGTAAATATTACTACATATTTGTGGATTCAGAATCTTGGGTACAGAAATTTTGTAAATTTCCTGTAATTTTCTAGTAAATTTCTTTGAATCTATTTAGGTTATTGCTTCTTGCTAAAGAATATATTCAGTTTTCTATTGGGAGTATAAATTTGAAGATTTGTTCGATTGTCAACCCTTTAACCACCTAACTGCTGGCTTCAATAAATTGAGGAACTCTGTCAGATAGAAAACTATTTGTGGTTGTTTATGTGATAATTGTAGTGTCAATTGATTTATTGTTTAATGTAGTTAAAGCGATTCAATTTAAAATGGGGCGCGCCCGAATTAATACAAATGACATTGTCAAAACTAAGAGGTTGAAAAGAAAGATCTAGACCCCAACCCTAATTTAATGTATAGATATTGGAGTTTATGGTCATCTTTATTAATAGTTTGTCCAGTACTGCATCGTATTTAAATATTAAAATAAAGATTTTATAATTTCTAGCCGAAATACCCGATCAACCAATAAATCGAATGTGCGGCAATTCGGCTAACTTCTTTAAAAATCGAAAATCTGCAATTGTGCTCCGATTTGAATGATTGATACCTCCATCAATAGGTGTTGAGACCTGTAATTGTGATGCCAACGGGTATTTAGATCGCTCGAATATTTCTACACATTTTGTGGAAAATTTAATTTTTATTGAAAATCAACGGCCCACAAATTCAGAGCTTTAAAAATCGAAAATCTGCAATTGTGCTCCGATTTCGATAATTGATACCTCCATCAATAGGTGTTGAGACCTGTAATTGTGATGCCAACGGGTATTTAAATCGCTTGAATATGTCTACACATTTTGTGGAAAATTTAATTTTATTGAAAATCAACTGAACTATAGCCCACAAATTCAGAGCTTTAAAAATCGAAAATCTGCAATTGTGCTGCGATTTCGATTATTGATACCTCTATCAAGAGGTGTTGAGACCTGTAATTGTGATGCCAACGGGTATTTAGATCGCTCGAATATTTCTACACATTTTGTGGAAAATTTAATTTTATTGAAAATTAACTGAACTATAGCCCACAAATTCAGAGCTTTAAAAATCGAAAATCTGCAATTGTGCTCCGATTTCGATGATTGATACCTCCATCAATAGGTGTTGAGACCTGTAATTGTGATGCCAACGGGTAGTTAGATCGCTCGAATATTTCTACACATTTTGTGGAAAATTTAATTTTATTGAAAATCAACTGAACTATAGCCCACAAATTCAGAGCTTTAAAAATCGAAAATCTGCAATTGTGCTGCGATTTCGATTATTGATACCTCTATCAAGAGGTGTTGAGACCTGTAATTGTGATGCCAATGGGTATTTAGATCTCTCGAATATTTCTACACATTTTGTGGAAAATTTAATTTTATTGAAAATCAACTGAACTATAGCCCACAAATTCAGAGCTTTAAAAATCGAAAATCTGCAATTGTGCTCCGATTTCGATGATTGATACCTCCATCAATAGGTGTTGAGACCTGTAATTGTGATGCCAACGGGTATTTAGATCGCTCGAATATTTCTACACATTTTGTGGAAAATTTAATTTTATTGAAAATCAACTGAACTATAGCCCACAAATTCAGAGCTTTAAAAATCGAAAATCTGCAATTGTGCTGCGATTTCGATTATTGATACCTCTATCAATAGGTGTTGAGACTTGTAATTGTGATGCCAACGGGTATTTAGATCGCTCGAATATTTCTACACATTTTGTGGAAAATTTAATTTCATTGAAAATCAACTGAACTATAGCCCACAAATTCAGAGCTTTAAAAATCGAAAATCTGCAATTGTGCTGCGATTTCGATTATTGATACCTCTATCAAGAGGTGTTGAGACCTGTAATTGTGATGCCAATGGGTATTTAGATCGCTCGAATATTTCTACACAGTTTGTGGAAAATTTAATTTTATTGAAAATCAACTGAACTATAGCCCACAAATTCAGAGCTTTAAAAATCGAAAATCTGCAATTGTGCTCCGATTTCGATGATTGATACCTCCATCAATAGGTGTTGAGACCTGTAATTGTGATGCCAACGGGTATTTAGATCGCTCGAATATTTCTACACATTTTGTGGAAAATTTAATTTTATTGAAAATCAACTGAACTATAGCCCACAAATTCAGAGCTTTAAAAATCGAAAATATGCAATTTTGCTGCGATTTCGATTATTGATACCTCTATCAATAGGTGCTGAGACCAGTAATTGTGATGCCAATGGATATTTAGATCGCTCGAATATTTCTACACATTTTGTGGAAAATTTAATTTTATTGAAAATTAACTGAACTATAACCACAAATTCAGAGCTTTAAAAATCGAAAATCTGCAATTGTGCTCCGATTTCGATTATTGATACCTCTATCAATAGGTGCTGAGACCAGTAATTGTTATGCCAATGGATATTTAGATCGCTCGAATATTTCTACACATTTTGTGGAAAATTTAATTTTATTGAAAATCAACTGAACTATAGCCCACAAATTCAGAGCTTTAAAAATCAAAAATCTGCAATTTTGCTGCGATTTCGATTATTGATACCTCTATCAATAGGTGCTGTGACCAGTAATTTTTATGCCAATGGATGTTTAGATCGCTCGAATATTTCTACACATTTTGTGGAAAATTTAATTTTATTGAAAATTAACTGAACTATAACCCACAAATTCAGAGCTTTAAAAATCAAAAATCTGCAATTTTGCTGCGATTTCGATTATTGATACCTCTATCAATAGGTGCTGAGACCAGTAATTGTTATGCCAATGGATATTTAGGTCGCTCGAATATTTCTACACATTTTGTGGAAAATTTAATTTTATTGAAAATCAACTGAACTATAGCCCACAAATTCAGAGCTTTAAAAATCAAAAATCTGCAATTTTGCTGCGATTTCGATTATTGATACCTCTATCAATAGGTGCTGTGACCAGTAATTTTTATGCCAATGGATGTTTAGATCGCTCGAATATTTCTACACATTTTGTGGAAAATTTAATTTTATTGAAAATTAACTGAACTATAACCCACAAATTCAGAGCTTTAAAAATCGAAAATCTGCAATTGTGCTCCGATTTCGATTATTGATACCTCTATCAATAGGTGCTGAGACCAGTAATTTTTATGCCAATGGATATTTAGATCGCTCGAATATTTCTACACATTTTGTGGAAAATTTAATTTTATTGAAAATCAACTGAACTATAGCCCACAAATTCAGAGCTTTAAAAATCGAAAATCTGCAATTTTGCTGCGATTTCGATTATTGATACCTCTATCAATAGGTGCTGAGACCAGTAATTGTTATGCCAATGGTTATTTAGATCGCTCGAATATTTCTACACATTTTGTGGAAAATTTAATTTTATTGAAAATTAACTGAACTATAACCCACAAATTCAGAGCTTTAAAAATCGAAAATCTGTCATTGTGCTGCGATTTCGATGATTGATACCTCTATCAATACGTGCTGAGTCCTGTAATTGTGATGCCAACGGGTATTTAGATCGCTCGAATATTTCTACACATTTTGTGGAAACTTTAATTTTATTGAAAATCAACTGAACTATAGCCCACAAATTCAGAGCTTTAAAAATCGAAAATCTGCAATTTTGCTGCGATTTCGATTATTGATACCTCTATCAATAGGTGCTGAGACCAGTAATTGTTATGCCAATGGATATTTAGGTCGCTCGAATATTTCTACACATTTTGTGGAAAATTTAATTTTATTGAAAATTAACTGAACTATAACCCACAAATTCAGAGCTTTAAAAATCGAAAATCTGCAATTGTGCTCCGATTTCGATTATTGATACCTCTATCAATAGGTGCTGAGACCAGTAATTTTTATGCCAATGGATATTTAGATCGCTCGAATATTTCTACACATTTTGTGGAAAATTTAATTTTATTGAAAATTAACTGAACTATAGCCCACAAATTCAGAGCTTTAAAAATCGAAAATCTGCAATTGTGCTGCGATTTCGATTATTGATACCTCTATCAAGAGGTGTTGAGACCTGTAATTGTGATGCCAACGGGTATTTAGATCGCTCGAATATTTCTACACATTTTGTGGAAAATTTAATTTTTTTGAAAATCAACTGAACTATAGCCCACAAATTCAGAGCTTTAAAAATCGAAAATCTGCAATTGTGCTGCGATTTCGATTATTGATACCTCTATCAAGAGGTGTTGAGACCAGTAATTGTGATGCCAATGGGTATTTAGATCTCTCGAATATTTCTACACATTTTGTGGAAAATTTAATTTTATTGAAAATCAACTGAACTATAGCCCACAAATTCAGAGCTTTAAAAATCGAAAATCTGCAATTGAGCTCCGATTTCGATGATTGATACCTCCATCAATAGGTGTTGAGACCTGTAATTGTGATGCCAACGGGTATTTAGATCGCTCGAATATTTCTACACATTTTGTGGAAAATTTAATTTTATTGAAAATCAACTGAACTATAGCCCACAAATTCAGAGCTTTAAAAATCAAAAATATGCAATTTTGCTGCGATTTCGATTATTGATACCTCTATCAATAGGTGCTGTGACCAGTAATTTTTATGCCAATGGATGTTTAGATCGCTCGAATATTTCTACACATTTTGTGGAAAATTTAATTTTATTGAAAATTAACTGAACTATAACCCACAAATTCAGAGCTTTAAAAATCGAAAATCTGCAATTGTGCTCCGATTTCGATTATTGATACCTCTATCAATAGGTGCTGAGACCAGTAATTGTTATGCCAATGGATATTTAGATCGCTCGAATATTTCTACACATTTTGTGGAAAATTTAATTTTATTGAAAATTAACTGAACTATAACCACAAATTCAGAGCTTTAAAAATCGAAAATCTGCAATTGCTCTCCGATTTCGATTATTGATACCTCTATCAATAGGTGCTGAGACCAGTAATTGTTATGCCAATGGATATTTAGATCGCTCGAATATTTCTACACATTTTGTGGAAAATTTAATTTTATTGAAAATCAACTGAACTATAACCCACAAATTCAGAGCTTTAAAAATCAAAAATCTGCAATTTTGCTGCGATTTCGATTATTGATACCTCTATCAATAGGTGCTGAGACCAGTAATTGTTATGCCAATGGATATTTAGGTCGCTCGAATATTTCTACACATTTTGTGGAAAATTTAATTTTATTGAAAATCAACTGAACTATAGCCCACAAATTCAGAGCTTTAAAAATCGAAAATTTGCAATTGTGCTCCGATTTCGATGATTGATACCTCAATCAATAGGTGTTGAGACCTGCAATTGTGATGCCAACGGGTATTTAGATCGCTCGAATATTTCTACACATTTTGTGGAAAATTTAATTTTATTGAAAATCAACTGAACTATAGCCCACAAATTCAGAGCTTTAAAAATCGAAAATCTGCAATTGTGCTGCGATTTCGATTATTGATACCTCTATCAATAGGTGTTGAGACTTGTAATTGTGATGCCAACGGGTATTTAGATCGCTCGAATATTTCTACACATTTTGTGGAAAATTTAATTTTATTGAAAATTAACTGAACTATAACCCACAAATTCAGAGCTTTAAAAATCGAAAATCTGCAATTGTTCTCCGATTTCGATTATTGATACCTCTATCAATAGGTGCTGAGACCTGTAATTGTGATGCGAACGGGTATTTAGATCGCTCGAATATTTCTACACAATTTTGTGTAAAATTTAATTTTATTGAAAATCAACTGAACTATAGCCCACAAATTCAGAGCTTTAAAAATCGAAAATCTGCAATTTTGCTGCGATTTCGATTATTGATACCTCTATCAATAGGTGTGGAGACCTGTAATTGTGATGCCAACGGGTATTTAGATCGCTCGAATATTTCTACACATTTTGTGGAAAACTTAATTTTATTGAAAATCAACTGAACTATAGCCCACAAATTCAGAGCTTTAAAAATCGAAAATCTGCAATTGTGCTGCTATTTCGATTATTGATACCTCTATCAATAGGTGCTGAGACCAGTAATTGTTATGCCAATGGTTATTTAGATCGCTCGAATATTTCTACACATTTTGTGGAAAACTTAATTTTATTGAAAATAACTGAACTATAGCCCACAAATTCAGAGCTTTAAAAATCAAAAATATGCAATTTTGCTGCGATTTCGATTATTGATACCTCTATCAATAGGTGCTGTGACCAGTAATTTTTATGCCAATGGATGTTTAGATCACTCGAATATTTCTACACATTTTGTGGAAAATTTAATTTTATTGAAAATCAACTGAACTATAACCCACAAATTCAGAGCTTTAAAAATCAAAAATCTGCAATTTTGCTGCGATTTCGATTATTGATACCTCTATCAATAGGTGCTGAGACCAGTAATTGTTATGCCAATGGATATTTAGGTCGCTCGAATATTTCTACACATTTTGTGGAAAATTTAATTTTATTGAAAATCAACTGAACTATAGCCCACAAATTCAGAGCTTTAAAAATCGAAAATTTGCAATTGTGCTCCGATTTCGATGATTGATACCTCAATCAATAGGTGTTGAGACCTGCAATTGTGATGCCAACGGGTATTTAGATCGCTCGAATATTTCTACACATTTTGTGGAAAATTTAATTTTATTGAAAATCAACTGAACTATAGCCCACAAATTCAGAGCTTTAAAAATCGAAAATCTGCAATTGTGCTGCGATTTCGATTATTGATACCTCTATCAATAGGTGTTGAGACTTGTAATTGTGATGCCAACGGGTATTTAGATCGCTCGAATATTTCTACACATTTTGTGGAAAATTTAATTTTATTGAAAATTAACTGAACTATAACCCACAAATTCAGAGCTTTAAAAATCGAAAATCTGCAATTGTTCTCCGATTTCGATTATTGATACCTCTATCAATAGGTGCTGAGACCTGTAATTGTGATGCGAACGGGTATTTAGATCGCTCGAATATTTCTACACAATTTTGTGTAAAATTTAATTTTATTGAAAATCAACTGAACTATAGCCCACAAATTCAGAGCTTTAAAAATCGAAAATCTGCAATTTTGCTGCGATTTCGATTATTGATACCTCTATCAATAGGTGTGGAGACCTGTAATTGTGATGCCAACGGGTATTTAGATCGCTCGAATATTTCTACACATTTTGTGGAAAACTTAATTTTATTGAAAATCAACTGAACTATAGCCCACAAATTCAGAGCTTTAAAAATCGAAAATCTGCAATTGTGCTGCTATTTCGATTATTGATACCTCTATCAATAGGTGCTGAGACCAGTAATTGTTATGCCAATGGTTATTTAGATCGCTCGAATATTTCTACACATTTTGTGGAAAACTTAATTTTATTGAAAATAACTGAACTATAGCCCACAAATTCAGAGCTTTAAAAATCGAAAATCTGCAATTCTGCTGCGATTTCGATTATTGATACCTCTATCAATAGGTGCTGAGACCAGTAATTGTTATGCCAATGGATATTTAGATCGCTCGAATATTTCTACACATTTTGTGGAAAATTTAATTTTATTGAAAATCAACTGAACTATAGCCCACAAATTCAAGGCTTTAAAAATCGAAAATCTGCAATTGTGCTCCGATTTCGATGATTGACACCTCTATCAATAGGTGTTGAGACCTGTAATTGTGATGCCAACGGGTATTTAGATCGCTCGAATATTTCTACACATTTTGTGGAAAATTTAATTTTATTGAAAATCAACTGAACTATAGCCCACAAATTCAAGGCCTTAAAAATCGAAAATCTGCCATTGTGCTCCGATTTCGATTATTGACACCTCTATCAATAGGTGTTGAGACCTGTAATTGTGATGCCAACGGGTATTTAGATCGCTCGAATATTTCTACACATTTTGTGGAAAATTTAATTTTATTGAAAATCAACTGAACTATAGCCCACAAATTCAGAGCTTTAAAAATCGAAAATCTGCAATTCTGCTGCGATTTCGAATATTGATACCTCTATCAATAGGTGCTGAGACCAGTAATTGTTATGCCAATGGATATTTAGATCGCTCGAATATTTCTACACATTTTGTGGAAAATTTAATTTTATTGAAAATCAACTGAACTATAGCCCACAAATTCAGAGCTTTAAAAATCGAAAATCTGCAATTGTGCTCCGATTTCGATGATTGACACCTCTATCAATAGGTGTTGAGACCTGTAATTGTGATGCCAACGGGTATTTAGATCGCTCGAATATTTCTACACATTTTGTGGAAAATTTAATTTTATTGAAAATCAACTGAACTATAACCCACAAATTCAGCGCTTTAAAAATCGAAAATCTGCAATTGTGCTGCGATTTCGATTATTGATACCTCTATCAATAGGTGTTGAGACCTGTAATTGTGATGCGAACGGGTATTTAGATCGCTCGAATATTTCTACACACTTTGTGGAAAATTTAATTTTATTGAAAATCAACTGAACAATAGCCCACAAATTCAGAGCTTTAAAAATCGAAACTTTGCAATTGTGCTCCGATTTCGATTATTGATACCTCCATCAATAGGTGCTGAGTCCTGTAATTATGATGCCAACGGGTATTTAGATCGCTCGAATATTTCTACACATTTTGTGGAAAATTTAATTTTATTGAAAATCAACTGAACTATAGCCCACAAATTCAGCGCTTTAAAAATCGAAAATCTGCAATTGTGCTCTGATTTCGATTATTGATACCTGTATCAATAGGTGTTGAGACCTGTAATTGTGATGCCAACGGGTATTTAGATCGCTCGAATATTTCTACACATTTTGTGGAAAATTTAATTTTATTGTAAATCAACTGAACTATAGCCCACAAATTTAGCGCTTTAAAAATCGAAAATCTGCAATTGTGCTCCGATTTCGATTATTGATACCTCTATCAATAGGTGTTGAGACCTGTAATTGTGATGCCAACGGGTATTTAGATCGCTCGAATATTTCTACACATTTTGTGGAAAATTTAATTTTATTGAAAATCAACTGAACTATAACCCACAAATTCAGAGCTTTAAAAATCGAAAATCTGCAATTGTGCTCCGATTTCGATGATTTATACCTCCATCAATAGGTCATGAGTCCTGTAATTGTGATGCCAACGGGTATTTAGATCGCTCGAATATTTCTACACATTTTGTGGAAAATTTAATTTTATTGTAAATCAACTGAACTATAGCCCACAAATTCAGCGCTTTAAAAATCGAAAATCTGCAATTCTGCTGCGATTTCGAATATTGATACCTCTATCAATAGGTGCTGAGACCAGTAATTGTTATGCCAATGGATATTTAGATCGCTCGAATATTTCTACACATTTTGTGGAAAATTTAATTTTATTGAAAATCAACTGAACTATAGCCCACAAATTCAGAGCTTTAAAAATCGAAAATCTGCAATTGTGCTCCGATTTCGATGATTGACACCTCTATCAATAGGTGTTGTGACCTGAAATTGTGATGCCAACGGGTAATTAGATCGCTCGAATATTTCTACACATTTTGTGGAAAATTTAATTTTATTGAAAATCAACTGAACTATAGCCCACAAATTCAGAGCTTTAAAAATCGAAAATCTGCAATTCTGCTGCGATTTCGAATATTGATACCTCTATCAATAGGTGCTGAGACCAGTAATTGTTATGCCAATGGATATTTAGATCGCTCGAATATTTCTACACATTTTGTGGAAAATTTAATTTTATTGTAAATCAACTGAACTATAGCCCACAAATTCAGCGCTTTAAAAATCGAAAATCTGCAATTCTGCTGCGATTTCGAATATTGATACCTCTATCAATAGGTGCTGAGACCAGTAATTGTTATGCCAATGGATATTTAGATCGCTCGAATATTTCTACACATTTTGTGGAAAATTTAATTTTATTGAAAATCAACTGAACTATAGCCCACAAATTCAGAGCTTTAAAAATCGAAAATCTGCAATTGTGCTCCGATTTCGATGATTGACACCTCTATCAATAGGTGTTGAGACCTGTAATTGTGATGCCAACTTGTATTTAGATCGCTCGAATATTTCTACACATTTTGTGGAAAATTTAATTTTATTGAAAATCAACTGAACTATAGCCCACAAATTCAGAGCTTTAAAAATCGAAAATCTGCAATTGTGCTGCGATTTCGATGATTGATACCTCTATCAATAGGTGTTGAGACCTGTAATTGTGATGCCAACGGGTATTTACATCGCTCGAATATTTCTACACACTTTGTGGAAAATTTAATTTTATTGAAAATCAACTGAACAATAGCCCACAAATTCAGAGCTTTAAAAATCGAAAATTTGCAATTGTGCTCCGATTTCGATGATTGATACCTCAATCAATAGGTGTTGAGACCTGCAATTGTGATGCCAACGGGTATTTAGATCGCTCGAATATTTCTACACATTTTGTGGAAAATTTAATTTTATTGAAAATCAACTGAACTATAGCCCACAAATTCAGCGCTTTAAAAATCGAAAATCTGCAATTGTGCTCCGATTTCGATTATTGATACCTCTATCAATAGGTGTTGAGACCTGTAATTGTGATGCCAACGGGTATTTAGATCGCTCGAATATTTCTACACATTTTGTGGAAAATTTAATTTTATTGAAAATCAACTGAACTATAACCCACAAATTCAGAGCTTTAAAAATCGAAAATCTGCAATTGAGCTCCGATTTCGATGATTGATACCTCCATCAATAGGTCATGAGTCCTGTAATTGTGATGCCAACGGGTATTTAGATCGCTCGAATATTTCTACATATTTTGTTGAAAATTTAATTTTATTGAAAATCAACTGAACTATAGCCCACAAATTCAGCGCTTTAAAAATCGAAAATCTGCAATTGTGTTCCAATTTCGATGATTGATACCTCTATCAATAGGTGTTGAGACCTGTAATTGTGATGCCAACGGGTATTTAGATTGCTCGAATATTTCTACACATTTTGTGGAAAATTTAATTTTATTGAAAATCAACTGAACTATAGCCCACAAATTCAGCGCCTTAAAAATCGAAAATCTGCAATTGTGCTCCGATTTCGATGATTGATACCTCAATCAATAGGTGCTGAGTCCTGTAATTGTGATGCCAACGGGTATTTAGATCGCTCGAATATTTCTACACATTTTGTGGAAAATTTAATTTTATTGAAAATCAACTGAACTATAGCCCACAAATTCAGAGCTTTAAAAATCGAAAATCTGCAATTGTGCTCCGATTTCGATGATTGATACCTCAATCAATAGGTGCTGAGTCCTGTAATTGTGATGCCAACGGGTATTTAGATCGCTCGAATATTTCTACACATTTTGTGGAAAATTTAATTTTATTGAAAATCAACTGAACTATAGCCTACAAATTCAGAGCTTTAAAAATCGAAAATCCGCACTTGTGCTATGATTTCGATTATTGATAGCTCTATCAATAGGTGTTGAGACCTGTAATTGTGATGCCAATGGATATTTAGATCGCTCGAATATTTCTACACATTTTGTGGAAAATTTAATTTTATTGAAAATCAACTGAACTATAGCCCACAAATTCAGAGCCTTAAAAATCGAAAATCTGCAATTGTGCTCCGATTTCGATGATTGATACCTCTATCAATAGGTGTTGAGACCTGTAATTGTGATGCCAACGGGTATTTAGATCGCTCGAATATTTCTACACATTTTGTGGAAAATTTAATTTTATTGAAAATCAACTGAACTATAGCCTACAAATTCAGAGCTTTAAAAATCGAAAATCCGCAATTGTGCTATGATTTCGATTATTGATAGCTCTATCAATAGGTGTTGAGACCTGTAATTGTGATGCCAATGGGTATTTAGATCGCTCGAATATTTCTACACATTTTGTGGAAAATTTAATTTTATTGAAAATCAACTGAACTATAGCCCACAAATTCAGAGCTTTAAAAATCGAAAATCTGCAATTGTGCTCCGATTTCGAAGTTTGATACATCTATCAATAGGTGTTGAGACCTGTAATTGTGATGCCAACGGGTATTTAGATCGCTCGAATATTTCTACACATTTTGTGGAAAATTTAATTTTATTGAAAATCAACTGAACTATAGCCTACAAATTCAGAGCTTTAAAAATCGAAAATCCGCAATTGTGCTCCGATTTCGATGATTGATACCTCTATCAATAGGTGTTGAGACCTGTAATTGTGATGCCAATGGATATTTAGATCGCTCGAATATTTCTACACATTTTGTGGAAAATTTAATTTTATTGAAAATCAACTGAACTATAGCCCACAAATTCAGAGCTTTAAAAATCGAAAATCTGCAATTGTGCTCCGATTTCGATGATTGATACCTCTATCAATAGGTGTTGAGACCTGTAATTGTGATGCCAACGGGTATTTAGATCGCTCGAATATTTCTACACATTTTGTGGAAAATTTAATTTTATTGAAAATCAACTGAACTATAGCCTACAAATTCAGAGCTTTAAAAATCGAAAATCCGCAATTGTGCTATGATTTCGATTATTGATAGCTCTATCAATAGGTGTTGAGACCTGTAATTGTGATGCCAATGGATATTTAGATCGCTCGAATATTTCTACACATTTTGTGGAAAATTTAATTTTATTGAAAATCAACTGAACTATAGCCCACAAATTCAGAGCTTTAAAAATCGAAAATCTGCAATTGTGCTCCGATTTCGAAGTTTGATACATCTATCAATAGGTGTTGAGACCTGTAATTGTGATGCCAACGGGTATTTAGATCGCTCGAATATTTCTACACATTTTGTGGAAAATTTAATTTTATTGAAAATCAACTGAACTATAGGCCACAAATTCAGAGCTTTAAAAATCGAAAATCTGCAATTTTGCTCCGATTTCGATGATTGATACCTCTATCAATAGGTGTTAAGACCTGTAATTGTGATGCAAACGGGTATTTAGATCGCTCGAATATTTCTACACATTTTGTGGAAAATTTAATTTTATTGAAAATCAACTGAACTATAGCCCACAAATTCAGAGCTTTAAAAATCGAAAATCTGCAATTGTGCTCCGATTTCGATGATTGATAC
Organism: Tipula helvola; assembly: GCA_963556165.1. Taxonomy (NCBI): domain Eukaryota; kingdom Metazoa; phylum Arthropoda; class Insecta; order Diptera; family Tipulidae; genus Tipula; species Tipula helvola. The sequence continues at coordinate 353,750,125 of OY744481.1, read as the reverse complement.
CTCTATCAATAGGTGTTGAGACCTGTAATTGTGATGCCAACGGGTATTTAGATTGCTCGAATATTTCTACACATTTTGTGGAAAATTTAATTTTATTGAAAATCAACTGAACTATAGCCCACAAATTCAGCGCCTTAAAAATCGAAAATCTGCAATTGTGCTCCGATTTCGATGATTGATACCTCAATCAATAGGTGCTGAGTCCTGTAATTGTGATGCCAACGGGTATTTAGATCGCTCGAATATTTCTACACATTTTGTGGAAAATTTAATTTTATTGAAAATCAACTGAACTATAGCCCACAAATTCAGAGCTTTAAAAATCGAAAATCTGCAATTGTGCTCCGATTTCGATGATTGATACCTCTATCAATAGGTGTTGAGACCTGTAATTGTGATGCCAACGGGTATTTAGATCGCTCGAATATTTCTACACATTTTGTGGAAAATTTAATTTTATTGAAAATCAACTGAACTATAGCCTACAAATTCAGAGCTTTAAAAATCGAAAATCCGCACTTGTGCTATGATTTCGATTATTGATAGCTCTATCAATAGGTGTTGAGACCTGTAATTGTGATGCCAATGGATATTTAGATCGCTCGAATATTTCTACACATTTTGTGGAAAATTTAATTTTATTGAAAATCAACTGAACTATAGCCCACAAATTCAGAGCTTTAAAAATCGAAAATCTGCAATTGTGCTCCGATTTCGATGATTGATACCTCTATCAATAGGTGTTGAGACCTATAATTGTGATGCCAACGGGTATTTAGATCGCTCGAATATTAATTCAGAGCTTTAAAAATCGAAAATCTGCAATTGTGCTCCGATTTCGATGATTGACACCTCTATCAATAGGTGCTGAGTCCTGTAATTGTGATGCCAACGGGTATTTAGATCGCTCGAATATTTCTACACATTTTGTGGAAAATTTAATTTTATTAAAAATCAACTGAACTATAGCCCACAAATTCAGAGCTTTAAAAATCGAAAATCTGCAATTGTGCTCCGATTTCGATGATTGATACCTCAATCAATAGGTGTTGAGACCTGTAATTGTGATGCCAACGGGTATTTAGATCGCGCGAATATTTTTACACATTTTGTGGAAAATTTAATTTTATTGAAAATCAACTGAACTATAGCCCACAAATTCAGAGCTTTAAAAATCGAAAATCTGCAATTGTGCTACGATTTCGATGATTGATACCTCAATCAATAGGTGCTGAGTCCTGTAATTGTGATGCCAACGGGTATTTAGATCGCTCGAATATTTCTACACATTTTGTGGAAAATTTAATTTTATTTAAAATCAACTGAACTATAGCCCACAAATTCAGAGCTTTAAAAATCGAAAATCTGCAATTGTGCTCCGATTTCGATGATTGATACCTCTATGAATAGGTGTTGAGACCTGCAATTGTGATGTCAACGGGTATTTAGATCGCTCGAATATTTCTACACATTTTGTGGAAAATTTAATTTTATTTAAAATCAACTGAACTATAGCCCACAAATTCAGAGCTTTAAAAATCGAAAATCTGCAATTGTGCTCCGATTTCGATGATTGATACCTCTATGAATAGGTGTTGAGACCTGCAATTGTGATGTCAACGGGTATTTAGATCGCTCGAATATTTCTACACATTTTGTGGAAAATTTAATTTTATTGAAAATCAACTGAACTATAGCCCACAAATTCAGAGCTTTAAAAATCGAAAATCTGCAATTGTGCTCCGATTTCGATGATTGATACCTCTATGAATAGGTGTTGAGACCTGCAATTGTGATGTCAACGGGTATTTAGATCGCTCGAATATTTCTACACATTTTGTGAAAAATTTAATTTTATTGAAAATCAACTGAACTATAGCCCACAAATTCAGAGCTTTAAAAATCGAAAATCTGCAATTGTGCTCCGATTTCGATTATTGATACCTCTATCAATAGGTGCTGAGTCCTGTAATTGTGATGCTAACGGGTATTTAGGTTGCACAAATATTTCTACACATTTTGTGGAAAATTTAATTTTATTGAAAATCAACTGAACTATAGCCCACAAATTCAGAGCTTTAAAAATCGAAAATCTGCAATTGTGCTCCGATTTCGATGATTGATACCTCCATCAATAGGTGTTGAGACCTGTAATTGTGACGCCAACGGGTATTTAGATCGCTCGAATATTTCTACACGTTTTGTGGAAAATTTAATTTTATTGAAAATCAACTGAACTATAGCCCACAAATTCAGAGCTTTAAAAATCGAAAATCTGTAATTGTGCTCCGATTTCGATGATTTATACCTCAATCAATAGGTGCTGAGACCTGTAATTGTGATGCCAACGGGTATTTAGATCGCTCGAATATTTCTACACATTTTGTGGAAAATTTAATTTTATTGAAAATCAACTGAACTATAGCCCACAAATTCAGAGCTTTAAAAATCGAAAATCTGCAATTGTGCTGCGATTTCGATTATTGATACCTCCATCAATAGGTCTAGAGAACTGTAATTGTGATGCCAACGGGTATTTAGATCGCTCGAATATTTCTACACATATTGTGGAAAATTTTATTTTATTGAAAATCAACTGAACTATAGCCCACAAATTCAGAGCTTTAAACATCGAAAATCTGCAATTGTGCTCCGATTTCGATTATTGATACCTCCATCAATAGGTGCTGAGTCCTGTAATTGTGATGCCAACGGGTATTTAGATCGCTCGAATATTTCTACACATTTTGTGGAAAATTTAATTTTATTGAAAATCAACTGAACTATAGCCCACAAATTCAGAGCTTTAAAAATCGAAAATTTGTAATTGTGCTCCGATTTCGATGATTGATACCTCCATCAATAGGTGTTGAGACCTATAATTGTGATGCCAACGGGTATTTAGATCGCTCGAATATTTCTACACATTTTGTGGAAAATTTAATTTTATTGAAAATCAACTGAACTATAGCCCACAAATTCAGAGCTTTAAAAATCGAAAATTTGTAATTGTGCTCCGATTTCGATTATTGATACCTCCATCAATAGGTGCTGAGTCCTGTAATTGTGATGCCAACGGGTATTTAGATCGCTCGAATATTTCTACACATTTTGTGGAAAATTTAATTTTATTGAAAATCAACTGAACTATAGCCCACAAATTCAGAGCTTTAAAAATCGAAAATTTGTAATTGTGCTCCGATTTCGATGATTGATACCTCCATCAATAGGTGTTGAGACCTATAATTGTGATGCCAACGGGTATTTAGATCGCTCGAATATTTCTACACATTTTGTGGAAAATTTAATTTTATTGAAAATCAACTGAACTATAGCCCACAAATTCAGAGCTTTAAAAATCGAAAATCTGCAATTGTGCTGCGATTTCGATTATTGATAGCTCTATCAATAGGTGTTGAGACCTGTAATTGTGATGCCAACGATTAATTAGGTCGCTCGAATATTTCTACACATTTTGTGGAAAATTTAATTTTATTGAAAATCAACTGAACTATAGCCCACTAATTCAGAGCTTTAAAAATCGAAAATCTGCAATTGTGCTGCGATTTCGATTATTGATACCTCTATCAATAGGTGCTGAGTCCTGTAATTGTGATGCCAACGGCTATTTAGATCGCTCGAATATTTCTACACATTTTGTGGAAAATTTAATTTTATTGAAAATCAACTGAACTATAGCTCACAAATTCAGAGCTTTAAACATCGAAAATCTGCAATTGTGCTCCGATTTCGATTATTGATACCTCCATCAATAGGTGCTGAGTCCTGAAATTGTGATGCCAACGGGTATTTAGATCGCTCGAATATTTTTACACATTTTGTGGAAAATTTAATTTTATTGAAAATCAACTGAACTTTAGCCCACAAATTCATATCATAATATTTTTGTGTTAAGGAAAACAAACGAAACCTCAAAAAAACTTCCTTACATTTTGTTCCAAACGAAACGTATTCAATGTTTGTGGTAATTATTATACATTTCAATTAAATATATTTTTTTCTATAAGTTTATTAAATGTATTAGTTAAATATCATATTAGCCGAGCCATGTACATTTTTCTGAAAACTTATCAGAAAAAGAGAAAATGGATAAAGAAAATTCAATTTTCATTTTTGATTGATTAGATTTTTGAATTATTGGTGTTTATAATATTTAAAATAAAATTCTTTCAGCTCATCTAATGGCTTGTTTACGAGCAATGGGGGCTAAAATCTCTGGGAGTAAACAAGTTTTGAAAGAACGATCTTCCAGCTGGAATAGAAATAAGTTGAACACAGGTCTCTACAAGGTACCATATGTACCAAATCCTTACATTCAGCAATTCCCGGCCAATTTCTGTCTTTGATTAAAGCTTGCACAACTGAAAAGAACAGGGGATTAATAGTTCTTAAAATAGATCCGTGGCTCCAGCAACATTACGCCAGTGCTGGTAACATAAGTGGTAAATATCTTGGACTAAACGGGTTTTGCGACAGTGCCCAGTGCCTTATTATAAATGGCGAAATTTGTGTGAAATATGTTTGCTATGCGGCAATGAAAATAAACACAGAATATTAAACGCAAAGTTCGCTTTAGTTTTGAAAAAAATTTGCAGGCCACATGTGAATGACAAGCTGGAAAAGGATGGTTAGTCGCGTGCAAACCGATTTCCGTTGGGCTTCATGTTTTGGAGCATTACCATCAAACAAATGATCCAGTAAGGTTAAGCACTGAAAATACATATTTATTTCTGAACGTGGAAATAAATATTCGAAATGTGTTACAGCTCACAGCTCTTAGAAGTATGAATGGCTGCGGATTTTTCACGACCACAATTAGGCGAAAAAAGTGCGTTCAATTATTTAAATCTTATCAATAAACGTATAGTTCAATAGAAATCAATGATATTAAAAGTAGGACAAGAATACAATATAATTGAAAGGAGGTCGAGAACAACGGCGTCACAAAAAATACGTCACTGTGAATTATGCTGAGAGAGTTTTAGCAGGTTGTGACAAAAAACTACCTGACTTTCGAATTTGAACTTAAACTTTCACCCTGGTCGCACTGGGACGTTTTCGCCTGGTCGACCACTTTATGCCGCTGTTGCTTAGGAATTAACTGGCGGAGAGCGGGCAAACGACGCTTACAAGACTATATACCTGTACTAATTTTTTTTAGAGAGAGAAGCTAGGCCCTGCCCCTTTTCCGTTTTCCGGGAATCCCCAAGTGAAATTTTGCTTGGGACGAAATCGTCATAGTGCAACCGCAGAGGGTTGAATAACATAAAAAAAAGATATTCAAAATCGTGAATAATTTGAAAAATGTTGAGAACTTCTTCAAAATTTCCTCAAAACCTCGAAAAATTTTAAATAATTTCGAATAAATTTGAAAATATCGAAAACTGTAGAATAATCTCGGGAACCCTTTTACCATTGAAATTCTGAATAATCATCTGTAACTGATAATATGTAATTAGAAACTGAAAGAAGTAATTAATTGTAAGATATACCACTCGGTAAATACGATTTTTTTAGATAAAAAAATCCGGAATTAATAGGGTTTGCTTGGTATTGTACAATACATTACGAATATTTAAAGCACATTAAAATTACGGCTCTATAGGCACTAGCCCAATGAGTCATTCGCCGATAATTGAATTAAAACACGCACAATATAACTGCCCTTAGTCATAAACCACTTAATTTAGCTTCAATTGTTCGTGTGCATCGTCTAACTTTAAAAAGAGTAAAGTTTTTTTTTATCACAACATTTATTTAAAAGTAAATCTATTTTATCCATTTTTCTATTTATTTAGTATACAACAAAAAAAAAAAACACAAAAATAAAAATACATAAAAGTTATGTTGACTTGTAATTTAACACCATGCAGCTAATATACAAAAAAAAATGTATAAACACCAACCCAAGCGCAAACAAACAAAACCGATTTTTCTTACTCGTATTCTTAGCTCACACATGTGTATTGTGTATGGTACAAAAAATTGTACATACTTATTTTCGTTTTTTTTTTCTTCTATTTCTGTTTGTGTTTTGATGCCAACATGTCTAGCAAAGTCGATAAACGTTTATACACAATAATACAACAACTTTAGAATTACCTACCTAGAAATATTGTAACGTACTATATAAGACAGATAATTTTTTAAGATTTTTATGGTTAGTTTTTGGTTAGCTAGTTGTTATCTTTATATAAAATGGTTTACGGTACCATCTACGTCGAATCTTTATATGTTATTTAATGTATAAATACTAACAATATCTCTATTGTAACAAAATATTTACTTTTTCCTTATCAATCTTAAATCTTTCTTATACGAGTATGTATGTATATTGTACGTACATAATATCAACTATACAAATAATAAAAAGCAACGTAAATAAATAAATAAATAATGATTTAATGGAATTCGATATTTATGATTCAAGTGAAAATAATAATTATTATTATATAAGAAACCAAAAACAACTACATCATATCGTAATAAGTTTATTTTCTTATCTACTATCAACAGATAGTTTTTCGTTTTTTTATTTATGTCAGTCTCTTATTAAATTCATTAAATTCTTTTCATATGATTAGTATGTATGTTTGTATGAACATTTTTGTTATATACCAGCTCTTATGAAAGTGATTAATCATTAATCATGATTTTGTTTTAATTATTTATATAGGTTGAATATTTAAATGGAGTATGTGTTATCGATTACGTTGCATGAATTGTTTATTTTATAAAATGTTTATGCCAGTTTATTTCAGATTTTTTAGTATAGCTATTAGTTTAACCATACCGACTGTATCCCATTAAGGATGATATTTAGACTGAAAATGAATTGCTATACCAATGACGCTAACCACTGGATTATTTGTGATTACTTATTTAAAAAAAAAATGCTAAGATTTGCTTAATTAATTAAGACCAGTTGAGCATTTTCTGTTTATTCAAGGTAAACAAATATTTCAATTATCTTTCTATTACTACGCTATTATCATCCTTTTGTTTTACTCATAAATACAATACATATTTTTAAAATACATCTAAACATAATTATTTTACGATTAGATAAGCGTAGTTGACGTTCATCAGCATATGACCTTAGCGAGGATATTAATTACTTTTTGACATGAAAACCTTATTATTGAGATCGCTTATTTCAAATTTTAAATCTCACATCTCAGACTTCAAACCTAAAATTCCCAATTCCAAATTTGAAATTTCCATTTTAAATTCCAAATTTCAAATTCTAAATTTCAAATTCCAAGTTTTAAAAATTTGCAACAAACATTTTAAATTTTATTTATTTTATTTTTCTTCCTTATAGTGAAAAAATTGTCCTTTTTTTTTATTTTGACAATATCGATTTCGGCAGTGCATGTTCTTTATATATGTATCTCCAATTCTTCCAATCTGTTCATTTTCTCTCCCTTTGCTGTTCTATACAATACTTTAAAATTATCATCCATACTATTGCATTGGTGCCGCGTGATATATATGTGCTGCGCAAATCGATTCAGTGTTCTCTTTTCCTATGCCTTTTATATGTTCTTTATATCTCGTGTTGAATGATCGTCCAGTTTGGCCTATTTAGTAGGAATCTACTAAATAACAAAATCAACACTAACACAAACAAAATATATGAACTAATAATACAAAACACCACTAATACATAGAGATAAATAGTATATTATAAAATAGTAGTAGCAGGGAAATTATAAGCATACAACTGAGGATGGTAGCATGCACTTCCGAAGTCGATATTGTCAAAATAAGAACAAGGATATTTTTTTCACTATAAGAAAGAAAAATAAAATTTAAAAATTTTGTTATAACACAGAAATAATTCACTCATATTAGGATGGATCCTATAAATTTAAAAATTTCATAACTGAAATTCCAAATTTCAAATTTTAAACTTCAAATTTTAAAATCCTAATCTCAAATCTTCAATTTCCAATTTCAAATTTCAAACTTCAAATTCTAAATTTGGATTGTGGAATTTCGGATTTTGGTATTTGGTATTTGGTATTTGAAATTTGAAATTTGAAATTTGGTATTTGAAATTTGAAATATCAAATATTTGAAATTTGAAATATCAAACTATAGCCTCGAGTTGTGTCGCTAATGCGTTCCAGGAAAATGCGCAACTTAAAACACCGCAACTAGGAAACCAAAAAAAAATTGTTTACCAAATTATTAAAGAAAAATATTTTTAATTTAAAAACGGTTTCATATTGTTTATTAGTCCAATAGATAAATACAAAATAACAGTTAATGTGAAACTTAACTAAATTAAAAAAATCATAAATATGAAATATTTCAAAACAATTAACAAAGTATGTTGGAATAGAATATTTGAAATTTATCAAAAGGTGATTTCCTATAAAAATCAAACTTCTTCATGAAATTTGTAGTAATATCCAAGCGATTTAAACGCAAATTGGAGCAATATTTGCAAATGTCAAAATTTATCATTATTGGTGTAGACCATATCAATGGTAACAATTCACAATAGTAAACATTTTTGGACCAGAATTTTTGAAATGTATCAAAAGGTGATTTCCTATAAATTCAAATTTTTCTATGAAATTTGAAATAATATCCAAGCGATTTAAACGCAAATTGGGGCAATATTTGCAAATGTCAAAATTTATTATTATTGGTGTAGACCATATCAATGGAAACATGTCACAATAGTAAACATTGTTGGACCAGAATTTTTGAAATTTATCAAAAGGTGATTTCCTATAAAAATCAAATTTTTCAATGAAATTTGTAGTAATATCCATGCGATTTATACGCAAATTGGAGCAATATTTACAAATATCAAAATTTATTATTATTGGTGTAGACCATATCAATGGTAACAAGTCACAACAGTAAACATTGTTAGACCAGAATTTTTGAAATTTATCAAAAGGTGATTTCCTATAAAAATCAAATTTTTCAATGAAATTTGTAGTAATATCCATGCGATTTATACGCAAATTGGGGCAATATTTGCAAATGTCAAAATTTATTATTATTGGTGTAGACCATATCATTGGAAACATGTTACAATAGTAAACATTGTTGGACCAGAATTTTTGAAATTTATCAAAAGGTGATTTCCTATAAAAATCAAATTTTTCAATGAAATTTGTAGTAATATCCATGCGATTTATACGCAAATTGGAGCAATATTTACAAATATCAAAATTTATTATTATTGGTGTAGACCATATCAATGGTAACAAGTCACAACAGTAAACATTGTTAGACCAGAATTTTTGAAATTTATCAAAAGGTGATTTCCTATAAAAATCAAATTTTTCAATGAAATTTGTAGTAATATCCATGCGATTTATACGCAAATTGGGGCAATATTTGCAAACGTCAAAATTTATTATTATTGGTGTAGACCATATCAATCGAAACATGTCACAGGAGGAAACATTGTTGGACCAGAATTTTTGAAATTTATCAAAAGGTGATTTCCTATAAAAATCAAATTTTTCTATGAAATTTGTAGTAATATCCAAGCGATTTAAACGCAAATTGGGACAATATTTGCAAATGTCAAAATTTATTATTATTGGTGTAGATCATATCAATCGAAACATGTCACAAGAGGAAACATTGTTGGACCAGAATTTTTGAAATTTATCAAAAATCAAATTTTTCTATTAAATTTGTAGTAATATCCAAGCGATTTAAACGCAAATTGGGGCAATATTTGCAAATGTCAAAATTTATTATTATTGGTGTAGACCATATCAATCGAAACATGTCACAATAGTAAACATTTTTGGACCAAAATTTTTGAAATGTATCAAGAGCTGATTTCCTATAAAAATCAAATTTTTCTATGAAATTTGTAATAATATCCAAGCGATTTAAACGCAAATTGGGGCAATATTTGCAAATGTCAAAATTTATTATTATTGGTGTAGACCATATCAATGGAAACATGTCACAAGAGGAAACATTGTTGGACCAGAATTTTTGAAATTTATCAAAAGGTGATTTCCTATAAAAATCAAATTTTTCTATGAAATTTGTAGTAATATCCAAGCGATTTAGACGCAAATTGGGGCAATATTTGCAAATGTCAAAATTTATTATTATTGGTGTAGACCATATCAATCGAAACATGTCACAGGAGAAAACATTGTTGGACCAGAATTTTTGAAATTTATCAAAAGGTAATTTCCTATAAAAATCAAACTTTTTCATGAAATTTGCAGTAATATCCATGCGATTTAAACGCAAATTGGAGCAATATTTACAAATATAAAAATTTATTATTATTGGTGTAGACCATATCAATGATAACAATTCACAATAGTAAACATTGTTGGACCAGAATTTTTGAAATTTATCAAAAGGTGATTTCCTATAAAAATCAAACTTTTCTATGAAATTTGTAGTAATATCCAAGCGATTTAAACGCAAATTGGGGAAATTTTAGCAAATGTCAAAATTTATTATTATTGGTGTAGACCATATCAATCGAAACATTTCACAAGAGGAAACATTGTTTGACCAGAATTTTTGAAATTTATCAGATGGTGATTTCCTATAAAAATCAAATTTTTTCATGAAATTTTCAGTAATATCCATGCGATTTAAGCGCAAATTGGAGCAATATTTACATATGTCAAAATTTATTATTATTGGTGTAGACCATATCAATGGAAACATGTCACAAGGGGAAACATTGTTGGACCAGAATTTTTGAAATTTATCAAAAGGTGATTTCCTATAAAAATCAAATTTTTCTATGAAATTTGTAGTAATATCCAAGCGATTTAAGCGCAAATTGGAGCAATATTTGCAAATGTCAAAATTTATTATTATTGGTGTAGACCATATCAATCGAAACATTTCACAAGAGGAAACATTGTTGGACCAGAATTTTTGAAATTTATCAGATGGTGATTTCCTATAAAAATCAAATTTTTTCATGAAATTTTCAGTAATATCCATGCGATTTAAGCGCAAATTGGAGCAATATTTACAAATATCAAAATTTATTATTATTGGTGTATACCATATCAATCGAAACATGTCACAGGAGGAAACATTGTTGGACCAGAATTTTTGAAATTTATCAATAGGTGATTTCCTATAAAAATCAAATTTTTCAAAGAAATTTGTAGTAATATCCAAGCGATTTAAACGTAAATTGGGGCAATATTTGCAAATGTCAAAATTTATTATTATTGGTGTAGACCATATCAATGAAAACATGTAACAATAGTAAACATTGTTGGACCAGAATTTTTGAAATTTATGAAAAGGTGATTTCCTATAAAAATCAAATTTTTCTATGAAATTTGTAGTAATATCCAAGCGATTTAAACGCAAATTGGGGAAATTTTAGCAAATGTCAAAATTTATTATTATTGGTGTAGACCATATCAATCGAAACATGTCACAGGAGGAAACATTGTTGAACCAGAATTTTTGAAATTTATCAAAAGGTGATTTCCTATAAAAATCAAATTTTTTCATTAAATTTGCAGTAATATCCATGCGATTTAAGCGCAAATTGGAGCAATATTTACAAATGTCAAAATTTATTATTATTGGTGTAGACCATATCAATGGAAACATGTCACAAGGGGAAACATAGTTGGACCAGAATTTTTGAAATTTATCAAAAGGTGATTTCCTATAAAAATCAAATTTTTCTATGAAATTTGTAGTAATATCCAAGCGATTTAAGCGCAAATTGGAGCAATATTTGCAAATGTCAAAATTTATTATTATTGGTGTAGACCATATCAATCGAAACATGTCACAAGAAGAAACATTGTTGGACCAGAATTTTTGAAATTTATCAGATGGTGATTTCCTATAAAAATCAAATTTTTTCATGAAATTTGCCGTAATATCCATGCGATTTAAGCGCAAATTGGAGCAATATTTACAAATATCAAAATTTATTATTATTGGTGTAGACCATATCAATGGAAACATGTCACAAGAGGAAACATTGTTGGACCAGAATTTTTGAAATTTATCAATAGGTGATTTCCTATAAAAATCAAATTTTTCAAAGAAATTTGTAGTAATATCCAAGCGATTTAAACGTAAATTGGCGCAATATTTGCAAATGTCAAAATTTATTATTATTGGTGTAGACCATATCAATGAAAACATGTCACAATAGTAAACATTGTTGGACCAGAATTTTTGAAATTTATCAAAAGGTGATTTCCTATAAAAATCAAATTTTTCTATGAAATTTGTAGTAATATCCAAGCGATTTAAACGCAAATTGGAGCAATATTTGCAAATGTCAAAATTTATTATTATTGGTGTAGACCATATCAATCGAAACATGTCACAAGAAGAAACATTGTTGGACCAGAATTTTTGAAATTTATCAGATGGTGATTTCCTATAAAAATCAAATTTTTTCATGAAATTTGCAGTAATATCCATGCGATTTAACCCTCTCAAACGCCTTGTACAATATATTGTACATCAACTTTCATCGCTTCGACCAACCGTAATTTTTAATTTTTGTCTCATTACTCTTGTGCGATCGTTCTCTTATGTATTTATGTTCACACTACAGTTTTATGAGCAATGCCATATCATAGCAGTGCATAATTGTGCTACGTATTTTATTTTTGGAAGAAAGTCAATTTTAAATGGCGTTTGAAAGGGTTAAGCGTAAATTGGAGCAATATTTACAAATATCAAAATTTATTATTATTGGTGTAGACCATATCAATGGAAACATGTCACAAGAGGAAACATTGTTGGACCAGAATTTTTGAAATTTATCAATAGGTGATTTCCTATAAAAATCAAATTTTTCAAAGAAATTTGTAGTAATATCCAAGCGATTTAAACGTAAATTGGCGCAATATTTGCAAATGTCAAAATTTATTATTATTGGTGTAGACCATATCAATGAAAATATGTCACAATAGTAAACATTGTTGAACCAGAATTTTTGAAATTTATCAAAAGGTGATTTCCTATAAAAATCAAATTTTTCTATGAAATTTGTAGTAATATCCAAGCGATTTAAACGCAAATTGGAGCAATATTTGCAAATGTCAAAATTTATTATTATTGGTGTAGACCATATCAATCGAAACATGTCACAAGAAGAAACATTGTTGGACCAGAATTTTTGAAATTTATCAGATGTTGATTTCCTATAAAAATCAAATTTTTTCATGAAATTTGCAGTAATATCCATGCGATTTAAGCGCAAATTGGAGCAATATTTACAAATATCAAAATTTATTATTATTGGTGTAGACCATATCAATCGAAACATGTCACAAGAGGAAACATTGTTGGACCAGAATTTTTGAAATTTATCAAAAGGTGATTTCCTACAAAAAACTTTTTCTTGAAATTTGCAGTAATATCCATGCGATTTAAGCGCAAATTGGAGCAATATTTACAAATGTCAAAATTTATTATTATTGGTGTAGACCATATCAATGGAAACATGTCACAACAGTAAACATTGTTGGACCAGAATTTTTGAAATGTACCAAAAGGTGATTTCCTATAAAAATCAAATTTTTCAATGAAATTTGTAGTAATATCCAAGCGATTTAAACGTAAATTGGGGCAATATTTGCAAATGTCAAAATTTATTATTATTGGTGTAGACCATATCAATCGAAGCATGTCACAAGAGGAAACATTGTTGGACCAGAATTTTTGAAATTTATCAAAAGGTGATTTCCTACAAAAATCAAATTTTTCATGAAATTTTCAGTAATATCCATGCGATTTAAGCGCAAATTGGGGCAATATTTACAAATATCAAAATTTTGTATTATTGGTGTAGACCATATCAATGGAAACATGTCACAAGAGGAAACATTGTTGGACCAGAATTTTTTAAATTTATCAAAAGGTGATTTCCTATAAAAATCAAATTTTTTCATGAAATTTGCAGTAATATCCATGCGATTTAAACGCAAATTGGGGCAATATTTGCAAATGTCAAAATTTATTATTATTGGTGTAGACCATATCAATGGAAACATGTCACAAGAGAAAACATTGTTGGACCAGAATTTCTGAAATTTATCAGAAGGTGATTTCCTATAAAAATCAAATTTTTTCATGAAATTTGCAGTAATATCCATGCGATTTAAGCGCAAATTGGAGCAATATTTACAAATATCAAAATTTATTATTATTGGTGTAGACTAGAGGTGGAAAACTATCGACAATTTCAACTATCGATAGTTTCGATAGTAACATGAAAAACAATCGATAGAAAACTATCGACACAAATTAAAAGACTATCGATATACTATCGATACTATCGGATAATAAATTTATAAACTTTATTCAATTACATATAGGTTGACTATAACCAGAAACTATAAAGTCAATGGAGGTTATTATAATCGGAAAGTTTCCCAGTTTCCCACTTTGTTTTAAAAGCAGCCAATCGTTTTTATGTAAGATAATCAGCATCTCAACATTTTTTGGCTTTCAGACCGTGTGGGTTCGTTGATCACCAATAATTTGACTAGCATATAAAAGGAATGACAACAAGAAAAAAGTAACTAAAGTTATTTCGCATAATAGCAAAACTCGCTTGTACGAATAAAATATCAATATCGACCTATCCAATTAAGACCATGAAAACGTCAGTTATCATAGTTTTAAGGGAATACGATTTTTGGACTCTACGATGTCGCATTCTTATTATGATAAAATCTTAAAGTATTATCTCTAAAATTGATAAGGTTATGACTGATTTTATATTCTTAAATTAATGCGTTTTTAACTAAAAATCCAGTTAAAAGAATTCAAAGCCACTTTATAATACTCTTCAGTATAAACGATACAATTAAAGTGACCCACTTATTCCTAGCAGCGAAAAGAACTAATTAACCATTAATACTGCTCTCCTGAAAAAACAGTATTTTTCACTTATCATATTCTTACTTGGATAGGTCGATATATCGATAGTATATAAAAAGTATCGATTGTTTTCGATAGTACGAAACTATCGATATATCGATAGTACTATCGATAGATTTCCACCACTAGTGTAGACCATATCAATGGAAACATGTTACAATAGTAAACATTGTTGGACCAGAATTTTTGAAATTTATCAAAAGGTGATTTCCTACAAAAATCAAATTTTTTCATGAAATTTTCAGTAATATCCATGCGATTTAAACGCAAATTGGGGCAATATTTGCAAATGTCAAAATTTATTATTATTGGTGTAGACCATATCAATGGTAACAATTCACAATAGTAAACATTGTTGGACCAGAATTTTTGAAATTTATCAAAAGGTGATTTCCTATAAAAATCAAATTTTTCTATGAAATTTGTAGTAATATCCAAGCGATTTAAGCGCAAATTGGAATTTACAAATATCAAAATTTATTATTATTGGTGTAGACACTGTAGACCATATCAATCGAAACATGTCGCTGGAGGAAACATTGTTGGACCAGAATTTTTGAAATTTATAAAAATAAATTTTTCTATGAAATTCGAAGTAATATCCAAGCGATTTAAACGCAAATTGAAGCAATATTTGCAAATATTAAAATTTATTATTATTGGTGTAGACCATATCAATCGAAACATGTCACAAGAAGAAACATTGTTGGACCTGAATTTTTGAAATTTATCAGATGGTGATTTCCTATAAAATTCAAATTTTTTCATGAAATTTGCAGTAATATCCATGCGATTTAAGCGCAAATTGGAGCAATATTTACAAATATCAAAATTTATTATTATTGGTGTAGACCATATCAATCGAAGCATGTCACAAGAGGAAACATTGTTGGACCAGAATTTTTGAAATTTATCAAAAGGTGATTTCCTACAAAAAACTTTTTCTTGAAATTTGCAGTAATATCCATGCGATTTAAGCGCAAATTGGAGCAATATTTACAAATGTCAAAATTTATTATTATTGGTGTAGACCATATCAATGGAAACATGTCACAACAGTAAACATTGTTGGACCAGAATTTTTGAAATGTACCAAAAGGTGATTTCCTATAAAAATCAAATTTTTCAATGAAATTTGTAGTAATATCCAAGCGATTTAAACGTAAATTGGGGCAATATTTGCAAATGTCAAAATTTATTATTATTGGTGTAGACCATATCAATCAAAGCATGTCACAAGAGGAAACAATGTTGGACCAGAATTTTTGAAATTTATCAAAAGGTGATTTCCTATAAAAATCAAATTTTTCATGAAATTTTCAGTAATATCCATGCGATTTAAGCGCAAATTGGGGCAATATTTACAAATATCAAAATTTATTATTATTGGTGTAGACCATATCAATGGAAACATGTCACAAGAGGAAACATTGTTGGACCAGAATTTTTGAAATTTATCAAAAGGTGATTTCCTATAAAAATCAAATTTTTTCATGAAATTTGCAGTAATATCCATGCGATTTAAGCGCAAATTGGAGCAATATTTACAAATATCAAAATTTATTATTATTGGTGTAGACCATATCAATGGAAACATGTTACAATAGTAAACATTGTTGGACCAGAATTTTTGAAATTTATCAAAAGGTGATTTCCTACAAAAATCAAATTTTTTCATGAAATTTTCAGTAATATCCATGCGATTTAAACGCAAATTGGGGCAATATTTGCAAATGTCAAAATTTATTATTATTGGTGTAGACCATATCAATGGTAACAATTCACAATAGTAAACATTGTTGGACCAGAATTTTTGAAATTTATCAAAAGGTGATTTCCTATACAAATCAAATTTTTCTATGAAATTTGTAGTAATATCCAAGCGATTTAAGCGCAAATTGGAGCAATATTTACAAATATCAAAATTTATTATTATTGGTGTAGACCATATCAATGGAAACATGTCGCTGGAGGAAACATTGTTGGACCAGATTTTTTGAAATTTATCAAAAGGTGATTTCCTATAAAAATCAAATTTTTTCATGAAATTTGAAGTAATATCCATGCGATTTAAGCGCAAATTGTAGCAATATTTACAAATATCAAAATTTATTATTATTGGTGTAGACCATATCAATGGAAACATGTTACAATAGTAAACATTGTTGGACCAGAATTTTTGAAATTTATCAAAAGGTGATTTCCTACAAAAATCAAATTTTTTCATGAAATTTTCAGTAATATCCATGCGATTTAAACGCAAATTGGGGCAATATTTGCAAATGTCAAAATTTATTATTATTGGTGTAGACCATATCAATGGTAACAATTCACAATAGTAAACATTGTTGGACCAGAATTTTTGAAATTTATCAAAAGGTGATTTCCTATACAAATCAAATTTTTCTATGAAATTTGTAGTAATATCCAAGCGATTTAAGCGCAAATTGGAGCAATATTTACAAATATCAAAATTTATTATTATTGGTGTAGACCATATCAATGGAAACATGTCACTGGAGGAAACATTGTTGGACCAGATTTTTTGAAATTTATCAAAAGGTGATTTCCTATAAAAATCAAATTTTTTCATGAAATTTGCAGTAGTATCCAAGCGATTTAAGCGCAAATTGGAGCAATATTTACAAATATCAAAATTTATTATTATTGGTGTAGACCATATCAATGGAAACATGTTACAATAGTAAACATTGTTGGACCAGAATTTTTGAAATTTATCAAAAGGTGATTTCCTACAAAAATCAAATTTTTTCATGAAATTTTCAGTAATATCCATGCGATTTAAACGCAAATTGGGGCAATATTTGCAAATGTCAAAATTTATTATTATTGGTGTAGACCATATCAATGGTAACAATTCACAATAGTAAACATTGTTGGACCAGAATTTTTGAAATTTATCAAAAGGTGATTTCCTATACAAATCAAATTTTTCTATGAAATTTGTAGTAATATCCATGCGATTTAAGCGCAAATTGGAGCAATATTTACAAATATCAAAATTTATTATTATTGGTGTAGACCATATCAATGGAAACATGTCGCTGGAGGAAACATTGTTGGACCAGATTTTTTGAAATTTATCAGAAGGTGATTTCCTATAAAAATCAAATTTTTTCATGAAATTTGCAGTAATATCCATGCGATTTAAGCGCAAATTGGAGCAATATTTACAAATATCAAAATTTATTATTATTGGTGTAGACCATATCAATGGAAACATGTTACAATAGTAAACATTGTTGGACCAGAATTTTTGAAATTTATCAAAAGGTGATTTCCTACAAAAATCAAATTTTTTCATGAAATTTTCAGTAATATCCATGCGATTTAAACGCAAATTGGGGCAATATTTGCAAATGTCAAAATTTATTATTATTGGTGTAGACCATATCAATGGTAACAATTCACAATAGTAAACATTGTTGGACCAGAATTTTTGAAATTTATCAAAAGGTGATTTCCTATACAAATCAAATTTTTCTATGAAATTTGTAGTAATATCCAAGCGATTTAAGCGCAAATTGGAGCAATATTTACAAATATCAAAATTTATTATTATTGGTGTAGACCATATCAATGGAAACATGTCACTGGAGGAAACATTGTTGGACCAGATTTTTTGAAATTTATCAAAAGGTGATTTCCTATAAAAATCAAATTTTTTCATGAAATTTGCAGTAGTATCCAAGCGATTTAAGCGCAAATTGGAGCAATATTTACAAATATCAAAATTTATTATTATTGGTGTAGACACTGTAGACCATATCAATCGAAACATGTCGCTGGAGGAAACATTGTTGGACCAGAATTTTTGAAATTTATAAAAATAAATTTTTCTATGAAATTCGAAGTAATATCCAAGCGATTTAAACGCAAATTGAAGCAATATTTGCAAATATCAAAATTTATTATTATTGGTGTAGACCATATCAATCGAAACATATCACAATAGTAAACATTGTTGGACCGGAATTTTTGAAATTTATCAAAAGGCGATTTCCCATAAAAATCAAATTTTTTCATGAAATTTGCAGTAATATCCATGCGATTTAAGCGCAAATTGGAGAAATATTTACAAATATCAAAATTTATTATTATTGGTGTAGACCATATCAATAGTAACAATTCACAATAGTAAACATTGTTGGACCAGAATTTTTGAAATTTATCAAAAGGTGATTTCCTATACAAATCAAATTTTTCTATGAAATTTGTAGTAATATCCAAGCGATTTAAGCGCAAATTGGAGCAATATTTACAAATATCAAAATTTATTATTATTGGTGTAGACCATATCAATGGAAACATGTCGCTGGAGGAAACATTGTTGGACCAGAATTTTTGAAATTTATCAAAAGGTGATTTCCTATAAAAATCAAATTTTTTCATGAAATTTGCAGTAATATCCATGCGATTTAAGCGCAAATTGGAGCAATATTTACAAATATCAAAATTCATTATTATTGGTGTAGACCATATCAATGGAAACATGTC
This sequence comes from Tipula helvola, assembly GCA_963556165.1. Taxonomy (NCBI): domain Eukaryota; kingdom Metazoa; phylum Arthropoda; class Insecta; order Diptera; family Tipulidae; genus Tipula; species Tipula helvola. Next base: position 353,730,682 of record OY744481.1, on the reverse strand, counting down.
GCTGGAGGAAGCATTTTTGGACCAGAATTTTTGAAATTTATCAAAAGGTGATTTCCTATAAAAATCAAATTTTTCTATGAAATTTGTAGTAATATCCAAGCGATTTAAGCGCAAATTGGAGCAATATTTACAAATATCAAAATTTATTATTATTGGTGTAGACCATATCAATGGAAACATGTCGCTGGAGGAAACATTGTTGGACCAGAATTTTTGAAATTTATCAAAAGTTGATTTCCTATAAAAATCAAATTTTTTCATGAAATTTGCAGTAATATCCATGCGATTTAAGCGCAAATTGGAGCAATATTTACAAATATCAAAATTTATTATTATTGGTGTAGACCATATCAATGGAAACATGTCACAACAGTAAACATTGTTGGACCAGAATTTTTGAAATTTATCAAAAGGTGATTTCCTATAAAAATCAAATTTTTCATGAAATTTTCAGTAATATCCATGCGATTTAAGCGCAAATTGGGGCAATATTTACAAATATCAAAATTTATTATTATTGGTGTAGACCATATCAATGGAAACATGTCGCTGGAGGAAACATTGTTGGACCAGAATTTTTGAAATTTATCAAAAGGTGATTTCCTATAAAAATCAAATTTTTTCATGAAATTTGCAGTAATATCCATGCGATTTAAGCGCAAATTGGAGCAATATTTACAAATATCAAAATTTATTATTATTGGTGTAGACCATATCAATGGAAACATGTCACAAGAGGAAACATTGTTGGACCAGAATTTTTGAAATTTATCAAAAGGTGATTTCCTATAAAAATCAAATTTTTTCACGAAATTTGCAGTAATATACATGCGATTTAAGCGCAAATTGGGGCAATATTTACAAATATCAAAATTTATTATTATTGGTGTAGACCATATCAATGGAAACATGTCACAAGAGGAAACATTGTTGGACCAGAATTTTTGAAATTGATCAAAAGGTGATTTCCTATAAAAATCAAATTTTTTCATGAAATTTGCAGTAATATCCAAGCGATTTAAACGCAAATTGGGGCAATATTTGCAAATGTCAAAATTTATTATTATTGGTGTAGACCATATCAATCGAAACATGTAACAAGAGAAAACATTGTTGGACCAGAATTTCTGAAATTTATCAGAAGGTGATTTCCTATAAAAATCAAATTTTTTCATGAAATTTGCAGTAATATCCATGCGATTTAAGCGCAAATTGGAGCAATATTTACAAATATCAAAATTTATTATTATTGGTGTAGACCATATCAATGGAAACATGTTACAATAGTAAACATTGTTGGACCAGAATTTTTGAAATTTATCAAAAGGTGATTTCCTACAAAAATCAAATTTTTTCATGAAATTTTCAGTAATATCCATGCGATTTAAACGCAAATTGGGGCAATATTTGCAAATGTCAAAATTTATTATTATTGGTGTAGACCATATCAATGGTAGCAATTCACAATAGTAAACATTGTTGGACCAGAATTTTTGAAATTTATCAAAAGGTGATTTCCTATAAAAATCAAATTTTTCTATGAAATTTGTAGTAATATCCAAGCGATTTAAACGCAAATTGAAGCAATATTTGCAAATATCAAAATTTATTATTATTGGTGTAGACCATATCAATCGAAACATATCACAATAGTAAACATTGTTGGACCGGAATTTTTGAAATTTATCAAAAGGCGATTTCCCATAAAAATCAAATTTTTTCATGAAATTTGCAGTAATATCCATGCGATTTAAGCGCAAATTGGAGAAATATTTACAAATATCAAAATTTATTATTATTGGTGTAGACCATATCAATAGTAACAATTCACAATAGTAAACATTGTTGGACCAGAATTTTTGAAATTTATCAAAAGGTGATTTCCTATACAAATCAAATTTTTCTATGAAATTTGTAGTAATATCCAAGCGATTTAAGCGCAAATTGGAGCAATATTTACAAATATCAAAATTTATTATTATTGGTGTAGACCATATCAATGGAAACATGTCGCTGGAGGAAACATTGTTGGACCAGAATTTTTGAAATTTATCAAAAGGTGATTTCCTATAAAAATCAAATTTTTTCATGAAATTTGCAGTAATATCCATGCGATTTAAGCGCAAATTGGAGCAATATTTACAAATATCAAAATTTATTATTATTGGTGTAGACCATATCAATGGAAACATGTCACAAGAGGAAGCATTGTTGGACCAGAATTTTTGAAATTTATCAAAAGGTGATTTCGTATAAAAATCAAATTTTTCTATGAAATTTGTAGTAATATCCAAGCGATTTAAGCGCAAATTGGAGCAATATTTACAAATATCAAAATTCATTATTATTGGTGTAGACCATATCAATGGAAACATGTCGCTGGAGGAAACATTGTTGGACCAGAATTTTTGAAATTTATCAAAAGGTGATTTCCTATAAAAATCAAATTTTTTCATGAAATTTGCAGTAATATCCATGCGATTTAAGCGCAAATTGGAGCAATATTTACAAATATCAAAATTTATTATTATTGGTGTAGACCATATCAATGGAAACATGTCACAACAGTAAACATTGTTGGACCAGAATTTTTGAAATTTATCAAAAGGTGATTTCCTATAAAAATCAAATTTTTCATGAAATTTTCAGTAATATCCATGCGATTTAAGCGCAAATTGGGGCAATATTTACAAATATCAAAATTTATTATTATTGGTGTAGACCATATCAATGGAAACATGTCACAATAGTAAACATTGTTGGACCAGAATTTTTGAAATTTATCAAAAGGTGATTTCCTATAAAAATCAAATTTTTCTATGAAATTTGTAGTAATATCCAAGCGATTTAAACGCAAATTGGAGCAATATTTGCAAATGTCAAAATTTATTATTATTGGTGTAGACCATATCAATCGAAACATGTCACAAGAAGAAACATTGTTGGACCTGAATTTTTGAAATTTATCAGATGGTGATTTCCTATAAAAATCAAATTTTTTCATGAAATTTGCAGTAATATCCATGCGATTTAAGCGCAAATTGGAGCAATATTTACAAATATCAAAATTTATTATTATTGGTGTAGACTATATCAATGGAAACATGTCACAAGAGGAAACATTGTTGGACCAGAATTTTTGAAATTTATCAATAGGTGATTTCCTATAAAAATCAAATTTTTTCATGAAATTTGCAGTAATATCCATGCGATTTAAGCGCAAATTGGAGCAATATTTACAAATATCAAAATTTATTATTATTGGTGTAGACCATATCAATGGAAATATGTCACAAGAGGAAACATTGTTGGACCAGAATTTTTGAAATTTATCAATAGGTGATTTCCTATAAAAATCAAATTTTTCTATGAAATTTGTAGTAATATCCAAGCGATTTAAACGCAAATTGGAGCAATATTTGCAAATGTCAAAATTTATTATTATTGGTGTAGACCATATCAATCGAAACATGTCACAAGAAGAAACATTGTTGGACCTGAATTTTTGAAATTTATCAGATGGTGATTTCCTATAAAAATCAAATTTTTTCATGAAATTTGCAGTAATATCCATGCGATTTAAGCGCAAATTGGAGCAATATTTACAAATATCAAAATTTATTATTATTGGTGTAGACCATATCAATGGAAACATGTCACAAGAGGAAACATTGTTGGACCAGAATTTTTGAAATTTATCAATAGGTGATTTCCTATAAAAATCAAATTTTTTCATGAAATTTGCAGTAATATCCATGCGATTTAAGCGCAAATTGGAGCAATATTTACAAATATCAAAATTTATTATTATTGGTGTAGACCATATCAATCGAAGCATGTCACAAGAGGAAACATTGTTGGACCAGAATTTTTGAAATTTATCAAAAGGTGATTTCCTACAAAAAACTTTTTCTTGAAATTTGCAGTAATATCCATGCGATTTAAGCGCAAATTGGAGCAATATTTACAAATGTCAAAATTTATTATTATTGGTGTAGACCATATCAATGGAAACATGTCACAACAGTAAACATTGTTGGACCAGAATTTTTGAAATGTACCAAAAGGTGATTTCCTATAAAAATCAAATTTTTCAATGAAATTTGTAGTAATATCCAAGCGATTTAAACGTAAATTGGGGCAATATTTGCAAATGTCAAAATTTATTATTATTGGTGTAGACCATATCAATCGAAGCATGTCACAAGAGGAAACATTGTTGGACCAGAATTTTTGAAATTTATCAAAAGGTGATTTCCTATAAAAATCAAATTTTTCATGAAATTTGCAGTAATATCCATGCGATTTAAGCGCAAATTGGGGCAATATTTACAAATATAAAAATTTATTATTATTGGTGTAGACCATATCAATGGAAACATGTCACAAGAGGAAACATTGTTGGACCAGAATTTTTGAAATTTATCAAAAGGTGATTTCCTATAAAAATCAAATTTTTTCATGAAATTTGCAGTAATATCCATGCGATTTAAACGCAAATTGGGGCAATATTTGCAAATGTCAAAATTTATTATTATTGGTGTAGACCATATCAATCGAAACATGTAACAAGAGAAAACATTGTTGGACCAGAATTTCTGAAATTTATCAGAAGGTGATTTCCTATAAAAATCAAATTTTTTCATGAAATTTGCAGTAATATCCATGCGATTTAAGCGCAAATTGGAGCAATATTTACAAATATCAAAATTTATTATTATTGGTGTAGACCATATCAATGGAAACATGTCACAATAGTAAACATTGTTGGACCAGAATTTTTGAAATTTATCAAAAGGTGATTTCCTACAAAAATCAAATTTTTTCATGAAATTTTCAGTAATATCCATGCGATTTAAACGCAAATTGGGGCAATATTTGCAAATGTCAAAATTTATTATTATTGGTGTAGACCATATCAATGGTAACAATTCACAATAGTAAACATTGTTGGACCAGAATTTTTGAAATTTATCAAAAGGTGATTTCCTATAAAAATCAAATTTTTCTATGAAATTTGTAGTAATATCCAAGCGATTTAAGCGCAAATTGGGGCAATATTTACAAATATCAAAATTTATTATTATTGGTGTAGACCATATCAATGGAAACATGTCACTGGAGGAAACATTGTTGGACCAGATTTTTTGAAATTTATCAAAAGGTGATTTCCTATAAAAATCAAATTTTTTCATGAAATTTGCAGTAATATCCATGCGATTTAAATTTAAATAAAGATAAATTGAATTGAATTGAATTGAATCCATGCGATTTAAGCGCAAATTGGAGCAATATTTACAAATATCAAAATTTATTATTATTGGTGTAGACACTGTAGACCATATCAATCGAAACATGTCGCTGGAGGAAACATTGTTGGACCAGAATTTTTGAAATTTATAAAAATAAATTTTTCTATGAAATTCGAAGTAATATCCAAGAGATTTAAACGCAAATTGAAGCAATATTTGCAAATATCAAAATTTATTATTATTGGGGTAGACCATATCAATCGAAACATATCACAATAGTAAACATTGTTGGACCGGAATTTTTGAAATTTATCAAAAGGCGATTTCCCATAAAAATCAAATTTTTTCATGAAATTTGCAGTAATATCCATGCGATTTAAGCGCAAATTGGAGAAATATTTACAAATATCAAAATATATTATTATTGGTGTAGACCATATCAATAGTAACAATTCACAATAGTAAACATTGTTGGACCAGAATTTTTGAAATTTATCAAAAGGTGATTTCCTATAAAAATCAAATTTTTCATGAAATTTTCAGTAATATCCATGCGATTTAAGCGCAAATTGGGGCAATATTTACAAATATCAAAATTTATTATTATTGGTGTAGACCATATCAATGGAAACATGTCGCTGGAGGAAACATTGTTGGACCAGAATTTTTGAAATTTATCAAAAGGTGATTTCCTATAAAAATCAAATTTTTTCATGAAATTTGCAGTAATATCCATGCGATTTAAGCGCAAATTGGAGCAATATTTACAAATATCAAAATTTATTATTATTGGTGTAGACCATATCAATGGAAACATGTCACAAGAGGAAACATTGTTGGACCAGAATTTTTGAAATTTATCAAAAGGTGATTTCCTATAAAAATCAAATTTTTTCACGAAATTTGCAGTAATATCCATGCGATTTAAGCGCAAATTGGAGCAATATTTACAAATATCAAAATTTATTATTATTGGTGTAGACCATATCAATGGAAACATGTCACAACAGTAAACATTGTTGGACCAGAATTTTTGAAATTAATCAAAAGGTGATTTCCTACAAAAATCAAATTTTTTCATGAAATTTTCAGTAATATCCATGCGATTTAAGCGCAAATTGGAGCAATATTTACAAATATCAAAATTTATTATTATTGGTGTAGACCATATCAATGGAAACATGTCACAAGAGGAAACATTGTTGGACCAGAATTTTTGAAATTTATCAAAAGGTGATTTCCTATAAAAATCAAATTTTTTCACGAAATTTGCAGTAATATCCATGCGATTTAAACGCAAATTGGGGCAATATTTGCAAATGTCAAAATTTATTATTATTGGTGTAGACCATATCAATGGAAACATGTCGCTGGAGGAAACATTGTTGGACCAGAATTTTTGAAATTTATCAAAAGGTGATTTCCTATAAAAATCAAATTTTTTCATGAAATTTGCAGTAATATCCATGCGATTTAAGCGCAAATTGGAGCAATATTTACAAATATCAAAATTTATTATTATTGGTGTAGACCATATCAATGGAAACATGTCGCTGGAGGAAACATTGTTGGACCAGAATTTTTGAAATTTATCAAAAGGTGATTTCCTACAAAAATCAAATTTTTTCATGAAATTTTCAGTAATATCCATGCGATTTAAGCGCAAATTGGAGCAATATTTACAAATATCAAAATTTATTATTATTGGTGTAGACCATATCAATGGAAACATGTCACAAGAGGAAACATTGTTGGACCAGAATTTTTGAAATTTATCAAAAGGTGATTTCCTATAAAAATCAAATTTTTTCACGAAATTTGCAGTAATATCCATGCGATTTAAACGCAAATTGGGGCAATATTTGCAAATGTCAAAATTTATTATTATTGGTGTAGACCATATCAATCGAAACATGTAACAAGGGAAAACATTGTTGGACCAGAATTTCTGAAATTTATCAGAAGGTGATTTCCTATAAAAATCAAATTTTTTCATGAAATTTACAGTAATATCCAAGCGATTTAAGCGCAAATTGAAGCAATATTTACAAATATCAAAATTTATTATTATTGGTGTAGACCATATCAATGGAAACATGTTACAATAGTAAACATTGTTGGACCAGAATTTTTGAAATTTATCAAAAGGTGATTTCCTACAAAAATTAAATTTTTTCATGAAATTTTCAGTAATATCCATGCGATTTAAACGCAAATTGGGGCAATATTTGCAAATGTCAAAATTTATTATTATTGGTGTAGACCATATCAATGGTAACAATTCACAATAGTAAACATTGTTGGCACAGAATTTTTGAAATTTATCAAAAGGTGATTTCCTATAAAAATCAAATTTTTCTATGAAATTTGTAGTAATATCCAAGCGATTTAAACGCAAATTGGAGCAATATTTACAAATATCAAAATTTATTATTATTGGTGTAGACCATATCAATGGAAACATGTCACTGGAGGAAACATTGTTGGACCAGAATTTTTGAAATTTATCAATAGGTGATTTCCTATAAAAATCAAATTTTTTCATGAAATTTGCAGTAATATCCATGCGATTTAAGCGAAAATTGGAGCAATATTTACTAATATCAAAATTTAATATTATTGGTGTAGACCATATCAATGGAAACATGTCACAAGAGGAAACATTGTTGGACCAGAATTTTTGAAATTTATAAAAATAAATTTTTCTATGAAATTCGAAGTAATATCCAAGCGATTTATACGCAAATTGAAGCAATATTTGCAAATATCAAAATTTATTATTATTGGTGTAGACCATATCAATCGAAACATATCACAATAGTAAACATTGTTGGACCGGAATTTTTGAAATTTATCAAAAGGTGATTTCCCATAAAAATCAAATTTTTTCATGAAATTTGCAGTAATATCCATGCGATTTAAGCGCAAATTGGAGAAATATTTACAAATATCAAAATTTATTATTATTGGTGTAGACCATATCAATAGTAACAATTCACAATAGTAAACATTGTTGGACCAGAATTTTTGAAATTTATCAATAGGTGATTTCCTATAAAAATCAAATTTTTCTATGAAATTTGTAGTAATATCCAAGCGATTTAAGCGCAAATTGGAGCAATATTTACAATTATCAAAATTTATTATTATTGGTGTAGACCATATCAATGGAAACATGTCGCTGGAGGAAACATTGTTGGACCAGAATTTTTGAAATTTATCAAAAGGTGATTTCCTATAAAAATCAAATTTTTTCATGAAATTTGTAGTAATATCCATGCGATTTAAGCGCAAATTGGAGCAATATTTACAAATATCAAAATTTATTATTATTGGTGTAGACCATATCAATGGAAACATGTCACAAGAGGAAGCATTGTTGGACCAGAATTTTTGAAATTTATCAAAAGGTGATTTCCTATAAAAATCAAATTTTTCTATGAAATTTGTAGTAATATCCAAGCGATTTAAGCGCAAATTGGAGCAATATTTACAAATATCAAAATTTATTATTATTGGTGTAGACCATATCAATGGAAACATGTCACTGGAGGAAACATTGTTGGACCAGAATTTTTGAAATTTATCAAAAGGTGATTTCCTATAAAAATCAAATTTTTTCATGAAATTTGCAGTAATATCCATGCGATTTAAGCGCAAATTGGAGCAATATTTACAAATATCAAAATTTATTATTATTGGTGTAGGCCATATCAATCGAAACATGCCACAGGAGGAAACATTGTTGGACCAGAATTTTTGAAATTTATAAAAATCAAATTTTTCTATGAAATTCGAAGTAATATCCAAGCGATTTATACGCAAATTGAAGCACTATTTACAAATATCAAAATTTATTATTATTGGTGTAGACCATATCAATGGAAACATGTCACAAGAGGAAACATTGTTGGAGCAGAATTTTTGAAATTTATCAAAAGGTGATTTCCTATAAAAATCAAATTTTTCTATGAAATTTGTAGTAATATCCAAGCGATTTAAGCGCAAATTTAAGCAATATTTACAAATATTAAAATTTATTATTATTGGTGTAGACCATATCAATGGAAACATGTCACAACAGTAAACATTTTTGGACCAGAATTTTTGAAATTTATCAAAAGGTCATTTCCTATAAAAATCAAATTTTTCTATGAAATTTGTAGTAATATCCAAGCGATTTAAGCGCAAATTGGAGCAATATTTACAAATATCAAAATTTATTATTATTGGTGTAGACCATATCAATAGAAACATGTCGCTGGAGGAAACATTGTTGGACCAGAATTTTTGAAATTTATCAAAAGGTGATTTCCTATAAAAATCAAATTTTTCTATGAAATTTGTAGTAATATCCATGCGATTTAAACGCAAATTGGGGCAATATTTGCAAATGTCAAAATTTATTATTATTGGTGTAGACCATATCAATAGTAACAATTCACAATAGTAAACATTGTTGGACCAGAATTTTTGAAATTTATCAAAAGGTGATTTCCTATCAAAATCAAATTTTTCTATGAAATTTGTAGTAATATCCAAGCGATTTAAGCGCAAATTGGAGCAATATTTACAAATATCAAAATTTATTATTATTGGTGTAGACCATATCAATAGAAACATGTCGCTGGAGGAAACATTGTTGGACCAGAATTTTTGAAATTTATCGAAAGGTGATCTCCTATAAAAATCAAATTTTTTCATGAAATTTGCAGTAATATCCATGCGATTTAAGCGAAAATTGGAGCAATATTTACTAATATCAAAATTTAATATTATTGGTGTAGACCATATCAATGGAAACATGTCACAAGAGGAAACATTGTTGGACCAGAATTTTTGAAATTTATAAAAATAAATTTTTCTATGAAATTCGAAGTAATATCCAAGCGATTTATACGCAAATTGAAGCAATATTTGCAAATATCAAAATTTATTATTATTGGTGTAGACCATATCAATCGAAACATATCACAATAGTAAACATTGTTGGACCGGAATTTTTGAAATTTATCAAAAGGTGATTTCCCATAAAAATCAAATTTTTTCATGAAATTTGCAGTAATATCCATGCGATTTAAGCGCAAATTGGAGAAATATTTACAAATATCAAAATTTATTATTATTGGTGTAGACCATATCAATAGTAACAATTCACAATAGTAAACATTGTTGGACCAGAATTTTTGAAATTTATCAATAGGTGATTTCCTATAAAAATCAAATTTTTCTATGAAATTTGTAGTAATATCCAAGCGATTTAAGCGCAAATTGGAGCAATATTTACAATTATCAAAATTTATTATTATTGGTGTAGACCATATCAATGGAAACATGTCGCTGGAGGAAACATTGTTGGACCAGAATTTTTGAAATTTATCAAAAGGTGATTTCCTATAAAAATCAAATTTTTTCATGAAATTTGTAGTAATATCCATGCGATTTAAGCGCAAATTGGAGCAATATTTACAAATATCAAAATTTATTATTATTGGTGTAGACCATATCAATGGAAACATGTCACAAGAGGAAGCATTGTTGGACCAGAATTTTTGAAATTTATCAAAAGGTGATTTCCTATAAAAATCAAATTTTTCTATGAAATTTGTAGTAATATCCAAGCGATTTAAGCGCAAATTGGAGCAATATTTACAAATATCAAAATTTATTATTATTGGTGTAGACCATATCAATGGAAACATGTCACTGGAGGAAACATTGTTGGACCAGAATTTTTGAAATTTATCAAAAGGTGATTTCCTATAAAAATCAAATTTTTTCATGAAATTTGCAGTAATATCCATGCGATTTAAGCGCAAATTGGAGCAATATTTACAAATATCAAAATTTATTATTATTGGTGTAGGCCATATCAATCGAAACATGCCACAGGAGGAAACATTGTTGGACCAGAATTTTTGAAATTTATAAAAATCAAATTTTTCTATGAAATTCGAAGTAATATCCAAGCGATTTATACGCAAATTGAAGCACTATTTACAAATATCAAAATTTATTATTATTGGTGTAGACCATATCAATGGAAACATGTCACAAGAGGAAACATTGTTGGAGCAGAATTTTTGAAATTTATCAAAAGGTGATTTCCTATAAAAATCAAATTTTTCTATGAAATTTGTAGTAATATCCAAGCGATTTAAGCGCAAATTTAAGCAATATTTACAAATATTAAAATTTATTATTATTGGTGTAGACCATATCAATGGAAACATGTCACAACAGTAAACATTTTTGGACCAGAATTTTTGAAATTTATCAAAAGGTCATTTCCTATAAAAATCAAATTTTTCTATGAAATTTGTAGTAATATCCAAGCGATTTAAGCGCAAATTGGAGCAATATTTACAAATATCAAAATTTATTATTATTGGTGTAGACCATATCAATAGAAACATGTCGCTGGAGGAAACATTGTTGGACCAGAATTTTTGAAATTTATCAAAAGGTGATTTCCTATAAAAATCAAATTTTTCTATGAAATTTGTAGTAATATCCATGCGATTTAAGCGCAAATTGGAGAAATATTTACAAATATCAAAATTTATTATTATTGGTGTAGACCATATCAATGGAAACATGTCACAAGAGGAAACATTGTTGGACCAGAATTTTTGAAATTTATCAAAAGGTGATTTCCTATAAAAATCAAATTTTTCTATGAAATTTGTAGTAATATCCAAGCGATTTAAACGCAAATTGGGGCAATATTTGCAAATGTCAAAATTTATTATTATTGGTGTAGACCATATCAATCGAAACATGTCACAGGAGTAAACATTGTTGGACCAGAATTTTTGAAATTTATCAAAAGGTGATTTCCTATCAAAATCAAATTTTTCTATGAAATTTGTAGTAATATCCAAGCGATTTAAACGCAAATTGGGGCAATATTTGCAAATGTCAAAATTTATTATTATTGGTGTAGACCATGTCAATCGAAACATGTCACAAGAGGAAACATTGTTGGACCAGAATTTTTGAAATTTATCAAAAGGTGATTTCCAATAAAAATCAAACTTTTACATGAAATTTGCAGTAATATCCAAGCGATTTAAACGCAAATTTGAGCAATACCTACAAATATCAAAATTTATTATTATTGGTGTAGACTATATCAATGGTAACATGTCACAACAGTAAACATTGTTGGACCAGAATTTTTGAAATGTATCTAAAGGTGATTTCCTATAAATTCAAATTTTTCTATGAAATTTGTAGTAATATCCAAGCGATTTAAACGCAAATTGGGGCAATATTTGCAGATGTCCAAATTTATCATTATTGGTGTAGACCATATCAATCGAAACATGTCACAAGAGGAAACATTGTTGGACCAGAATTTTTGAAATTTATCAAAAGGTGATTTCCTATAAAAATCAAATTTTTTCATGAAATTTGCAGTAATATCCATGCGATTTAAGCGCAAATTGGAGCAATATTTACAAATATCAAAATTTATTATTATTGGTGTAGACCATATCAATGGAAACATGTCACAAGAGGAAACATTGTTGGACCAGAATTTTTGAAATTTATCAAAAGGTGATTTCCTATAAAAATCAAATTTTTTCACGAAATTTGCAGTAATATCCATGCGATTTAAGCGCAAATTGGAGCAATATTTACAAATATCAAAATTTATTATTATTGGTGTAGACCATATCAATGGAAACATGTCACAACAGTAAACATTGTTGGACCAGAATTTTTGAAATTTATCAAAAGGTGATTTCCTACAAAAATCAAATTTTTTCATGAAATTTTCAGTAATATCCATGCGATTTAAGCGCAAATTGGAGCAATATTTACAAATATCAAAATTTATTATTATTGGTGTAGACCATATCAATGGAAACATGTCACAAGAGGAAACATTGTTGGACCAGAATTTTTGAAATTTATCAAAAGGTGATTTCCTATAAAAATCAAATTTTTTCACGAAATTTGCAGTAATATCCATGCGATTTAAACGCAAATTGGGGCAATATTTGCAAATGTCAAAATTTATTATTATTGGCGTAGACCATATCAATGGTAACAATTCACAATAGTAAACATTGTTGGCACAGAATTTTTGAAATTTATCAATAGGTGATTTCCTATAAAAATCAAATTTTTTCATGAAATTTGCAGTAATATCCATGCGATTTAAGCGCAAATTGGAGCAATATTTACTAATATCAAAATTTAATATTATTGGTGTAGACCATATCAATGGAAACATGTCACAAGAGGAAACATTGTTGGACCAGAATTTTTGAAATTTATAAAAATAAATTTTTCTATGAAATTCGAAGTAATATCCAAGCGATTTATACGCAAATTGAAGCAATATTTGCAAATATCAAAATTTATTATTATTGGTGTAGACCATATCAATCGAAACATATCACAATAGTAAACATTGTTGGACCGGAATTTTTGAAATTTATCAAAAGGTGATTTCCCATAAAAATCAAATTTTTTCATGAAATTTGCAGTAATATCCATGCGATTTAAGCGCAAATTGGAGAAATATTTACAAATATCAAAATTTATTATTATTGGTGTAGACCATATCAATAGTAACAATTCACAATAGTAAACATTGTTGGACCAGAATTTTTGAAATTTATCAATAGGTGATTTCCTATAAAAATCAAATTTTTCTATGAAATTTGTAGTAATATCCAAGCGATTTAAGCGCAAATTGGAGCAATATTTACAAATATCAAAATTTATTATTATTGGTGTAGACCATATCAATGGAAACGTGTCGCTGGAGGAAACATTGTTGGACCAGAATTTTTGAAATTTATCAAAAGGTGATTTCCTATAAAAATCAAATTTTTTCATGAAATTTGTAGTAATATCCATGCGATTTAAGCGCAAATTGGAGCAATATTTACAAATATCAAAATTTATTATTATTGGTGTAGACCATATCAATGGAAACATGTCACAAGAGGAAGCATTGTTGGACCAGAATTTTTGAAATTTATCAAAAGGTGATTTCCTATAAAAATCAAATTTTTCTATGAAATTTGTAGTAATATCCAAGCGATTTAAGCGCAAATTGGAGCAATATTTACAAATATCAAAATTTATTATTATTGGTGTAGACCATATCAATGGAAACATGTCACTGGAGGAAACATTGTTGGACCAGAATTTTTGAAATTTATCAAAAGGTGATTTCCTATAAAAATCAAATTTTTTCATGAAATTTGCAGTAATATCCATGCGATTTAAGCGCAAATTGGAGCAATATTTACAAATATCAAAATTTATTATTATTGGTGTAGACCATATCAATCGAAACATGCCACAGGAGGAAACATTGTTGGACCAGAATTTTTGAAATTTATAAAAATCAAATTTTTCTATGAAATTCGAAGTAATATCCAAGCGATTTATACGCAAATTGAAGCAATATTTACAAATATCAAAATTTATTATTATTGGTGTAGACCATATCAATGGAAACATGTCACAAGAGGAAACATTGTTGGAGCAGAATTTTTGAAATTTATCAAAAGGTGATTTCCTATAAAAATCAAATTTTTCTATGAAATTTGTAGTAATATCCAAGCGATTTAAGCGCAAATTTAAGCAATATTTACAAATATAAAAATTTATTATTATTGGTGTAGACCATATCAATGGAAACATGTCACAACAGTAAACATTTTTGGACCAGAATTTTTGAAATTTATCAAAAGGTCATTTCCTATAAAAATCAAATTTTTCTATGAAATTTGTAGTAATATCCAAGCGATTTAAGCGCAAATTGGAGCAATATTTACAAATATCAAAATTTATTATTATTGGTGTAGACCATATCAATAGAAACATGTCGCTGGAGGAAACATTGTTGGACCAGAATTTTTGAAATTTATCAAAAGGTGATTTCCTATAAAAATCAAATTTTTTCATGAAATTTTCAGTAATATCCATGCGATTTAAGCGCAAATTGGAGCAATATTTACAAATGTCAAAATTAATTATTATTGGTGTAGACCATATCAATGGAAACATCTCACAACAGTAAACATTGTTGGACCAGAATTTTTGAAATTTATCAAAAGGTGATTTCCTATAAAAATCAAATTTTTCTATGAAATTTGTTGTAATATCCATGCGATTTAAACGCAAATTGGGGCAATATTTGCAAATGTCAAAATTTATTATTATTGGTGTAGACCATATCAATAGTAACAATTCACAATAGTAAACATTGTTGGACCAGAATTTTTGAAATTTATCAAAAGGTGATTTCCTATCAAAATCAAATTTTTCTATGAAATTTGTAGTAATATCCAAGCGATTTAAGCGCAAATTGGAGCAATATTTACAAATATCAAAATTTATTATTATTGGTGTAGACCATATCAATAGAAGCATGTCGCTGGAGGAAACATTGTTGGACCAGAATTTTTGAAATTTATCGAAAGGTGATTTCCTATAAAAATCAAATTTTTTCATGAAATTTGCAGTAATATCCATGCGATTTAAGCGCAAATTGGAGAAATATTTACAAATATCAAAATTTATTATTATTGGTGTAGACCATATCAATGGAAACATGTCACAAGAGGAAACATTGTTGGACCAGAATTTTTGAAATTTATCAAAAGGTGATTTCCTATAAAAATCAAATTTTTCTATGAAATTTGTAGTAATATCCAAGCGATTTAAACGCAAATTGGGGCAATATTTGCAAATGTCAAAATTTATTATTATTGGTGTAGACCATGTCAATCGAAACATGTCACAAGAGGAAACATTGTTGGACCAGAATTTTTGAAATTTATCAAAAGGTGATTTCCAATAAAAATCAAACTTTTACATGAAATTTGCAGTAATATCCAAGCGATTTAAACGCAAATTTGAGCAATACCTACAAATATCAAAATTTATTATTATTGGTGTAGACTATATCAATGGTAACATGTCACAACAGTAAACATTGTTGGACCAGAATTTTTGAAATGTATCTAAAGGTGATTTCCTATAAATTCAAATTTTTCTATGAAATTTGTAGTAATATCCAAGCGATTTAAACGCAAATTGGGGCAATATTTGCAGATGTCCAAATTTATCATTATTGGTGTAGACCATATCAATCGAAACATGTCTCTGGAGGAAACATTGTTGGACCAGAATTTTTGAAATTTATCAAAAGGTGATTTCCTATAAAAATTAAATTTTTTCAGTAAATTTGCAGTAATATCCATGCGATTTAAGCGCAAATTGGAGCAATATTTACAAATATCAAAATTTATTATTATTGGTGTAGACCATATCAATGGTAACATGTCACAAGAGGAAACATTGTTGGACCAGAATTTTTTAAATTTATCAAAAGGTGATTTCCTATAAAAATCAAATTTTTCTATGAAATTTGCAGTAATATCCATGCGATTTAAGCGCAAATTGGAGCAATATTTACAAATATCAAAATTTATTATTATTGGTGTAGACCATATCAATGGTAACAATTCACAACAGTAAACATTGTTGGACCAGAATTTTTGAAATTTATCAAAAGGTGATTTCCTATAAAAATCAAATTTTTCTATGAAATTTGTAGTAATATCCATGCGATTTATACGCAAATTGGGGCAATATTTGCAAATGTCAAAACATATAATTATTGGTGTAGACCATATCAATCGAAACATGTCACAGGAGGAAACATTGTTGGACCAGAATTTTTGAAATTTATCGAAAGGTGATTTCCTATAAAAATCAAATTTTTCTATGAAATTTGTAGTAATATCCAAGCGATTTAAACGCAAATTGGGACAATATTTGCAAATATCAAAATTTATTATTATTGGTGTAGATCATATCAATCGAAACATGTCACAAGAGGAAACATTGTTGGACCAGAACTTGTGAAATGTATCAAGAGGTGATTTCCTATAAAAATCAAATTTTTCTATGAAATTTGTAATAATATCCAAGCGATTTAAACGCAAATTGGGGCAATATTTGCAAATGTCAAAATTTATTATTATTGGTGTAGACCATATCAATGGAAACACGTCACAAGAGGAAACATTGTTGGACCAGAATTTGTAAAATTTATCAAAAGGTGATTTCCTATAAAAATCAAATTTTTCTATGAAATTTGTAGTAATATCCATGCGATTTATACGCAAATTGGGGCAATATTTGCAAATGTCAAAATTTATTATTATTGGTGTAGACCATATCAATGGAAACATGTCACAAGAGGAAACATTGTTGGACCAGAATTTTTTAAATTTATCAAAAGGTGATTTCCTATAAAAATCAAATTTTTTCATGAAATTTGCAGTAATATCCATGAGATTTAAGCGCAAATTGGAGCAATATTTACAAATGTCAAAATTTATTATTATTGGTGTAGACCATATCAATCGAAACATGTCACAGGAGGAAACATTGTTGGACCAGAATTTTTGAAATTTATCGAAAGGTGATTTCCTATAAAAATCAAATTTTTCTATGAAATTTGTAGTAATATCCAAGCAATTTAAACGCAAATTGGGACAATATTTGCAAATGTCAAAATTTATTATTATTGGTGTAGATCATATCAATCGAAACATATCACAAGAGGAAACATTGTTGGACCAGAATTTGTGAAATTTATCAAAAGGTGATTTCCTATAAAAATCAAATTTTTCTATGAAATTTGTAATAATATCCAAGCGATTTAAACGCAAATTGGGGCAATATTTGCAAATGTCAAAATTTATTATTATTGGTGTAGACCATATCAATGGAAATATGTCACAAGAGGAAACATTGTTGGACCAGAATTTTTAAAATTTATCAAAAGGTGATTTCCTATAAAAATCAAATTTTTCTATGAAATTTGTAGTAATATCCATGCGATTTATACGCAAATTGGGGCAATATTTGAAAATGTCAAAATTTATTATTATTGGTATAGACCATATCAATGGTAACATGTCACAAGAGGAAACATTGTTGGACCAGAATTTTTGAAATTTATCAAAAGGTGATTTCCTATAAAAATCAAATTTTTTCATGAAATTTGCAGTAATATCCAAGCGATTTAAGCGCAAATTGGAGCAATATTTACAAATATCAAAATTTATTATTATTGGTGTAGACCATATCAATGGTAACAATTCACAACAGTAAACATTGTTGGACCAGAATTTTTGAAATTTATCAAAAGGTGATTTCCTATAAAAATCAAATTTTTCTATGAAATTTGTAGTAATATCCATGCGATTTATACGCAAATTGGGGCAATATTTGCAAATGTCAAAACATATTATTATTGGTGTAGACCATATCAATCGAAACATGTCACAGGAGGAAACATTGTTGGACCAGAATTTTTGAAATTTATCGAAAGGTGATTTCCTATAAAAATCAAATTTTTCTATGAAATTTGTAGTAATATCCAAGCGATTTAAACGCAAATTGGGACAATATTTGCAAATATCAAAATTTATTATTATTGGTGTAGATCATATCAATCGAAACATGTCACAAGAGGAAACATTGTTGGACCAGAACTTGTGAAATTTATCAAAAGGTGATTTCCTATAAAAATCAAATTTTTCTATGAAATTTGTAGTAATATCCAAGCGATTTAAACGCAAATTGGGGCAATATTTGCAAATGTCAAAATTTATTATTATTGGTGTAGACCATATCAATCGAAACATGTCACAATAGTAAACATTTTTGGACCAAAATTTTTGAAATGTATCAAGAGGTGATTTCCTATAAAAATCAAATTTTTCTATGAAATTTGTAATAATATCCAAGCGATTTAAACGCAAATTGGGGCAATATTTGCAAATGTCAAAATTTATTATTATTGGTGTAGACCATATCAATGGAAACACGTCACAAGAGGAAACATTGTTGGACCAGAATTTTTTAAATTTATCAAAAGGTGATTTCCTATAAAAATCAAATTTTTCTATGAAATTTGTAGTAATATCCATGCGATTTATACGCAAATTGGGGCAATATTTGCAAATGTCAAAATTTATTATTATTGGTGTAGACCATATCAATGGTAACATGTCACAAGAGGAAACATTGTTGGACCAGAATTTTTGAAATTTATCAAAAGGTGATTTCCTATAAAAATCAAATTTTTTCATGAAATTTGCAGTAATATCCATGAGATTTAAGCGCAAATTGGAGCAATATTTACAAATGTCAAAATTTATTATTATTGGTGTAGACCATATCAATCGAAACATGTCACAGGAGGAAACATTGTTGGACCAGAATTTTTGAAATTTATCGAAAGGTGATTTCCTATAAAAATCAAATTTTTCTATGAAATTTGTAGTAATATCCAAGCAATTTAAACGCAAATTGGGACAATATTTGCAAATGTCAAAATTTATTATTATTGGTGTAGATCATATCAATCGAAACATATCACAAGAGGAAACATTGTTGGACCAGAATTTGTGAAATTTATCAAAAGGTGATTTCCTATAAAAATCAAATTTTTCTATGAAATTTGTAATAATATCCAAGCGATTTAAACGCAAATTGGGGCAATATTTGCAAATGTCAAAATTTATTATTATTGATGTAGACAATATCAATGGAAACATGTCACAAGAGGTAACATTGTTGGACCAGAATTTTTAAAATTTATCAAAAGGTGATTTCCTATAAAAATCAAATTTTTCTATGAAATTTGTAGTAATATCCATGCGATTTATACGCAAATTGGGGCAATATTTGAAAATGTCAAAATTTATTATTATTGGTGTAGACCATATCAATGGTAACAAGTCGGAACAGTAAACATTGTTGGACCAGAATTTTTGAAATTTATCAAAAGGTGATTTCCTATAAAAATCAAATTTTTCTATGAAATTTGTAGTAATATCCATGCGATTTATACGCAAATTGGGGCAATATTTGCAAATATCAAAATTTATTATTATTGGTGTAGACCATATCAATCGAAGCATGTCACAGGAGGAAACATTGTTGGACCAGAATTTTTGAAATTTATCGAAAGGTGATTTAATATAAAAATCAAATTTTTCTATGAAATTTGTAGTAATATCCAAGCGATTTAAACGCAAATTGGGACAATATTTGCAAATGTCAAAATTTATTATTATTGGTGTAGATCATATCAATCGAAACATGTCACAAGAGGAAACATTGTTGGACCAGAATTTGTGAAATTTATCAAAAGGTGATTTCCTATAAAAATCAAATTTTTCTATGAAATTTGTAGTAATATCCAAGCGATTTAAACGCAAATTGGGGCAATATTTGCAAATGTCAAAATTTATTATTATTGGTGTAGACCATATCAATCGAAACATGTCACAATAGTAAACATTTTTGGACCAAAATTTTTGAAATGTATCAAGAGGTGATTTCCTATAAAAATCAAATTTTTCTATGAAATTTGTAATAATATCCAAGCGATTTAAACGCAAATTGGGGCAATATTTGCAAATGTCAAAATTTATTATTATTGGTGTAGACCATATCAATGGAAACATGTCAAAAGAGGTAACATTGTTGGACCTGAATTTTTAAAATTTATCAAAAGGTGATTTCCTATAAAAATCAAATTTTTCTATGAAATTTGTAGTAATATCCATGCGATTTATACGCAAATTGGGGCAATATTTGCAAATGTCAAAATTTATTATTATTGGTGTAGACCATATCAATGGTAACATGTCACAAGAGGAAACATTGTTGGACCAGAATTTTTGAAATTTATCAAAAGGTGATTTCCTATAAAAATCAAATTTTTTCATGAAATTTGCTGTAATATCCATGCGATTTAAGCGCAAATTGGAGCAATATTTACAAATATCAAAATTTATTATTATTGGTGTAGACCATATCAATGGTAACAATTCACAACAGTAAACATTGTTGGACCAGAATTTTTAAAATTTATCAAAAGGTGATTTCCTATAAAAATCAAATTTTTCTATGAAATTTGTAGTAATATCCAAGCGATTTAAACGCAAATTGGGGCAATATTTGCAAATGTTAAAATTTATTATTATTGGTGTAGACCATATCAATCGAAACATGTCACAATAGTAAACATTTTTGGACCAAAATTTTGGAAATGTATCAAGAGGTGATTTCCTATAAAAATCAAATTTTTCTATGAAATTTGTAATAATATCCAAGCGATTTAAACGCAAATTGGGGCAATATTTGCAAATGTCAAAATTTATTATTATTGGTGTAGACAATATCAATGGAAACATGTCACAAGAGGAAACATTGTTGGACCAGAATTTTTGAAATTTATCAAAAGGTGATTTCCTATAAAAATCAAATTTTTCTATGAAATTTGTAGTAATATCCAAGCGATTTAAACGCAAATTGGGGCAATATTTGCAAATGTCAAAATTTATTATTATTGGTGTAGACCATATCAATCGAAACATGTCACAGGAGGAAGCATTGTTGGACCAGAATTTTTTAAATTTATCAAAAGGTGATTTCCTATAAAAATCAAATTTTTCTATGAAATTTGTAGTAATATCCATGCGATTTATACGCAAATTGGGGCAATATTTGCAAATGTCAAAATTTATTATTATTTGTGTAGACCATATCAATGGAAACTTGTCACAATAGTAAACATTGTTGGACCAGAATTTTTGAAATTTATCAAAAGGTGATTTCCTATAAATTCAAATTTTTCTACGAAATTTGTAATAATATCCAAGCGATTTAAACGCAAATTGGGGCAATATTTGCAAATGTCAAAATTTATTATTATTGGTGTAGACCATATCAATGGAAACGTATCACAAGAGGAAACATTGTTGGACCAGAATTTGTGAAATTTATCAAAAGGTGATTTCCTATAAAAATCAAATTTTTCTATGAAATTTGTAGTAATATCCAAGCGATTTAAACGCAAATTGGGGCAATATTTGCAAATGTCAAAATTTATTATTATTGGTGTAGACCCTATCAATCGAAACATGTCACAATAGTAAACATTTTTGGACCAAAATTTTTGAAATGTATCAAGAGGTGATTTCCTATAAAAATCAAATGTTTCTATGAAATTTGTAGTAATATCCAAGCGATTTAAACGCAAATTGGGGCAATATTTACAAATATCAAAATTTATTATTATTGGTGTAGACCATATCAATGGTAACATGTCACAACAGTAAACATTGTTGGACCAGAATTTTTGAAATTTATCAAAAGGTGATTTCCTATAAAAATCAAATTTTTCTATGAAATTTGTAGTAATATCCATGAGATTTATACGCAAATTGGGGCAATATTTGCAAATGTCAAAATTTCTTATTATTGGTGTAGACCATATCAATCGAAACATGTCACAGGAGTAAACATTGTTGGACCAGAATTTTTGAAATTTATCAAAAGGTGATTTCCTATAAAAATCAAATTTTTCTATGAAATTTGTAGTAATATCCAACCGATTTAATCGCAAATTGGAGCAATATTTGCAGATGTCAAAATTTATTATTGTTGGTGTAGACCATATCAATAAAAATATATCACAATAGTAAACATTGTTGGACCAGAATTTTTGAAATTTATCAAAAATTGATTTCCTATAAAAATCAAACTTTTCTATGAAATTTGTAGTAATATCCAAGCGATTTAAACGCAAATTGGGGCAATGTTTGCAAATGTCAAAATTTATTATTATTGGTGTAGACCATATCAATCGAAACATGTCACAATAGTAAACATTTTTGGACCAGAATTTTTGAAATGTATCCAGAGGATATTTCATATAAAAATCAAATTTTTCTATGAAATTTGTAATAATATCCAAGCGATTTAAACGCAAATTGGGGCAATATTTGCAAATGTCAAAATTTATTATTATTGTTGTAGACCATATCAATCGAAACATGTCACAAGAGGAAACATTGTTGGACCAGAAATTTGAAATTTATCAAAAGGTGATTTCCCATAAAAATCAAATTTTTTCATGAAATTTGCAGTAATATCCATGCGATTTAAGCGCAAATTGGAGCAATATTTACAAATATCAAAATTTATTATTATTGGTGTAGACCATATCAATGGTAACATGTCACAACAGTAAACATTGTTGGACCAGAATTTTTGAAATTTATCAAAAGGTGATTTCCTATAAAAATCAAATTTTTCTATGAAATTTGTAGTAATATCCATGAGATTTATACGCAAATTGGGGCAATATTTGCAAATGTCAAAATTTCTTATTATTGGTGTAGACCATATCAATCGAAACATGTCACAGGAGTAAACATTGTTGGACCAGAATTTTTGAAATTTATCAAAAGGTGATTTCCTATAAAAATCAAATTTTTCTATGAAATTTGTAGTAATATCCAAGCGATTTAAACGCAAATTGGGGCAATGTTTGCAAATGTCAAAATTTATTATTATTGGTGTAGACCATATCAATCGAAACATGTCACAATAGTAAACATTTTTGGACCAGAATTTTTGAAATGTATCCAGAGGATATTTCATATAAAAATCAAATTTTTTTATGAAATTTGTAATAATATCCAAGCGATTTAAACGCAATTTGGGGCAATATTTGCAAATGTCAAAATTTATTATTATTGGTGTAGACCATATCAATCGAAACATGTCACAGGAGTAAACATTGTTGGACCAGAATTTTTAAAATTTATCAAAAGGTGATTTCCTATAAAAATCAAACTTTTACATGAAATTTGCAGTAATATCCAAGCGATTTAAACGCAAATTTGAGCAATACCTACAAATATCAAAATTTATTATTATTGGTGTAGACCATATCAATGGTAACAATTCACAACAGTAAACATTGTTGGACCAGAATTTTTGAAATTTATCAAAAGGTGATTTCCTATAAAAATCAAATTTTTCTATGAAATTTGTAGAAATATCCATGCGATTTATACGCAAATTGGGGCAATATTTGCAAATGTCAAAATTTATTATTATTGGTGTAGACCATATCAATCGAAACATGTCACAGGAGGAAACATTCTTGGACGTGAATTTTTGAAATTTATCGAAAGGTGATTTCCTATAAAAATCAAATTTTTCTATGAAATTTGTAATAATATCCAAGCGATTTAAACGCAAATTGGGACAATATTAGCAAATGTCAAAATTTATTATTATTTGTGTAGATCATATCAATCGAAACATGTCACAAGAGGAAACATTGTTGGACCAGAATTTTTGAAATTTATCAAAAGGTTATTTCCTATAAAAATCAAATTTTTCAATGAAATTTGTAATAATATCCAAGCGATTTAAACGCAAATTGGGGCAATATTTGCAAATGTCAAAATTTCTTATTATTGGTGTAGACCATATCAATCGAAACATGTCACAATAGTAAACATTTTTGGACCAAAATTTTTGAAATGTATCAAGAGGTGATTTCCTATAAAAATCAAATTTTTCTATGAAATTTGTAATAATATCCAAGCGATTTAAACGCAAATTGGGGCAATATTTGCAAATGTCAAAATTTATTATTATTGGTGTAGACCATATCAATCGAAACATGTCACAAGAGGAAACATTGTTGGACCAGAATTTTTGAAATTTATCAAAAGGTGATTTCCTATAAAAATCAAACTTTTACATGAAATTTGCAGTAATATCCAAGCGATTTAAACGCAAATTTGAGCAATACCTACAAATATCAAAATTTATTATTATTGGTGTAGACCATATCAATGGTAACAATTCACAACAGTAAACATTGTTTGACCAGAATTTTTGAAATTTATCAAAAGGTGATTTCCTATAAAAATCAAATTTTTCTATGAAATTTGTAGTAATGTCCATGCGATTTATACGCAAATTGGGGCAATATTTGCAAATGTCAAAATTTATTATTATTGGTGTAGACCATATCAATCGAAACATGTCACTGGAGGAAACATTGTTGGACCGGAATTTTTTAAATTTATCAAAAGGTGATTTCCTATAAAAATTAAATTTTTTCATGAAATTTGCAGTAATATCCATGCGATTTAAGCGCAAATTGGAGCAATATTTACAAATATCAAAATTTATTATTATTGGTGTAGACCATATCAATGGAAACATGTCACAAGAGGAAACATTGTTGGACCAGAATTTTTGAAATTTATCAAAAGGTGATTTCCTATAAAAATCAAATTTTTTCATGAAATTTGCAGTAATATCCATGCGATTATAGCGCAAATTGGAGCAATATTTACAAATATCAAAATTTATTATTATTGGTGTAGACCATATCAATGGTAACAATTCACAACAGTAAACATTGTTGGACCAGAATTTTTGAAATTTATCGAAAGGTGATTTCATATAAAAATCAAATTTTTCTATGAAATTTGTAGTAATATCCAAGCGATTTAAACGCAAATTGGGACAATATTTGCAAATGTCAAAATTTATTATTATTTGTGTAGATCATATCAATCGAAACATGTCACAAGAGGAAACATTGTTGGACCAGAATTTTTGAAATTTATCAAAAGGTTATTTCCTATAAAAATCAAATTTTTCTATGAAATTTGTAGTAATATCCATGCGATTTATACGCAAATTGGGGCAATATTTGCAAATGTCAAAATTTATTATTATTGGTGTAGACCATATCAATGGAAACATGTCACAAGAGGTAACATTGTTGGACCTGAATTTTTAAAATTTATCAAAAGGTGATTTCCTATAAAAATCAAATTTTTCTATGAAATTTGTAGTAATATCCATGCGATTTATACGCAAATTGGGGCAATATTTGCAAATGTCAAAATTTATTATTATTGGTGTAGACCATATCAATGGTAACAAGTCACAACAGTAAACATTGTTGGACCAGAATTTTTGAAATTTATCAAAAGGTGATTTCCTATAAAAATCAAATTTTTCTATGAAATTTGTAGTAATATCCATGCGATTTATACGCAAATTGGGGCAATATTTGCAAATGTCAAAATTTATTATTATTGGTGTAGACCATATCAATGGAAACATGTCACAAGAGGTAACATTGTTGGACCTGAATTTTTAAAATTTATCAAAAGGTGATTTCCTATAAAAATCAAATTTTTCTATGAAATTTGTAGTAATATCCATGCGATTTATACGCAAATTGGGGCAATATTTGCAAATGTCAAAATTTATTATTATTGGTGTAGACCATATCAATGGTAACATGTCACAAGAGGAAACATTGTTGGACCAGAATTTTTGAAATTTATCAAAAGGTGATTTCCTATAAAAATCAAATTTTTTCATGAAATTTGCAGTAATATCCATGCGATTTAAGCGCAAATTGGAGCAATATTTACAAATATCAAAATTTATTATTATTGGTGTAGACCATATCAATGGTAACAATTCACAACAGTAAACATTGTTGGACCAGAATTTTTAAAATTTATCAAAAGGTGATTTCCTATAAAAATCAAATTTTTCTATGAAATTTGTAGTAATATCCAAGCGATTTAAACGCAAATTGGGGCAATATTTGCAAATGTTAAAATTTATTATTATTGGTGTAGACCATATCAATCGAAACATGTCACAATAGTAAACATTTTTGGACCAAAATTTTGGAAATGTATCAAGAGGTGATTTCCTATAAAAATCAAATTTTTCTATGAAATTTGTAATAATATCCAAGCGATTTAAACGCAAATTGGGGCAATATTTGCAAATGTCAAAATTTATTATTATTGGTGTAGACAATATCAATGGAAACATGTCACAAGAGGAAACATTGTTGGACCAGAATTTTTGAAATTTATCAAAAGGTGATTTCCTATAAAAATCAAATTTTTCTATGAAATTTGTAGTAATATCCAAGCGATTTAAACGCAAATTGGGGCAATATTTGCAAATGTCAAAATTTATTATTATTGGTGTAGACCATATCAATCGAAACATGTCACAGGAGGAAGCATTGTTGGACCAGAATTTTTTAAATTTATCAAAAGGTGATTTCCTATAAAAATCAAATTTTTCTATGAAATTTGTAGTAATATCCATGCGATTTATACGCAAATTGGGGCAATATTTGCAAATGTCAAAATTTATTATTATTTGTGTAGACCATATCAATGGAAACTTGTCACAATAGTAAACATTGTTGGACCAGAATTTTTGAAATTTATCAAAAGGTGATTTCCTATAAATTCAAATTTTTCTACGAAATTTGTAATAATATCCAAGCGATTTAAACGCAAATTGGGGCAATATTTGCAAATGTCAAAATTTATTATTATTGGTGTATACCATATCAATGGAAACGTATCACAAGAGGAAACATTGTTGGACCAGAATTTGTGAAATTTATCAAAAGGTGATTTCCTATAAAAATCAAATTTTTCTATGAAATTTGTAGTAATATCCAAGCGATTTAAACGCAAATTGGGGCAATATTTGCAAATGTCAAAATTTATTATTATTGGTGTAGACCCTATCAATCGAAACATGTCACAATAGTAAACATTTTTGGACCAAAATTTTTGAAATGTATCAAGAGGTGATTTCCTATAAAAATCAAATTTTTCTATGAAATTTGTAGTAATATCCAAGCGATTTAAACGCAAATTGGGGCAATATTTGCAAATGTCAAAATTTATTATTGTTGGTGTAGACCATATCAATCGAAACATGTCACAAGAGGAAACATTGTTGGACCAGAAATTTGAAATTTATCAAAAGGTGATTTCCCATAAAAATCAAATTTTTTCATGAAATTTGCAGTAATATCCATGCGATTTAAGCGCAAATTGGAGCAATATTTACAAATATCAAAATTTATTATTATTGGTGTAGACCATATCAATGGTAACATGTCACAACAGTAAACATTGTTGGACCAGAATTTTTGAAATTTATCAAAAGGTGATTTCCTATAAAAATCAAATTTTTCTATGAAATTTGTAGTAATATCCATGAGATTTATACGCAAATTGGGGCAATATTTGCAAATGTCAAAATTTCTTATTATTGGTGTAGACCATATCAATCGAAACATGTCACAGGAGTAAACATTGTTGGACCAGAATTTTTGAAATTTATCAAAAGGTGATTTCCTATAAAAATCAAATTTTTCTATGAAATTTGTAGTAATATCCAACCGATTTAATCGCAAATTGGAGCAATATTTGCAGATGTCAAAATTTATTATTGTTGGTGTAGACCATATCAATGAAAATATATCACAATAGTAAACATTGTTGGACCAGAATTTTTGAAATTTATCAGAAATTGATTTCCTATAAAAATCAAACTTTTCTTTGAAATTTGTAGTAATATCCAAGCGATTTAAACGCAAATTGGGGCAATATTTGCAAATGTCAAAATTTATTATTATTGGTGTAGACCATATCAATCGAAACATGTCACAATAGTAAACATTTTTGGACCAAAATTTTTGAAATGTATCAAGAGGTGATTTCCTATAAAAATCAAATTTTTCTATGAAATTTGTAATAATATCCAAGCGATTTAAACGCAAATTGGGGCAATATTTGCAAATGTCAAAATTTATTATTGTTGGTGTAGACCATATCAATGAAAATATATCACAATAGTAAACATTGTTGGACCAGAATTTTTGAAATTTATCAAAAGGTGATTTCCTATAAAAATCAAATTTTTCTATGAAATTTGTAGTAATATCCAACCGATTTAATCGCAAATTGGAGCAATATTTGCAGATGTCAAAATTTATTATTGTTGGTGTAGACCATATCAATGAAAATATATCACAATAGTAAACATTGTTGGACCAGAATTTTTGAAATTTATCAGAAATTGATTTCCTATAAAAATCAAACTTTTCTATGAAATTTGTAGTAATATCCAAGCGATTTAAACGCAAATTGGGGCAATATTTGCAAATGTCAAAATTTATTATTATTGGTGTAGACCATATCAATCGAAACATGTCACAGGAGTAAACATTGTTGGACCAGAATTTTTAAAATTTATCAAAAGGTGATTTCCTATAAAAATCAAACTTTTACATGAAATTTGCAGTAATATCCAACCGATTTAAACGCAAATTTGAGCAATACCTACAAATATCAAAATTTATTATTATTGGTGTAGACCATATCAATGGTAACAATTCACAACAGTAAACATTGTTTGACCAGAATTTTTGAAATTTATCAAAAGGTGATTTCCTAAAAAAATCAAATTTTTCTATGAAATTTGTAGTAATATCCATGCGATTTAAACGCAAATTGGGGCAATATTTGCAATTGTCAAAATTTCTTATTATTGGTGTAGATCATATCAATCGAAACATGTCACTGGAGGAAACATTGTTGGACCGGAATTTTTTAAATTTATCAAAAGGTGATTTCCTATAAAAATCAAATTTTTTCATGAAATTTGCAGTAATATCCATGCGATTTAAACGCAAATTGGAGCAATATTTACCAATATCAAAATTTATTATTATTGGTGTAGACCATATCAATGGTTACAATTCACAACAGTAAACATTGTTGGACCAGAATTTTTGAAATTTATCAAAAGGTGATTTCCTATAAAAATCAAATTTTTCTATGAAATTTGTAGAAATATCCATGCGATTTATACGCAAATTGGGGCAATATTTGCAAATGTCAAAATTTATTATTATTGGTGTAGACCATATCAATCGAAACATGTCACAGGAGGAAACATTCTTGGACGTGAATTTTTGAAATTTATCGAAAGGTGATTTCCTATAAAAATCAAATTTTCTATGAAATTTGTAATAATATCCAAGCGATTTAAACGCAAATTGGGACAATATTAGCAAATGTCAAAATTTATTATTATTTGTGTAGATCATATCAATCGAAACATGTCACAAGAGGAAACATTGTTGGACCAGAATTTTTGAAATTTATCAAAAGGTTATTTCCTATAAAAATCAAATTTTTCAATGAAATTTGTAATAATATCCAAGCGATTTAAACGCAAATTGGGGCAATATTTGCAAATGTCAAAATTTCTTATTATTGGTGTAGACCATATCAATCGAAAAATGTCACAATAGTAAACATTTTTGGACCAAAATTTTTGAAATGTATCAAGAGGTGATTTCCTATAAAAATCAAATTTTTCTATGAAATTTGTAATAATATCCAAGCGATTTAAACGCAAATTGGGGCAATATTTGCAAATGTCAAAATTTATTATTATTGGTGTAGACCATATCAATCGAAACATGTCACAAGAGGAAACATTGTTGGACCAGAATTTTTGAAATTTATCAAAAGGTGATTTCCTATAAAAATCAAACTTTTACATGAAATTTGCAGTAATATCCAAGCGATTTAAACGCAAATTTGAGCAATACCTACAAATATCAAAATTTATTATTATTGGTGTAGACCATATCAATGGTAACAATTCACAACAGTAAACATTGTTTGACCAGAATTTTTGAAATTTATCAAAAGGTGATTTCCTATAAAAATCAAATTTTTCTATGAAATTTGTAGTAATGTCCATGCGATTTATACGCAAATTGGGGCAATATTTGCAAATGTCAAAATTTATTATTATTGGTGTAGACCATATCAATCGAAACATGTCACTGGAGGAAACATTGTTGGACCGGAATTTTTTAAATTTATCAAAAGGTGATTTCCTATAAAAATTAAATTTTTTCATGAAATTTGCAGTAATATCCATGCGATTTAAGCGCAAATTGGAGCAATATTTACAAATATCAAAATTTATTATTATTGGTGTAGACCATATCAATGGAAACATGTCACAAGAGGAAACATTGTTGGACCAGAATTTTTGAAATTTATCAAAAGGTGATTTCCTATAAAAATCAAATTTTTTCATGAAATTTGCAGTAATATCCATGCGATTATAGCGCAAATTGGAGCAATATTTACAAATATCAAAATTTATTATTATTGGTGTAGACCATATCAATGGAAACATGTTACAATAGTAAACATTGTTGGACCAGAATTTTTGAAATTTATCAAAAGGTGATTTCCTACAAAAATCAAATTTTTTCATGAAATTTTCAGTAATATCCATGCGATTTAAACGCAAATTGGGGCAATATTTGCAAATGTCAAAATTTATTATTATTGGTGTAGACCATATCAATGGTAACAATTCACAACAGTAAACATTGTTGGACCAGAATTTTTGAAATTTATCAAAAGGTGATTTCCTATAAAAATCAAATTTTTCTATGAAATTTGTAGAAATATCCATGCGATTTATACGCAAATTGGGGCAATATTTGCAAATGTCAAAATTTATTATTATTGGTGTAGACCATATCAATCGAAACATGTCACAGGAGGAAACATTGTTGGACCAGAATTTTTGAAATTTATCGAAAGGTGATTTCCTATAAAAATCAAATTTTTCTATGAAATTTGTAGTAATATCCAAGCGATTTAAACGCAAATTGGGACAATATTTGCAAATGTCAAAATTTATTATTATTTGTGTAGATCATATCAATCGAAACATGTCACAAGAGGAAACATTGTTGGAACAGAATTTTTGAAATTTATCAAAAGGTGATTTCCTATAAAAATCAAATTTTTCTATGAAATTTGTAATAATATCCAAGCGATTTAAACGCAAATTGGGGCAATATTTGCAAATGTCAAAATTTATTATTATTGGTGTAGACCATATCAATGGAACATGTCACAATAGTAAACATTGTTGGACCAGAATTTTTGAAATTTATCAAAAGGTGATTTCCTATAAAAATCAAATTTTTCTATGAAATTTGTAATAATATCCAAGCGATTTAAACGCAAATTGGGGCAATATTTGCAAATGTCAAAATTTATTATTATTGGTGTAGACCATATCAATGGAAACATGTCACAAGAGTAAACATTGTTGGACCAGAATTTTTTAAATTTATCAAAAGGTGATTTCCTATAAAAATCAAATTTTTCTATGAAATTTGTAGTAATATCCAACCGATTTAAACGCAAATTGGAGCAATATTTGCAGATGTCATAATTTATTATTGTTGGTGTAGACCATATCAATGAAAATATATCACAATAGTAAACATTGTTGGACCAGAATTTTTGAAATTTATCAGAAATTGATTTCCTATAAAAATCAAACTTTTCTATGAAATTTGTAGTAATATCCAAGCGATTTAAACGCAAATTGGGGCAATATTTGCAAATGTCAAAATTTATTATTATTTGTGTAGACCATATCAATGGAAACTTGTCACAATAGTAAACATTGTTGGACCAGAATTTTTGAAATTTATCAAAAGGTGATTTCCTATAACAATCAAACTTTTTTATGAAATTTGTAATAACATCCAAGCGATATAAACGCTAATTGGAGCAATATTTGCAAATATCAAAATTTGTTATAATTGGTGTAGACTATATCAATGGTAACTTGTCACAAGAGGAAACATTGTTGGACCAGAATTTTTGAAATTTATCAAAAGGTGATTTCCTATAAATTCAAATTTTTCTACGAAATTTGTAATAATATCCAAGCGATTTAAACGCAAATTGGGGCAATATTTGCAAATGTCAAAATTTATTATTATTGGTGTAGACCATATCAATCGAAACGTATCACAATAGTAAACATTGTTGGCACAGAATTTTTGAAATTTATCAAAAGGTGATTTCCTATAACAATCAAACTTTTCTATGAAATTTGTAGTAATATCCAAGCGATTTAAACGCTAATTGGAGCAATATTTGCAAATGTCAAAATTTATTATTATTGGTGTAGACCATATCAATCGAAACATGTCACAATAGTAAACATTGTTGGACCAGAATTTTTGAAATGTATCAAAAGGTGATTTCCTATAAATTCAAATTTTTCTATGAAATTTGTAATAATTTCCAAGCGATTTAAACGCAAATTGGAGCAACATTTGCAAATATCAAAATTTATTATTATTGGTGTAGACCATATCAATGGAAACATGTCACAATAGTAAACATTGTTGGACCAGAATTTTTGAAATTTATCAAAAGGTGATTTCCTATAAAAATCAAATTTTTCTATGAAATTTGTAGTAATATCCATGCGATTTATACGCAAATTGGGGCAATATTTGCAAATGTCAAAATTTCTTATTATTGGCGTAGACCATATCAATCGAAACATGTCACAGGAGTAAACATTGTTGGACCAGAATTTTTGAAATTTATCAAAAGGTAATTTCCTATAAAAATCAAATTTTTCTATGAAATTTGTAGTAATATCCAACCGATTTAAACGCAAATTGGAGCAATATTTGCAGATGTCAAAATTTATTATTGTTGGTGTAGACCATATCAATGAAAATATATCACAATAGTAAACATTGTTGGACCAGAATGTTTGAAATGAATCAAAAGGTGATTTCCTATAAATTCAAATTTTTCTATGAAATTTGTAATAATATCCAAGCGATTTAAACGCAAAATAGAGCAATATTTGCAAATGTCAAAATTTATTATTATTGGTGTAGACCATATCAATGGAAACATGTCACAATAGTAAACATTGTTGGACCAGAATTTTTTAAATGTATCAAGAGGTGATTTCCTATAAATTCAAATTTTTCTATGAAATTTGTAATAATATCCAAGCGATTTAAACGCAAAATGTAGAAATATTTGCAAATGTCAAAATTTATTATTATTGGTGTAGACCATATCAATCGAAACATGTCACAATAGTAAACATTGTTGGACCAGAATTTTTGAAATTTATCAAAAGGTGATTTCCTATAAATTCAAATTTTTCTACGAAATTTGTAATAATATCCAAGCGATTTAAACGCAAATTGGGGCAATATTTGCAAATGTCAAAATTTATTATTATTGGTGTAGACCATATCAATCGAAAAATGTCACAAGAGGAAACATTGTTGGACCAGAATTTTTGAAATTTATCAAAAGGTGATTTCCTATAAATTCAAATTTTTCTACGAAATTTGTAATAATATCCAAGCGATTTAAACGCAAATTGGGGCAATATTTGCAAATGTCAAAATTTATTATTATTGGTGTAGACCATATCAATGGAAACGTATCACAATAGTAAACATTGTTGGACCAGAATTTGTGAAATTTATCAAAAGGTGATTTCCTATAACAATCAAACTTTTTTATGAAATTTGTAATAATATCTAAGCGATTTAAACGCTAATTGGAGCAATATTTGCAAATATCAAAATTTGTTATTATTGGTGTAGACCATATCAATGGTAACATGTCACAAGAGGAAACATTGTTGGACCAGAATTTTTTAAATTTATCAAAAGGTGATTTCCTATAAATTCAAATTTTTCTACGAAATTTGTAATAATATAAAAGCGATTTAAACGCAAATTGGGGCAATATTTGCAAATGTCAAAATTTATTATTATTGGTGTAGACCATATCAATCGAAACGTATCACAATAGTAAACATTGTTAGACCAGAATTTGTGAAATTTATAAAAAGGTGATTTCCTATAACAATCAAACTTTTCTATGAAATTTGTAGTAATATCCAAGCGATTTAAACGCTAATTGGAGCAATATTTGCAAATATCAAAATTTGTCATTATTGGTGTAGACCATATCAGTCGAAACATGTCACAATAGTAAACATTGTTGGACCAGAATTTTTGAAATTTATCAAAAGGTGATTTCCTATAAATTCAAATTTTTCTACGAAATTTGTAATAATATCCAAGCGGTTTAAACGCAAATTGGGGCAATATTTGCAAATGTCAAAATTTATTATTATTGGTGTAGACCATATCAATCGAAAAATGTCACAAGAGGAAACATTGTTGGACCAGAATTTTTGAAATTTATCGAAAGGTGATTTCCTATAACAATCAAACTTTTCTATGAAATTTGTAGTAATATCCAAGCGATTTAAACGCTAATTGGAGCAATATTTGCAAATATCAAAATTTGTCATTATTGGTGTAGACCATATCAATCGAAACATGTCACAATAGTAAACATTGTTGGACCAGAATTTTTGAAATGTATCAAAAGGTGATTTCCTATAAATTCAAATTTTTCTATGAAATTTGTAATAATTTCCAAGCGATTTAAACGCAAATTGGAGCAATATTTGCAAATATCAAAATTTATTATTGTTGGTGTAGACCATATCAATGGAAACATGTCACAATAGTAAACATTGTTGGTCCAGAATTTTTGAAATTTATCAAAAGGTGATTTCCTATAAAAATCACATTTTTCTATGAAATTTGTAGTAATATCCATGCGATTTATACGCAAATTGGGGCAATATTTGCAAATATCAAAATTTATTATTATTGGCGTAGACCATATCAATCGAAACATGTCACAGGAGTAAACATTGTTGGACCAGAATTTTTGAAATTTATCAAAAGGTAATTTCCTATAAAAATCAAATTTTTCTTGAAATTTGTAGTAATATCCAACCGATTTAAACGCAAATTGGAGCAATATTTGCAGATGTCAAAATTTATTATTGTTGGTGTAGACCATATCAATGAAAATAAATCACAATAGTAAACATTGTTGGACCAGAATTTTTGAAATGAATCAAAAGGTGATTTCCTATAAATTCAAATTTTTCTATGAAATTTGTAATAATATCCAAGCGATTTAAACGCAAAATAGAGCAATATTTGCAAATGTCAAAATTTATTATTATTGGTGTAGACCATATCAATCGAAACATGTCACAATAGTAAACATTGTTGGACCAGAATTTTTGAAATTTATCGAAAGGTGATTTCCTATAACAATCAAACTTTTCTATGAAATTTGTAGTAATATCCAAGCGATTTAAACGCTAATTGGAGCAATATTTGCAAATATCAAAATTTGTCATTATTGGTGTAGACCATATCAATCGAAACATGTCACAATAGTAAACATTGTTGGACCAGAATTTTTGAAATGTATCAAAAGGTGATTTCCTATAAATTCAAATTTTTCTATGAAATTTGTAATAATTTCCAAGCGATTTAAACGCAAATTGGAGCAATATTTGCAAATATCAAAATTTATTATTGTTGGTGTAGACCATATCAATGGAAACATGTCACAATAGTAAACATTGTTGGTCCAGAATTTTTGAAATTTATCAAAAGGTGATTTCCTATAAAAATCACATTTTTCTATGAAATTTGTAGTAATATCCATGCGATTTATACGCAAATTGGGGCAATATTTGCAAATATCAAAATTTATTATTATTGGCGTAGACAATATCAATCGAAACATGTCACAGGAGTAAACATTGTTGGACCAGAATTTTTGAAATTTATCAAAAGGTAATTTCCTATAAAAATCAAATTTTTCTATGAAATTTGTAGTAATATCCAACCGATTTAAACGCAAATTGGAGCAATATTTGCAGATGTCAAAATTTATTATTGTTGGTGTAGACCATATCAATGAAAATAAATCACAATAGTAAACATTGTTGGACCAGAATTTTTGAAATGAATCAAAAGGTGATTTCCTATAAATTCAAATTTTTCTATGAAATTTGTAATAATATCCAAGCGATTTAAACGCAAAATAGAGCAATATTTGCAAATGTCAAAATTTATTATTATTGGTGTAGACCATATCAATCGAAACATGTCACAATAGTAAACATTGTTGGACCAGAATTTTTTAAATGTATCAAGAGGTGATTTCCTATAAATTCAAATTTTTCTATGAAATTTGTAATAATATCCAAGCGATTTAAACGCAAAATGTAGAAATATTTGCAAATGTCAAAATTTATTATTATTGGTGTAGACCATATCAATCGAAACATGTCACAATAGTAAACATTGTTGGACCAGAATTTTTGAAATTTATCAAAAGGTGATTTCCTATAAATTCAAATTTTTCTACGAAATTTGTAATAATATCCAAGAGATTTAAACGCAAATTGGGGCAATATTTGCAAATGTCAAAATTTATTATTATTGGTGTAGACCATATCAATCGAAAAATGTCACAAGAGGAAACATTGTTGGACCAGAATTTTTGAAATGTATCAAAAGGTGATTTCCTACAAAAATCAAATTTTTTCATGAAATTTGCAGTAATATCCATGCGATTTAAGCGCAAATTGGAGCAATATTTGCAAATGTCAAAATTTATTATTATTGGTGTATTGCATATCAATGGAAACATGTCACAATAATAAACATTGTTGGACCAGAATTTCTGAAATTTATCAAAAGGTGATTTCCTATAAAAATTAAATTTTTCTATGAATTTTATAGTAATATCCATGCGATTTAAACGCAAATTGGGGCAATATTTGCAAATGTCAACATTTATTATTATTGGTGTAGACCATATCAATCGAAACATGTCACAGGAGGAAACATTGTTGGACCAGAATTTTTGAAATTTATCAAAAGGTGATTTCCTATAAAAATCAAACTTTTTCATGAAATTTGCAGTAATATCCATGCGATTTAAACGCAAATTGGGGCAATATTTGCAAATATCAAAATTTATTATTATTGGTGTAGACCATATCAATGGAAACATGTCACAATAGTAAACATTGTTGGACCAGAATTTTTTAAATGTATCAAAAGGTGATTTCCTATAAAAATCAAATTTTTCTATGAAATTTTGTAATGTCCAAGCGATTAAAACGCAAATTGGGGCAATATTTGCAAATATCAAAATTTATAATTATTGGTGTAGACCATATCAATCGAAACATTTCACAGGAGGAAACATTGTTGGACAAGAATTTTTGAAATTTTCAAAAGGTGATTTCCTATAAATTCAAATTTTTCTATGAAATTTGTAATAATATCCAAGCGATTTAAACGCAAATTGGGGCAATATTTGCAAATGTCAAAACTTATTATTATTGGTGTAGACCAATTCAATGGAAACATGTCACAAGAAGAAACATTGTTGGACCAGAATTTTTGAAATTTATCAAAAGGTGATTTCCTATAGAAATCAAATTTGTTCATGAAATTTTCAGTAATATCCATGCGATTTAAGCGCAAATTGGAGCAATATTTACAAATATCAAAATTTATTATTATTGGTGTAGACGATCACAATAGTAAACACAATGTGTCACAATAGTAAACATTGTTGGACCAGAATTTTTTAAATTTATCAAAAGGTGATTTCCTATAAAAATCAAATTTTTTTAAGAAATTTGTAGTAATATCCAAGCGATTTAAACGCAAATTGGGGCAATATTTGCAAATGTCAAAATTTATTATTATTGGTGTAGACCATATCAATGAAAACATGTCACAATAGTAAACATTGTTGGACCAGAATTTTTGAAATTTATCAAAAGGTAATTTCCTACAAAAATAAAACTTTTTCTTGAAATTTGCAGTAATATTCATGCGATTTATGCGCAAATTGGAGCAATATTTGCAAATATCAAAATTTATTATTATTGGTGTAGATCATATCAATGGTATCAATTCACAATTGTAAACATTGTTGGACCAGAATATTTGAAATTTATCAAAAGGTGATTTCCTATAAAAATCAAATTTTTCTAAGAAATTTGTAGTAATATCCAAGCGATTTAAACGCAAATTGGGGCAATATTTGCAAATGTCAAAATTTATTATTATTGGTGTAGACCATATCAATGAAACATGTCACAATAGTAAACATTGTTGGACCAGAATTTTTGAAATTTATCAAAAGGTAATTTCCTACAAAAATAAAACTTTTTCTTGAAATTTGCAGTAAAATCCATGCGATTTAAGCGCAAATTGGAGCAATATTTACAAATGTCAAAATTTCTTATTATTGGTGTAGACCATATCAATGGAAACATGTCACAAGAGGAAACATTGTTGGACCAGAATTTTTGAAATTTATCATAAGGTGATTTCCTATAAAAATCAAACTTTTCACACAACATAATGTATGTATGTGAACTGGACGAGAAAATGGTGGAATGTTTTGCGGCAATGAAATGCTGAAAATGGTTGATGATACAAGGCCAAAATATTCTATTACTAGTTGAACTCCAGATGAATTAAATAAAAATGCAGAAATTGCAACTTCAGATTTAAAAATAATGAATGCTTTATTTTACTATTTTTTAACACACTGTTTAATTTTAATCACTTGTTTCTTTGGTGGATTCAGTAAAAGTAATGAAAATTAAGTTTTCTTTATAATGTTTTACAAAAAATGTCATAGCCTGTATTGCCGCGTGAAACTAGTTTTTAAGCTAAATATGTAATAAGCAATTTTACGCTGTACTAAAAGTTGTTGCATGTAACCACACACAAAAAATACAAGTCTATTACGTTGTTTTGATTGTGATAAAGTACAGATTATGACATTTGACAAATTTGTTATTTGGAGTGTGTACAACAAGAACATAAAAAGATGAGTATTAAAATATTATTAATTATAAACAGAAAATATTAATCAAACTTCTTAATATTTCAGGTAGTTAGGTGGTAAACGTTATACATACAATGCAAATGGTAAAAATATTTTAAAAATTAATAATGAATTTCTTAATCTTGGTTTCTTTCTAGGGTTCAATAATTGGTGATCACAAACAAGGTTCACGTTATACCTTAAACTAAAATATGTAAATTATAAATTCCAGTCATTTCGAAAATACAAACTTTTTATTATTACATTTAATTTTAAAGATTTCCAAGGCCATCTAGGAATTTAGTCTGAATCTAATTAAAAGCATTCGATATCGGTTAATAGTTCCTTTTGTTTAGGTTGGCTTTAAAAAACATATCAAGAGTACTCTGAGTAGCAACTTTTTTTTCTGAGTATAAATTGCTTTATAGCAGCTGATACTTGTGTTTACTTCATTTGCTACCCTTGAACTTTGAATTTCATCGGGATCTTCGTTTCTAAACATTTCTAATCCTTCGGATAGTAACTTAATCGCTCTGGCTAGACCTTTAGTGGTAAGGTACTTTGTTTCTAGTTCTTTTGTGGAACTGCCAGAATCCTCTGCGATGATCTTCAAGCCCCGCTTCATCCATTCCTTCAAAATTGGCTCCTTGCGCTAAGTCGATAATTTCACTTCTAACCAAACGGCCCTCGTCAATTTCAATATCAAAATTCGACACACATTCAGGCCTAATTTTAAGCCAGACACAGATTTCATACAGGTTCGTTTAACTTCGGCCCAAGAATTATCAATATTTTTAATGGCTTTTAAAATATTATATGCCTTCCAAAAGTCTTTAATTGTAGTTTTTCATCTTCATCTGTGGCATTTAAAAGTTGCGTGAAAGTTCTTCGAAGATAGTATGTTTTAAAAATTTAAATAAAATTATAATTTAATAAAAATTTTACATTGGGACTTATTTGGTGCAAATAAATCGGGTGCCCTGGTGCATTATCGAGTAAAACTAATATTTTAAAATCCAAATTTTCTGTTTCACAGCCAATCACGGGAAGTTGCTTTTTGTCAATTCCTTTGAATGCTCTTGGAGTTTCTGAGTCGTATACAAGAAGGGGTTTTAGATTACAATCCCCATTTGTATTTCCACCCAAAAGTAGAGTTAGCCGATCTTTATTTGCTTTGTGGCCGGGCGCAGCAGATTCATCTTTTGAAATATATGTCCTCTTTGGAAGACGTTTCCAGAACAAGCCTGTTTCGTCAACATTAAAAATTTATTGGGAAGTGTTTATTGACCACCTTCTTGCACTATATCTTTAAATACTTTACAACATTGTTTTGCAGCCTATGATCTGCACTGGCTATTTCCCCTTTTAAATGGATATTGTGAAGATTTACGCGGGATTTAAATCGCTCGAACCAACCGCCACTAGCGTTAGAGTTTTCATTGAACGATTCACTTCGTAATGGCACCGGGCACCCATCCCAGACTTTTCATTTATTATACCAAATACAAAAAGCATTCAAAAATCACATGTTAGATTAGTTTACAATATAAAGTATATAAGGAAATATGAAGTATTCACAGAACGTAGCGAAAATTATAACAAGCAAACCGTATTCAGAATTGGCCCAGA
Organism: Tipula helvola; assembly: GCA_963556165.1. Classification (NCBI taxonomy): domain Eukaryota; kingdom Metazoa; phylum Arthropoda; class Insecta; order Diptera; family Tipulidae; genus Tipula; species Tipula helvola. Next base: position 353,689,434 of record OY744481.1, on the reverse strand, counting down.
AAATTAGCCGAAAATGTTCAACAGAAAATAAACAAATGTCGGTAATTCAGATAGCGATTTGGCTATCTCAGCCGGAAGTAACCAGCCGAAACATATTTCATAATATAAAATGAAAAATTGTCATAACAATAGGCTTGTTTTTCCATAAAGTGATTTTATGGCTGAATATAAGCTCATTTTGGATTGTCATTGTACTTACCATAAGAACTAATAGTTAAGTTTTATGAGATCAGTCCAAAATACAATTTAAAATTTTGTATAAATTTAACCGTTAAAGTCTTAAGCCTGGAAAGTGGTTCAATTAGTGTGCCTAGCCAATCTCTAGAAAAATCTCCTAGTCAAGTTGCATGTTAGGTGTCCGGGAAAATTCGTTTGAAAGAAACGCCGAAATAAAATTCTAAAATTTAGATAAATTCAACTCTTAAAATGTTAAGTCTTTAAGGTAGTTAAATATGAGTACTTTGCCATTTTGCCAATAGGTATGTTTAGAAAAATTATCTGGTCAAGTTTCAATTGGAGAGTCCAACCCTTAAAGGGTCATGTGTGGAAAGTGGTTCAATTAGTGTACCTTGCGAATAGTTACCACTAGAAAAATAATCAGGTCAATTTACTTGTGGGGAGCCCGGCAAAATGCGTTTGAATTAATAGCCTATTTAAAAATTTGCCAAACCACTTTCCAGGCATAACAAACTAAGGTTAATTTATAAAAATTTTTACATTTTACATTGGGCTCCTCTCATAAAACGTATAATTCCTGTGGTAAACACTGGTAAACTAAAATGAGGGTATAAACCGCCATAAAATCGCTACTCGGACATACCAGTTTAAAGGTTGTTTTGAAGAGATTTTATTTTATATAAAATATGTTTCGGCTGAAAAATGGTAGATAGTAACTTTCCACTGAGATGGTCAAAACAGTACCTGCATTATCGCTATTTTTACTTTCGGCTGATAACTCTCGGCTAACTTTATTATTACTCCAATGGTAATTATTAGAACTTCATACTAAAACTGCCATAACAAATTTTCGGGGTCACCATAATCTTGACCAGAATATTTTTGTGTGTGCAATGTATAAGTACTACGGAACTGTAATACAAAGCTAATTTCAATCAAACCCACTTGGTCTAGAATTGGCTCCGTGGTAGCCAACAGGATTCCTTACTATATACGTTTATTGATGTAGTGCAACCTCTAACTAGCAAACGGGATTTATAGTTGGCCAAGAGGTAGTTAATAGAACTCTTTGCTGCATGAACATAACAAATTTCCAGGGTCTCAGAATATAGTTGAAAGTTCTAACAAGAATGAGGGAGAATTGGGTTAGAAGTGCAGTAATTGTTAGGATATTTTTTTAATTTCTTTCCAATTTACTAGTTTACAACAATTGGTAAAATTACAACAAGCAAAACGTAATCAGAACCCACTAAGAAGTAGCCAGTAGAATCGCTTCATATACCAAAATAATACAATATATATATAGAATTGCCATCTTTGGAAATCGTGGCAACGGGACACCACAAATTTTGTTTCTAAATGTTTCCGGAAACTTCAAAAAAAACAGAAAACGTATCTATTGCAGAGGATGCAAAAAAGGAATAAACTGCGTCCCGCTCAAACTAGCCCCGGACAAGGAACATTTAATTATATATTTGTCAGTCCTACCAAAGAGGGACAGGTGGCAAGTCTATAGATTTATACGACTATCATAATGCTGACGGGAAGAGTTTTATTTAATGCGTTTGTTCATTGTATTACAGTAAGGCGGTACGTCCCATAAAGATAACCAGAAGGACCACTCACTTAAGAATTTTTTTAATATGTTTGCCCATTTACAATATACGATATCAATACATTTATAGGTGTAGTGAAAATGTTAGCAATCAAACCATATTTAGAATTGGCCTAAGGGTAGCAGACTGTATGGACATTTCAAATTTCAATGGTCACCAACATTTTGACAGGAAGATTTTTTTAATTAATATGTTCATTGTATACTATTGGACGGCAATAAATTAATTTGTGTAGTGAATATAAGCAAACTTCGTTTAGAATTTAACCAGAGGTAGCCTATATGTTTTTTTCTTGTACTATACCTGCGTAATATATTGGGCTCGTCGCTATCTTTTACTAAGAGGCAGCACTACATAGCCAATAGAACTCCTCGCTATACAGATTTAAGAAACTTCTAGGGATAACATGATCTTGACCAAAATAATGTTCTAAACAATTTTTCGCAATTTTTACCTACGGGACGGTAATACATACATATGTTCATTTATGTATAGCGACAATTCTAACAAGTAAACCGGATTCAGAATCAGTCCAGAGGCAGCCAGTTGGACTCTTATTATATCGACATAATAGATTTCCAAGACCATCATAATTTTTACCAGAAAATGGTTATTTTGAAAACTACATGTGACAGCAATACGTTTACTGCGCAGAAGTTGCCAATAGGACCCGTTAGTATGTGGATATAATAAATTTTCAGGGTAACCATAATCTTGACCAAATTTTTTTTATTTTATTTACAAGCAAACCTGAGTTATAATTGGCCTTGATATTATTCACTTGTGAATAAATAAAAAGCTGAAATGGGTTTGAATACCATCGTATTGTTGAAGGTAATTTCAAATTTTCCTGGGGTGAAAGTCTGGGATTATTTCAAGGCGATCTAAATCTAAAAATCGGAACCTTCATATTTTGAAGGTCTTAAATTATTATAATTGCTATAACTGGTTATTTTTTTGTAAAACAACAACCTATCTAGCTTAAAATGTGTGTGATAATGTTTAAACAAGGTTTATTAACATTGTACGGAAATGATAACATTATTTTGTTAACGCAGGTCGCAAAATTTTACTCATTGTATTTTGTTCTAATTGCTGTTCTGATGTATAGATAACAAAAAAGTAACAAAATTTTACGTTTGTTATTCGTTATCATGTGATTCATTTTAAATTTAGTCCATTTTAGACTACATATATATAAATAAATGTGAGGTAGGTTTGAATAATAATATTGTACTTTAAACCAAAAACTAATAATTGCGACATTTCTAATAACAATGAATGTTGCAATTCCCATGTCAAACTAAAATAAAATAATTTTCCCGCGCAATTTGCAATTTTTATTTTTTATTTTATTGTAAATACGCAAATAATTTCTTTATGCTTAACTTAAAATGTTTATAAATAATGCTGTTATCTTGATTCAATCTAATATTTACTATAAAATTTATAAAATGTTTACTATATGATGTTAGTTTAGTATAATTCTCACATGTCAAAATAGCTAATAATCACATTATTTAGAGAGTTATCAGTTTGTTTGAAATGTCGTCTAAATTATTATTAAACGATAACAATCAAGTGAGGTATAGGTTAAAGTTGATTAGCACTGAACCAGTCAAGAACTTGATGTGTCCTACACGCGTACAATATTTTTTCGCTAAAATAGAGTTTGCACGTGTGTTGGAAGCCCGATCAATGACTTGAATAGTTTAAACGAATCACAGACATAATTAAACATTTTTTGTTATGTTTGAATTTGGAAATAATTTAGCGGGTAAGAAAATTATAATTTTGCGTTCATTAGAGATATTCAGCATACTAAAATCTATGACTTCCACTAAACGATTTTTTATTGTTATTGTTGTTGTTGTGTTGATGTAATGTGATGTCATTTTGCGGTTACAAATGCTTTTGTGTATTATTGTTATTGTACTAATCGATGTTCCTTCTTATCAGTTACCAAAAACTTATCAATTAATTTTTTAATGCGTTTAATTCCAGTAGCTTACTCATCTTTGGCCTAAAATTTGTGTTGTGCTTATAGCTAAAGGCCTTAATTCAAATCACAATAATATGTGCAGTTGGCATTTTGAATTAGATCATGCATTTAACCTAATTTTATTTTTAATGTGTTATACGTTATCAAAAAGCAAAATATACGTTTTTTAATAATGGCGATGAGTCAAATTTTGATTATTAATTGATAAAATATATACTATAGTTTAGGCATTAACAATTTTATGGAATTCCCATAAATAGGAATAGTAGGTACTCATATTCAAATTCATATGGGATTGGGTGTGTTACTAATGTCCTTTGTAATATTCCATGTGATAAATTATAATTGAGAAAATATTTCTGAACAGTTATAAATGATTCTTGCTTGAAAAATAAGGAACATAAATCGTTTTCACAGTCACATAGTGTCATCGATATGGTCGCATCAGCCTATATGAACTTTAGAAATATTATACTGTAACAAGTTAAATAGAGCGTTTGTTCTATTCTCTCATTTTGGTCTAATTTAACCAAAACACCCATTTAGAACACAAATAGGAATTTAGAACAGCCGTATCTTGGGATTTGCGCCATATATTTAAATGACCAAAAATGAATATGAAACCAAACCGCAAATATTTTATTCGATCGTCTCAGTTTTTTTGATTACTAAAATAGACTCGGATGGTATTGAATTAGCATTGCCTGATTGTACATTAATATTTTTCCTGGAAATCCTGGGATAAGTGAATACTCTATTTAGCAGGTTTCGTGCTCTGTCTATAAGGATTCTATCTTTGTAATCTATAATATCCTAAATAAATTCATTCCTAATAAAGCCGCGGGACACAATTGCAGTACCTATAGCAAAAAGCTTGTATCTTAGAATTTCATTTACATAGCGATCACTTGTAACTGCAATATCGGGCAGTATCTGATAAATGTTTTGAATGGCCGACTATTTTAAAATTAAAAGTAAATAAAATTTCCACCACTTCAACTTTAACCGTTTCAGCACCGATTATGAATTTAAAGTTCGGCGCCTATTTCATTTGCGAAGTGGGTTCGAAATATGTTATATAATGTGCACTATAATTTCAGAAAGAATGATTAATTGTTTTTCGATATTCCACATTTAAAAACATGTTTGAATATACGGGACGAATAATTAATGAATGTCGATTTTGTAAAGTACCGAAGTAGAAAAAAGAGACACAAGTATAATGTACTGCTGTGGGAATAAAATTTCTATTCCTATAATAGAAGAACCAGTCGAGTCATTGTGAACTCTATTTTTGAACAAAACAGATGAATTGTGGTGATTCTCAAACCGTGTCAGAAAATACAATATATTGTTTCACATGATGTCTTCCGTAGCAGATAAAATTGTAAAAAAATGTTTTTTCACCAACTTTACCTATTCAGGAACAAATCTATCGTATGACTGGTTCCCCTTCTTTCCGCATACGAATTTGGGTTACGTCAAAATGACTGTCAAAAACGTGTCACGTTGACCAAAGTGGGGAACGATTTTAGCTTTCTCAAATGCTAAATTGTTGAGCTATAATGCAGTGTGCCCATCTAACTTGCTATAAAGTATAATAGTCATTTACCTAGCTAAATAGGTTTTATAGCCAGTTTGATATACTCATGGCAAATAGCATTTATCGAAAATTAGTCATTTGAAAGGCAAAATAATTATTTTGCACAATAGAATTTCATGCAGCCATTTAATAAAACAAGCATTTTACTAATTCGTTTGAAAAAATTACACGCTTTATTATTATTTTTGAAAAATTTTGATTTTGCGCCTTTGTGGTCTACTTTGGATTGAATGAGCCTTAGGCTCCTCTTGTACCACATTTTCCAACAAATTTGTATACAAAAATACTTGGTCAATTTGTGGCATATAAATCAATATGTCTGAGATATCTTCCAGTTTGGGTTTCTAACAACCGTTAGAAATCTGTCATTTCAGATTTCTAACGGTTGTTAGTAGCGCTACCGTTGGCAAACTAGAAATATTGTTCTTTTTTTTGGGTATGTTTTACTGACAAGAAATCGGTATCATATCCATAGCGGTATTTTATAATTGGAGAGCACTTTTAATAAATTAAATGTTTTACTTTAATAAATTGAATTTGGTTGTAATTTATTTTATCGGCACCATTGCGAAAATCTTTATAATCCAACTCTTTCATTTGGATTGTAGTAAATGTTTGTTTAGCCACTGGAATCTCAATAAACTTTTTTATTAACCCAATTCGTAAATACATAAATTTATGATTGAAAGTCCTTTCAATAACACTATGCACTTTAGTGAAGGCGAAGGACATCAATTAAGAAATTACTGTAAGGCGAGCGCCATAGCGCAACCTACTCGTCACTTAAAAATACATGATTTAAATTCACTGTAACTAATTCTCTTAATGACTTAACTATGACCCCCAGAAAATCGTAATTAGATTGATGTACAAACAACATGTCGGGACATAAACAAAATCTGTACTTAGGACTTAGACAAAACAGTATCACGAATTTTTGAAATGAAACTTTTACACAGGTTTTCAATGGACATGAGACACACAAATATAAATGGCTGGATGTAGACAAATTTGTGTAAAATTGGTGTACAACTTTCGAACATAGACAAATTTTGTCAAAAATATATCCAAAACGGTAGGGCCCAAATTTTGATTGCAAATTAACCTAACTCAATTTGACCCAAAATTGGACATAGACAAGAATAACTCTAGGACGACGATATGTCGATTCAAAATTAGTTGGGAAGAAAGTTTCATCAGTTAATTTTTAAAAGTAGATCTAAAAAGCATAACGCCCCGCAGAAATACGTCTTATTTATTGCAACTACAAAATATATTTTTTGAACAAATTCCAAAATATGGGATAATTAGAGATAGTTTGCAAATGCAATCGATAGGGAATTGAAAGAGAGGGTTGAAAATGTATTTCTTTTCCATGTACGACAGAGAAAAACGTAGAAATTTAAGAAAATAAATAATGCAAAAATTGAGAAAAGATGGCAGTTATGATATAATAGCGGAAAAAATGGCAGCCATGCCATAATAACAGTAGCAGAAGCAATAATGTCAATATGATATAATATTCACGTAAAATGCTAAATATTCAATCTACAGCTAATTATTTATTCCAGAGACAAGAATGCAATAAAAAAATGTTATTTTGTCGCAAGATTTACAAAATAGCATTTATAGCAAATTCACACTACAAAATTGTTATTAAACAAATAATTTTTCAAAATGGCCATCGCATAATAACTGTATCAGAGGTAATAATGTCAATAAGACAGAATATAGTCACGTAGTATGCTAACTAGTCATTCTATAGTTAATTAGCTATATGCTATGAAAATTGCCGCATAGCATCATTTATACTTTTTTGTATGACTAAATACCTTGCAAAATACAACTTGTTCACGGTAAGCAATGTCCGCCATTCATTATGCCTATAAGTACGTGAAGATAGTAGACCGGAATATTGTACTACCACAAACAAGTCAGAAACAGTATTTTTTTGTTATTTGGTCAACAATCAATGTCTAAAATTATGATCTCTAAGGCCGTGAGTGAATATCTTAAAAATACTTGGTTAAAAATTTGGTGAAAAACAAATTATCGTGGTGAAATATTTGTATCTACCAAATTTAATGTTGCTGTGTGAATTAGTTAAAAATTAAAATTGTGACAACTGAACAACGCATTTATAACAATAATTTTCCTAGTTTGTTATCTATTTTATTACTTTATAAAAAGTGTAATTTGTTAAATGAAGCTATTTTAAGAAGAAACAGAAAGAAACACGTCGTGTCTATGTATCAACTGAACCAATATTAAAAAGACGAGGTTATGTTTTTTTAACTCGTTTGTCAAATTTTATATACGATTCCTATCATATATGCATTTTTTATTTATTTTCTGTAGTGAGTAAATTTTTTAATTTTAACTTTTATGACAAAATTTTAATTTTTAACTGGTTTTTAACTAATTCACTCACGGTCTAAACAGCTAATTTGTTAAAATAACCAAATATCTTTTATCAATGATATACATATAGTAATTATTGGCCCTTAGCTGCCACGAAAGTAATAATATAGCGTAACAACTTTTAAGATGAATGGTTTGCTGCTATGACTAACATTTTACTGTGGTCACTGGCGTAGCGTGTAATAAATTATGAAACCAAATTTTTATTTTATTCGTAGAAATTACTAGTGGACTGTATTAAAAATATTTCAGCACTTATTGACATAATATATCAATACACAATTGTAATATACAAACTACTATTTATTTGCTTCAATTCTTTATTTAAAAATTAATTTTATTTTATTTTTAACAAAAAATGTGACCGTCCTTTTTCGATCTTTTTATAAACGGAAGTGAGTTTTTATTTTCTATAAAAAATATAAAAAGTGTTGTTTGAGGGACAAAAATATTTAAATATATTCACCATTGGTGTTGTCACACGTACAAAATGAGTTTTGATATTCAATGGTGAATATATTTACCTTAACATTATTATTATGATTATTATGTATTATTTTTTTCTATTCCATTACATAAACATAAATATTTTATTTATTCTGAATCTTAACATATACCCCGCCTTGGAAGAGTTAGTCTTCCAACACGTATTAACTAAACAAAAAACCTTTTTTTTTTTTTTAAAAAACATAAATAAATTCAATTCTTGGAATTCAATCACTTTGCACAACACCCGAAGCCCATGCGACATTATCTTGGTCATCTGCGGCCAATGGAAGAATACAAATTTTATTAACTGCGCGCTTAAAAGTTCCGGATGATGTTTTTACTGCCACGACCCTAACCTGATCATCCCTTCCCGGAAACAATTCAACAATTCTGCCAAGAAGCCACTTCATTGGTGGAAGGTTATCCTCCTTCAGTAAAACTATTTTTCCCAATTGGATTTCATTGGTCTTTTTCAACCATTTAGATTTAACTTGAAGTTCGTTTAAATATTCAAGCGACCAACGGCGCCAAAAATCCTGTAATGAATATTGAATTTTTTGATATCTGTCTAATCTGTTGAAATTTAGGTGAAGGACGGAGCGTTCTGGTAGAGCATTTAGTGGACACCCAATGAGAAAATGACCAGGGGTTAACGGACACAGATCAGAGGGGTCATTTGACATGACGAATATAGGCCTGGAATTCAGACAAGCTTCCACCTGGGTTGCCAACGTTGATAATTCTTCTTCAGTGCAAGTGTAATTGCCCACAGCCCGTTTTAAGTGGTATTTGGCACTTTTTATTGCTGATTCCCAGAGCCCCCGAAGTGAGGGGAGCGTGGTGTAATATAATGCCACTTGATCCCTTCTTCAGTACAGAATTTGGTAATTTCATTTTTATGTAATTCGGAATTAAATAATCTTTGTAGATTCCCAAGCTCATTTTTTGCACCCAAAAAATTAGTTGCATTATCACTAAAAATATCTGAGCATCGTCCTCGACGAGAAATGAAACGGGGCAAAGCAGCCAAAAATGCTTTCGTAGATAAGTCAGTCACTAACTCCAAGTCCGCAAAAATCGATCCCTACGATAGAAAACGGACGTGATGGTTTCACCCTTTCACCTGGGAGATCACCCATAAACTGTTCAATATTCTGGGTTTATGTTTGAAGCAAGTTATACAATGGTAGAAAACCTTTCTACAAAGTTGTCGGCCATTGACAATCCAAAATTGTTGTCGTATAAAATTTAATAGAGCTTGTGGCCCAGCATGTAGGTTACGGTTATGTTCATAACGAACCAATAATTTAGTACACGTATGAGTAGATGGCAAGAGAATCTGATGAATCCGATCAGCTTCTAGAGATGAATTTTTCAGTCGTCCACCTACGCGTAAAACATTATTTTTATCTAAAAATCGACATAACCTTTTGAGGCTACTATTATTACCAATATCTTTATCAGATTTAAGTGATTTTATTTCATCGGCATATTCCGATTGTTGAACAGTTTTTATTAATAAAATTTTTGCATCATCGATTTCTTCTAAACAAATAGGACCCATACGATATTTTTCAGGAAATTTATATTTCTTACAGTTGTTGGTGAATCTCAAAATTATCGCAGTTATCCTTAAGAGTCGATGATAATTCGAGATATTTTCTATTAAAAAGTGTTTATGTGATTTTATTTTACTAAAATTTTGAGGTTTTGATATTTCTGGATCAGTTAATGTCTCAGGTAAAGTTTTATTGAATGCATCAGGCCATATTTCTGTACCGTCAGTTAAAAATGCTGGTCCAGACCACCATAAGGAAGAATTCTGAAGATCGTTTGGCATTACGCCGCGTGAGACAAGATCAGCTGGATTTAGCTTAGATGGAATGTGTGTCCAACTTTCTGGAGAACTGAGGTCTTGAATTCTAGAATATATATTTGCTACAAACGTTGAATATTTGGCAGGTGATGATCTCACGCGGTATAAAGTGATTTCAGAATCTGACCAAAGAACCACCCTTGATACACTAACATTAAGGGAACTTTTAACTTTTTCAACTAATTGAGCAAATAAGAGAGCCGCACATAGTTCAAGTCGAGGTATGGTATGTTTTTAGATGGAGCAATTCTGGATCTTGCACACAACAACGTGCAATGATATTTATCTAACCTACACCTTGTTCGTATGTATATACAACAGCCGTAACCAATCTCCGAAGCATCTCCGAAACCGTGAATTTCTATTGAAGCTTTATCAGAGCCAATTATACAGCGTGGAATTTTGAAATAATTGAACTGATTTAGCTGCTGTATGTAATCATACCATTTCGTATAAAAATCATGATTAAGAGCATCATCCCACTTTACATTAGGAAATGGCCAAATTTCCTTCATAATCAATTTTCCGACAAAAACAATTGGAGCGCACAATCCCATAGGATCAAATATTTGTGCTAATTGTGAAAGAACAGTTCTTTTTGAAATTTCAGGACCTAATTGGAAACTTCCCATAGAAATTGTAAATGAATCATCTCGATTTTATTTGATGTCCATTTGCGCAATTCGAATCCTCCCTTTGAAAGTAAATCACTCAGTTCTGATTTAATTTGTAGAGCATTTCCTAATGAATTGGCACCAGATATCAGGTCGTCGACATAAAAATCCTTAGTCAATATCTCTGAAGCACGTGGAAAATTAACACCTTCATCGATTGCCAATTGTTGTAGGGTTCTTATCGCAGCAAATGGTGCACTTGCTATACCATAAGTGACAGTGTTAAGTCGATAGACTTGAAGTGGGAGATCTGGGGATGTTCGCCAAATAATTTGCTGCAGCTTTCTGTCCTCTTTGTGTACTAATATTTGTCGATACATTTTTGTTATATCAGCCACCAAGCTGATTTCATGTTTTCGGAATCGTAAAAGTAAACTAAATAAATCGTCCTGTATTGTAGGTCCAGTCTTGAGCACGTCATTTAATGAAATACCTGTTGACGATTTAGATGATGCGTTAAAAACGATACGGACTTCAGTAGAAGTACTATTTTCCTTGAATACCACATGGTGAGGTAAAAAATAAACAATATTCGAATCAGTCGGGGCAAATTCAACTGGGGTCATGTGATTAAGCGAAATGTATTCATCCATGAACTTAACATATTCAAGTTTTAACTTATTATTTTTACTGAATCTGTTCTCTTGTTGGAGAAATTGACGTAAAGCCGTAGAATATGTATCTCCAATTTCGTTCAAATTAGCTTTTGTAGGTAACGCAACACTATATCTACCATGTTCACTCCGTCTAAAGTTATTAACAAAATGATTTTCGATATTTTTCTCTTCTATGGAAAAGCTGTTCTCCGAATTAATATTTTCAATTTGCCACATATTTTGTACCATTTTATATAATTGATTAACGTCGCAACAAACATTAATTGGCTTTGGAATATTTCTAGAATTTGTTGCGATATTTGCTTTACCGCATATAATATAGCCGAGTGGAGTATTTCGAAATGGCGGTAATTCTTTAAAAATAATTTTGTTTTCAGAAGATGACATAATGTCTAAAAATGTTTCTGCTCCAAGAATCACGTCAATTCCCTGTGGCACATGGAATTGTCGATCTGCCAATTCGACTTTTGATGGTATCTCATGTATTTTAAATTCAATGGGATAAGTTGGTAATAAGTTTGAAAATTTATCAAGGACTAAAAAATCCAAATCAGCTTTAAACTCCGAAACTCGTGATAAAATAGTTAAATTTACTTGAAAACTGATTGTGGATATTTTGCCATTTATACCAACAATTGGGGGGTTCACTCTTTCACGAGTGGCCTTTAGTTTTTGACAAAAAGAACTGGTAATAAAATTTGACATTGATCCCTGATCTAATAAAGCGCGACAAAGTAATCTATTTCCCTTCCTGATCCTCTACAATAATCACAGCAGTTGACAGAAGAATCTGAGAGCCCGTATACAAATGTACACATGGTATTGCGTTAGAGTTAGCATTTAATGCTGTTTTTTTGCAATCCAAGGATTGATGTTCGCTCAGCTCAGTCTTAGAAATCAAATTGGAAGTGGGTTTTTGATATGACTTATTTTCGCCTTTGTTTTCGATTTTTTCTTCAGATTTGGAATTGGGATTTGGATTATTACAATGTAAAATTGTGTGGTGAAATCTATGGCATACTTTGCAACCTCGCGATTTACATGGATTGGGAAGATGACCTTGTAGGCAATTTATACAAATCCTTTTAGTTTTAACCCAATTAAATTTTTCCGTCCAAGGTAGTTGTCTGAATTTTTGACAACTAAATATTTCATGGACCTCACCACAAAAGGTGCAATTCGAATTTGTAGATACTAAATTTTGCCGTACATTAAAAGAATCAATATTTTTATTGATTTTTTTGAATCGATATTGATTGTTTCTATCATTGGTTAACTCTTGTAAATCCTTTCGAGATGAGTTACCTTTTAATAAATTTGGATTTTTACTTATTGAATTTTGTGGAATTTTTAAACTGTTAGATGTAGAAGCCATTGATTCTAAAAGATTAGCCTTATTGTTTAAAATTTCCATAATATTACTATAAGTAATTTTTTTATTAGAACACTTTTGAATTAAAATTTCTTCTTGCAATTCTGAATAAACATTGTTTGTGATATGAAAGACCAAAAATACATCCCAGTGTTCAATTGGAACCCCTAAGGATTTTAAAGAATTATATTGTTTATTAACATTATTTATAAATTTTCGATGAGCTTTTATATCTGAGGCATAAGCGAGTGGCCTAAAATAATATAAATTGGACATGTGAACCTCTTTGGTTCTATCCTCATTGTCGTAATAATTTAGTAAATTTTGCCATACAGCTTGATAATTTTCTTTGGTGAATTGCATTCCATCGATAAAACTAAAAGCATCACCATTACTCAAAGATTCCCGCAAATAATGAAATTTATAAGTAATTGAAATATTTTTATTGTCGTGAACCATAACCACGAACAACTGTTTGAATCCAACCCAATTACGGAATTCCCCATTAAATTTCGGTATTTTAATTTTCGGCATTTGCAAAGAAACTGTAAGAGGATTTATAGGGCTATTATGATCAGTCTCAGGTGCGATAGCAACGACATCATCCTGCACTGACTTCGATTTAATCAATTGTAAAATCTCAACCTGAAATTCCATTATACCATTTTCGAACTCATCTAAAGAAAATTTATCTGACTCTTTATCATCAAGAGCCTCTAAATGACACAAAGAATCCCGAAACTTATCGCATAAACCTCGAATGCCATCCAAATATAAATTCAACTCAACGATCGTACAATCATTTTTCCGACTATTAAATCTATTTTTTGTTCTAGTTAAACTCCCCTTCAAACTGCTTAAAGATCGACTATAAAATGCTTGATCCATTTTTGATCACGTAAAGCACAAAAAAATTAGAAAAATATACAGGAAATCTATATGTCCTCGGTTCTTTAACAACAATCAATAATTTACTCAAAATAACGTTAATCTCACTCCGATGCAATCATAAACTTATTTAAATAGGTATACACTTAATATAACTTAAAACTAATTGAATTAACAAAAGAATTTGAAAATATGAAAAAGTAATATTAAAATTATTCTCCAATTTGTACGTGGCCGTAATGCTGATGATACTTTGTGTCTTGAAAATTTATTGTCTCTGTTGACTGCATATAATCATGCAAACTTGATTGTAAAAAATGGCTTCCCATCTGTTGAACTACAATTCAAGAGCTGTTTTTTTTTTTTTTAAATACATATGACCTCGTCGTTGATAAAATGTGATTTCCAGTACCGTATAATGGCACAGCATATGGTATACTTATTTTTGATTTTGTATAAAATACATATGTTATATACATGTATGTATGTTTGTTACGTACCCATCTAGTAACCGTACGTGTATTTTTTTTCTGGATAGATTCATCGGCTTGGGATGGTTCTTGTTACTAGATTTTTGTTTTTCTTTTTTTTGGTACAACAAATCTTACACGTACATATATCATATATATATATAATATATGTACGTGTAAGATTTGTTGTACCAAAAAAAAGAAAAACAAAAATCTAGTAACAAGAACCATCCCAAGCCGATGAATCTATCCAGAAAAAAAATACACGTACGGTTACTAGATGGGTACGTAACAAAATGGCGCCGAAACAGGGACTAGTGAAAAATTCCGGTTGGAAAAAATCACGTGGTTTTTATTTTTTAGTTTATATATTTAACCTCCATCTTTGATTAAAAAATTATGAATTATTATTTTTTTTTTTGGTAGACCTAATAAGTCATCCAAGCAGCTTTTCTGCTCACCAAGGCTTCTTAATAACCGCTTAGTTTTTCAGTTTTTTTTAAATTTTTTTTTCAGCTCTTTCAAATTCGTTTAACTATTTTTTTTGTTTCAAATTTACGCTAGCGGCTAGTTGCCAATTTTTTTTTTAGAGTCAATAGTTATTGCTGCTACAGTGATATTTTGTAAATATTATTTTTTAGGTTGGTTTTGAACTTGTGTATTGATACATTGTTGAACGAATGGGAGTAGATACATGATGAAATCGTGAGTTCCTTTGATTTGTTCAATTGATGGATTCTGCACAGGAATGTTTAAAAATTCAACCCCTTCTTAATTCTAAAATTTTTTTTTGGTAAATATTTCTCGCAAGTTATCCTTGATCGAGGTTTTAGCAGTATTGGCTTGGTCGACTACATGGTGATTCCATGATTTTATCTCATTGCCATCTGCTGAAGCGTCTCAGGGTGAACTTTCGTGTAATACAATCCTTTTCAGTTTCATATCTTTTTTGTTTTTTTTAATTTTTATTCATCTGACACTTACGTAAGATCATCCAGAAATCCCCAAGAATTATTTTTGTTTTTTTTTGCATATACCATATTTGAAGGCACAACTTACAGGTCTATACCATATAGTTGCATATATTTCGTTTACACGATTTGTTATATTTTGGTTCTACTACAAAATTTATTTAATTTATGGTTTTTTTTTCATTTCATAATTTAGTTAACGTAATTTAGGTATTTGGGTACGATAATTATTATTCACTTATTTTTTTTTTCATTTGAAAGTCCGTTTATATAATTTTTTTTTTTGATTGAATTGGATACTAATTAGTTTAGTTAGCTATATCTCTCTCTAAATAAATATAGATTTTCTCGTTTTGGATTTTTTTTCTTTTATATTAATTTTATTGCTATTCTATAGTTTATATATCAAGTTTTTTTTTATAATAATTTATTTTCATTTTTTTTGGTTGCTTCTTTATAATTGCATTGGAATATCTCCTGAACTCTCCAGTTTCAATTATTTGAAGAGTGTACAGGTTTATCAAAGAATTAAAAGTGAACAAACTGAAATAAATAGTGAACATGGAGCCACAAGTGTATTTGAGTAATTTGTCGGCTGACGAACAAGAAGTGGAATTCCAAGTAAGAGGTTTAAACACTAAAACAAAAGATGCAAGATCAATTTTCTTAGCAGCACTCTTTGCGGAAAATTCAGAAAAGTCCTTGAAACCTATCCATTCACATATTAAATCAGATCCAGAGGATGAGATTCGTTTATTAGAGGAAAGATACAAGGAGCTGGCGCAAATAGGTCAGGAAAAGGGATCAAACCCAGCTTATGAATTCGTTGTAACGGCACTTGCAAAAGCTACTCACTATAAAGGTCGGGTCGACAGGATGGTAAATACCTACGGTGAAACAGGTGGTCTTATTAACACGGCAAGTAACATGAGACGAATATATAATTGGTTTGTCAAATTATATAATGAGGGAGCTGAAACACCAGAATCGGTAAAAATCACTAATGGAATACCGCAAGTAACCTTTTCAAGTCCAAGTCCTCAAAGACCTGCGCCAACAAATGTGCAAGCGAATATTCAACTAAGGGAAGAGCTTGCCAATTTTAACCAACCCCGTTTACTCACTCCAGATGCCACCCTAAGGGCGCAATCACAGTCGCTAATTAATGAGAGCAAGGAATTAAGGGACTCCGTGAAAGAGTTCTTCGCTAGGGTCGACGGGCGAAAAGGAGGATTGGGAGAAAAGACAAATGTCATGCAGGATATATCGTTTGGGCAGTTCGAACCCAATTTTTCGTTGGGCAATGAAAGCAGTTTCACTCAAAGGCCTAATCAGGTAGACCAAGTTATGGCATCGAGGTCAAAGCCCAGTTATCCGTCAAAGCAGTTCAATTTTGATAATTCATATAAGCTTAAACAAAAATGGAATCTGTTCTTTGATGGTACGCATGCTACCAATGTTCATGATTTTATCACTCGTCTGCAACAAATGGCCAGGGATGACGGTTTCCCAGAACAACACCTCACTAGAATACTTCATCTATTTTTATCAAAACGAGCAGAGGGCTGGTATTGGGTGTATAAAATTGACCATCCAGATGCATTGTGGGCAGATATGAAGCAGTCAATGTTGTCATTTTTTAGTCCTTATGACATTGAAGAAGAAACGCGGGAGCAAATTTTACATAAGCTTCAACATCACAAAGAGTCGTTTTCCGATTTTGTACTGGGGATTCAAAAATTAAACTCTCGATTGCAGGTTAGATTTACCGAAAAAGAGCTAATCCATCGACTGTGCAAAAACATGAACGCAGCTTTAAAGAATGTGACGTTACCTTATCAGAGCTCGGTAAGTACTGTCGAGGAATTGCGTATTTTGTGTCAACGGTACGAAAACATGTGGGACCAGACCGGATACGATCCAAGAAGATTTATCGATAACGCCATGCGACGCAGGGCGGTGAACGAGTTGGGAACGGAAATGAGAGATCTAAGTATTCACCCGAAAACAAATAACAATGAATTTCACAAAGATGGCCTGAAAAATGATATAGGGGGAAACAGAAATGAGGATTTTGTAGCAGCGTTACACAGGAATATTAAGAAAGAAACAGATGGAAATAATCTTTTGATTTGCTGGAATTGTAAAAATATTGGACACGCATACCAAGATTGTACACAGGCTTTCCTGGAAATATTTTGTTTTGGATGTGGAGCGGCCAATGTTAGGAAACCCTCCTGTCAAAATTGTTTGCTTAAAGCTGAAAAAAACATGCGGGGGAGTGTGATAGATTCGAGGATACCACGCTCAGATCCGAAGTTAGATTCCAGAATAAACCCAGCCAAATCAACCACTCATCAGTCCTCGAAACAAGATTAAATAATAAAAGTATTTCAACATGTCCAAACAAATCTTTTTGTCATAAGTATAATAAAATAAATCGAAGTATTAAATATTTTAAACAAAAGCGTTCCTTTATTAAATTGTGTATATCGTCCATAAATACCAGTCTTTTTCAAAATGATTCTCGTCCATATGCTGAAGTCACAATAGCATCTAAAACAATGCAGGGCCTCTTAGACAGTGGTGCCACGGTTAGTGTGTTGGGAAAGGGAGCGGTAGAATTTTTATCAGAAGCTGGTGTTCAATATAATAAATTGAATGCTCATATTCAAACAGCAGATGGGACACAAAATAAAATCGAAGGCTATGTATTTTTGCCAGTTACCTTTAATAAAAAAACCGAGGTTATTAAATTTTGTGTAGTACCTACCTTAAAAAATGAACTTTACTTGGAAATCGATTTCTGGGAAAAGTTTAACATAATTTCCAAATTAATGATCAGTGAAATAAACAGTCCACCAGCGAAAAATGCTCATCAACTAAGTACGAATGAAAAGGAAAAATTAGAGATGATTATCGATTCATTCCCATCTTTCACTAAAGACGGGCTTGGAAAAACTCATATGCACGAACACGAAATCGAAATTCTGAATGGATGTAAGCCCATAAAACAAAGGTATTACCCAATTTCGCCAGCTAAACAGGTAGAATTATATAAAGAAATCGATCGGATGCTTAGTTTGGGCGTGATTGAAGTCAGTAAAAGTGCTTGGAGCTCGCCGGTAACCCTCGTACAAAAATCTAATGGAAAGACACGACTTTGTTTGGACGCACGTAAAGTTAACATGATAACCGAAAAGGACGCATACCCACTTCCCATAATAGACGGACTTCTTGGAAGATTGGCAGACACAAAGTACATAACAGGACTAGACTTGAAAGACGCTTACTGGCAAATTCCGTTGGCCGAGACTTCACGCGACAAAACTGCATTTACGGTACCGGGGCGGCCACTCTATCATTTCAAAGTGATGCCGTTTGGGTTGTGTAATGCAGCCCAGTCAATGTGTCGGTTGATGCATAAAGTCATACCACATGAGCTTCAAGATAAGATATTCGTTTATCTTGATGACTTGTTGATCGTCACCGGCACATTGAAGGAGCACTTTGTCTTGTTAGAGTTGGTCGCCGACTTACTAAGGACAGCTGGACTAACGATCAATATTGAAAAAAGCCACTTCGTGATGAGGGAGATTAAGTACTTGGGTTACTTGGTTGGAGAAAACGGTTTGAGAACCAATCCGGAGAAAATCGAGGCTATTCTGAATCTGCCAGCACCAAACAACGTACGTCAAACTAGACGATTTCTCGGAATGGCTGGATGGTACCGGAGATTTATCAACAATTATTCAAGCATTACAGCTCCGATAACAAACTGTTTAAAAAAAGGTCAATTTAAATGGACGGTGGAGGCACAAGAAGCATTTGAATTGCTTAAAACGGCACTAACTTCCGCCCCAGTCTTGATAAATGCTAATTATAAGATACCATTTTTTATTAGATGTGATGCCAGTACTGAAGGGGTCGGTGCCGTTCTTTTCCAACTCGATGACGAGGAAAATGAACGCCCGATTTCCTTCATGTCTCAAAAACTCAACAAAACTCAGAAAAATTACTCAGTTACTGAATTGGAGTGTTTAGCGGCAATCTTGGCTATTAAGAAGTTCCGACCTTATGTGGAAGGGCACGATTTTACTTTGATAACTGATCACGCCAGCCTTAAATGGCTAATGAGTCAAAGAGAGTTGAGTGGGCGATTGGCAAGGTGGAGCCTGAAACTCCAGGGTTTTAGATTTAGTATCGAACACCAAAAAGGAAAATTCAATGTGGTGCCAGATGCTCTTTCGAGGATATATTGTGACACAGTAGAAGAGTATACATGTAGTTTAGAAAAACTGAATGGTGAAATGAATTTAGAGTCAGAACATTTTAAAGGAGAAGAGTACCAAGGATTACGAACCAACATCCAGAAGGAACCAAATAAATATCCTGCCTTTCGAGTGAACGACACACATATTTTTATACGATTAGAGCCAAAGACTAGTGACGAATTATCTGACCTGTCTGTTTGGAAATTATGGATTCCAACCAGTCTGAGAACTGAGATTATAGAAAAGTACCACAATGAACCACTAGCGGCGCATGGAGGGATAAAGAAAACCTTAGAACGCATACGACGTTTATATTTCTGGCCCGGCATGGTACGGCAGGTGCGAGAATTTATATCCAATTGTCAGGTCTGCAAAGAGACAAAAGCTTCAAATCGGATCTGGAGACCGCCAATGGGTAATATGTTCAAGGTAGAAAGACCTTGGCAACGTTTATATGTGGATTTATTAGGGCCGTATCCTCGTTCTTCCCAAGGAAAAACCACCATATTAATCATATTGGATCATCTTACGAAATTCGTGTTATTGAAAACGTTAAGTAAAGGCACATCCACTCAAATAGTTGAGTTTCTTCGAGATGAGGTATTCTGCGTTTATGGAGTACCAGAAGTAATACACACCGACAATGGATCCCAATTTAAAAGCAACGAGTACCAAGAACTGTTACACAATTATGGAATAACTGATTCTAAAACTGCCATATATTCCCCGCAGTCAAATGCATCCGAAAGGGTAAATAGATCAGTTTTAGCTGCAATTCGCGCCTATATTCCAACCAATCATGCGAAATGGGATAAACATTTACCCGAAATCGCATCAGCTCTTCGCAACGGCATACATGAGACGGTTAGGAACACCCCACATTTTCTAATGTTCGGTTACCATAAAATTAACCATGCGAATGATTACAAACTCTTGAAGAAAATTGGTGATATTTCTGAGGGAGAGATTATGTTACCTTTGCCCGAACGACTAGCTTTAATTCACAACCAAGTCAAATTAGAAATTGAAAAAGCTTATAACAGGAGTGCAAAACGTTATAATTTAAGAACAAGACCTATAGAATATAAAGTGGGACAAAAGGTATTTTTTCGCACGCATGCTCAAAGTGACGCATCAAAAAAATTTTGTGCTAAATTTGCGTCAGTTTTTGTGGCCGGTAGTATTGTGCGCAGAATTGGTAATGTTAACTACGAAATAAAAGATAATAACAACAAAATAATGGGTATATTTCATGCCAAAGATATTCGGATATAACAAAGCAATAATAACTATTAGTTAATGCGTATTTTCTGTGACCCACCATTATGAGATAAGGAGAAACGCCAATTTTTGGAGCATAGTATGCAGCTTTTTTTTTCAGCTTCTAATGACGTCGGTTTATGGTCATTAAAATCTGTGTTGTTACGGCTGCATTACGCAAGCTATCATTTAAACATGACTCATCACCTATATACAATTAAAAAAATCTCGCATATTACGTCATTTTTTGTTTTTGTTGTTTACTTTTATTTTTTTTGGTCATTGACCTGCATTTCCTTGGTTTTATTTTATTTAGTAGATATGCCGATTAATGGGTATATAACAACAAATCAATAAATGGTAAGCAATTGCGAATTGTTGTTGTAATCGTGATGTAGGGGTATAGGAATTTGCTAGTGAACCGGTATTCGAATAAATGATCGGACCGTTCTTTGTGGTAGATGATAATGAGGGGGGGACATAAATATTATATTTACATAAAGTGAATTAGGGGAATCGAACCTGTACAATTGGGTATTTTTTTTTGCTTCTTTATTAATTTAGTCTATTCGTTTGGAGAGGTCAAGTTGATCACATTATTTAAGCGGCATATTTATTGTGCGAAAATCAAAAAAAAAAAAAAAATTAATAGTTAATTATTATTGGGTGAGTTTTTGTTTCTTTTTATTTAGTTAGTTAGCCTTAAGTTGATTTAATTTTTTTTTATTATTAGTTTTAACAATTTTAAGATAGCCCTCACTATTATAATTTTTTTGTTTCCATATATTAGCGTTGTTTTGTTTATTTGGGTAACGGTGATAACTCGCTTTTATGGACAGTCAGGCCTCTCCATTTTACAAAAATTAGCGATTGCCACATTATTTTTTTTTTTGTGGAATAAAAAGATCATCCACCCAAATATAAACGCAAAAGGAAAAGGAGGAGATTTCCCGTAGGCACGCCGGAGGAATTTTGGAATAAAAACCACCCGATAGTTCAGTCGAACAATTTGTACATAGTTTTTTTTGAATGATTTTTTTTTTCTGTGAACCTGTAATCCAATCAGTGTTGGAAAAAAAAAAAAAAATTAACAAATTGGATTATTTGGATACATATAGGCACATTGGTGGCCAAATATATAGACCCCTGTTTGTGAGTGTTTGCAAAACAAAAATAATCAATTGATCTTAAAATTGGATCAATTTAATAAAAAAAAAAAAAAAAATTATATCAGTTTTTAGTTTTCTTTATGTTTTCTTTTAAATTTTGAAATATGTAATTGTGGACCAAAAAGAAAATCAGTTTTCAATAACAAAAAAGGGGAAAAAATTAGTGATTAGTGCACGTGAAATAACTTTTACTTTTCAGCCACGCGGACAAGAATACCTAAAGAGGCTCTTTGGATTAATTGCCGGGTGAGTTTTCATTATTCATCATTTTCTAGTTTTATTTCATGTGCCTAAGCGGTGTTGTTTTTCTTCGTTTTTTTTTTATTTTTTTTATTACGTATTGAGTTTGTTCTTGGTTCACTGTTTTATAATTATTTTCTTTTGCTGATAAAATTTTCTTAAAAGAAATAATAATGTACCAGGAATGTAAAACCCAAACTTTGAATTAATAATTATTACACAAAAAATGAATTAATTTTTTTTACTGGGGATATGGGGATGATCGGAGTAAGGAGTTTAGGTGAATGGGGTTAAATATTTATATATATATATGATATATGTACGTGTAAGATTTGTTGTACCAAAAAAAAGAAAAACAAAAATCTAGTAACAAGAACCATCCCAAGCCGATGAATCTATCCAGAAAAAAAATACACGTACGGTTACTAGATGGGTACGTAACATGTTTCGCATAAAATATTTTTTAAAGATGTTAATATTATACCGATGTATGATTAATCTATAGGTCGTAGAAATATCCGGCTCGAAGGACCAAAATGGCGTAGCGTGTAATAAATTATGAAACCAAATTTTTGTACTGTATTAAAAATATTTCAGCACTTATTGACATAATATATCAATACACAATTGTAATACACAAACTACTATTTATTTGCTTCAATTCTTTATTTAAAAATTAATTTTAATTTATTTTTAACAAAAAATGTGACCGTCCTTTTTCGATCTTTTTATAAACGGAAGTGAGTTTTTATTTTCTATAAAAAATATAAAAAGTGCTGTCTGAGGGACACAAATATTTAAATATATTCACCATTGGTGTTGTCACACGTACAAAATGAGTTTTGATATTCAATGGTGAATATATTTACCTTAACATTATTATTATGATTATTATGTATTATTTTTTTCTATTCCATTACATAAACATAAATATTTTATTTATTCTGAATCTTAACAGTCACTATTGTGTTATTTTATTTTCTGGCTAATTTTACAGCATAATAACTTTCATGTTACTTATTTGCTATAAAGCCAAATTACTATTGTAGTGACTATTGTGATGTATTTTGTTGTGGGTAAATTGCCCTTACAAATGCTTTTTAGTCATATTAGAAAATTAGCTATATTTTTGGTCAAAAAAACGTTTTTCTGACATATGAATAATGCTTAATAGTTACTAACTATTTAGTCATAGAAACTGGTCATTGTGACCAAAAAAGTGACAAAATTTAGCTGTAGAAGTTAAAAAGAAATTTCATTGTTACTTGGGATAATTGATATTTTGGGATAATATTTGAGTGGAATCGACTTACGAAAAGAGTGTTTTTCCGATGGGCAACTATATGATGGTTTATCACGAGTTGGAACTCCCGAGAAACGGTACATTTTGCTATCGAAAAATAACACGACGTCAAAGCCACTAATAAATTTAAATACAACTACCACAGATAACAACAGAAATTACAAAATATAAAAGAGTGGAATATGGTATAATCGCACAAAAAAATATAAAAAATACGAAACTGTCTGATTTTAGAATAAAAATGCTTAGTTTAGGAGAGTGATAACAATTTGTATATTGATTTTTTACTGATACTCTTATAGTCACAAACTGAATTTCATGTGGGCAAAGCCGCGACAACACCTATCACTTATAATTGCATGCCAACATTAAAGGTGCTAGGTCAAATATATCAAAGTGCAGGTTCATTACTGCCCATTGCTGATGAACAACACAAATTTCAAAAGATATATTTCTTCGTAATTCTGATAATGAAGCAAACACCAGATTTACAATTACTTCAGGAATACCCCGTGACGTTGTACAGTCGTTACATAATATATTTCATCAAGATAATAGATTGGCAAAATTATTTAAGACTGCAGTAGACCAAATGCCATTCCACAATCACAAAATAGTTATAAGAGCTGATAAAACACCAGCAGGTAAGAATTCAAGACGATTCATGGCACGAACAATAAATAAAGTAGCCATTGTCATTGTTGGTCATCAATTCGAATAAAGAGATATTATTTTGACTTAGACGAAATGATCAATTGCAATGCAACATGTCTCTGTAACACATCGTTCTTATGACGCACTGCAATATCCGATACCGTTTTGGCAAGGGGAAAATGACAAATCCAACAACTGGTAAATTTTTTTTTTATTTTAATTTATTAAAAACATTAAGAAAATGATTACAACAAAATATTTTACAGGTGCAGAAATAAACAAAAAGATATGTTGCGTGAATTACTATGCGTATAGAGATTAATGATTCGGGAGTAATCATATTTTAAAATGTTGGCAATTGTATATCAGTATATAGTGGATATAGACATTCATGTACCGATGGCAATATAAAATAATTTTGGCCGCATAACAATTATACCAGGCACTTATACCGGCATATCACATGCACAAGATGCTACGTCATTCGTCCAGAATTATAGCGGTCCGGATCGTTATACATAACATTTACCTGCAATCCGAATTGGAATGAAATTAAAAGTTGTTTAATGCCTGGACAATCGAAAACTGATCGCCATGATATCACAGCACGGGTATTTAAATAGAAATTACAATCTTTGATGGGTTTAATCCAGAGTTTAAATTTTTCGCTCTTTTTTCGCTCTTTCTAAAAAAAAATTCGCTCTTGCTCCCAATAATAATTCTTTCACTATTCGTTTACGCTCTTGCTCTTTAATGTGTAACACAAAAACAAAATTATTTCGCTCTTTCAAAGTGATTTAAATTTTTATTTTTATTATTGCTCTAGAAACAGGGAGCGTAAAAGTTAAAAATATCGCTCCAAATCAATACTACAGAGCGATTGAAGAAAATACATTAGGGAGCGATATATTAGGGAGCGTTATTTTTTGTAATAGATGGGAGCGATATTTATTGTAATACACATATTGCTCTTTCAAAGTTCAATAAATGGTATTTAGATAAAGTTCGGGAATATGACCAACTGGAATGGAACTTGGCTTTTCCTTAACCGATTTTAGTGAAATTTGATATGTGCGATGGAAATGTGATACTAAAATGATTTTTAGATAAAGTTCTGGAATATAGTCAATTAGGAAAGAACTTGGCCATTTCTTATCAGATTTTGATGAAATTCAGCGTGTTCCATGGAAATGGGATTCTTAAATTATTTTTAGATGAAGTTCTGGAATATGGCCAATTAGGAAGGAACTTGGCCATTTATCATTCGATTTTGATGAAATTCAGCATGTTCGATGGAAATGGGATTCTAAAATGATTTTTAGATGATATTCTGGAATATGGCCAAGGTATTTCTTAACCGATTATAATGAAATTCGACATGTTAGATGGAAATGGGCTTCTAAACTGATTGTTAAAAGAAGTTTTGGAGTTTGCCCAATAAGGAAGGAACTTGGTTATTATTTAACCGATTATGATGAAGTTCGATATATACGAATTTCATCAAAATCGGATAAGAAATGGCCAAGTTCCTTCCTAATTGGCCATATTCCAGAACTTTATCTAAAAATCATTTTAAAATCCCGTTTCCATCGAACATGCTGAATTTCATCAAAATCGGATATGAAATGGCCAAGTTCCTTCCAAATTGGCCATATTCCAGAACTTTATCTAAAAATCATATTAGAATCCCATTTCGATTGCGCATGTTAAATTTCACTTATATTGGTTCAAAAATAGTCAAGTTCCTTACTAGTTGGCCATACTCCGGATTTATCCAAAAATGATTTTAGGATCCCATTTCCAATCACATATCGAATTGCATCATAATCGGTTAAGGTCGCCAAGTTATATCCTTGTTGGCCTTATTTCAGAACAGTAGATATTTGTAAATGTGTATCAGTTCGCTAACAAAGGCTTTCTAAAGAGAGCGTTTTAGAAGGTTTTGAATACTGTTTGCCGTAATAACAATGGCAAGAGCGAAATAATAATAATAACGGTTTATTCATCAGAGCAGAGCGTATTTTCTTTTTCAATATAGCTCAATAACAAAGAGCGAACATATGGTAATACAAACACAATAGCGGAAGAGCAAGAACTTTATAATTAAAAATAATGCTCATGCTCTTCAGAGGGATATTTTTTGTTTTACAATATCGCTCCTTATGAAGAGCATTTTAATATTTTTTATTTTCGCTCTTGATAAAGATCAAGAGCGAGGAGCGAAATGCCATCCCTTTTTAAACTCTGGCTTTAATCGTCAAGCACAATGTTTGTGGATCAGTTCGTTACTGGATGTAAACGACTGAATGGCAGAAGAGAAGAGTGCCAAATCCAAATGAAATTAATAGTATTATTTGTGTTGAAATACCAGATTCTACAATTGAGTTGATCCAGGATTGTTCTAAATAATTTCACAGAATATGATATATGGCTCATGTGGTACACTTAATATACATTCACCAAGTATGATTTATAGCAAGTGCTCTAAACGATATCCAAGACAATTGATTCCAGAAACAAATACAGGCCATGGTGGATATCCAACGTTCAACAGATGACACTAATAGGTCAATAAGGTTAAAATTACGAAATGATGATGTTGAGATTGATAATCGTTGGATAGTGTCATATTCGTCATTATTATCCAAAATCTATAAAGCACTATTGTAGATCTGTTAAATCAATCAAATACATTTTTAAATATGTTGTTGTGTTCCGAGCGGATTAATAATACGAATTTGGTATTTTTTGTTATAATTTTATTATTTTAATTTTATTTTAGACGTTTTAGTTCAAACTCCACAACAGTACCTACTGATGGTTTTTATTTTGTTTTTCTCTTAATTACAATCTTTTGTTCAATTAAAATACATAAAGTAAGAGTAATAAAGTAATTAGCTTATTCTAGTACTGCTGTTGGTATATTTATATAGGGTGGTTTACCATTGCAACCACGAATCAAAATGTACATACAATAATTCACATTAATTCCTAAACTCTTAACATCTCCCTCCTTAAACAAAAGTTATTTCTCAAATAATCTTTTGACAAAAAAAATTTAATTATAATTATAAAAATTGAAATACATATATGTATGTATGTATATTATACTAATACTAAGAGAATTATACTTAATTAATAAAATATTTTTTATATACCTACATAGGTTGATTGCATAATCTATTTATTTCATTATATAATTCGAAATAGAGATTTTTTATTTTATTTTATTACAATATACATTTTTTTTAAATTACATATTTAATTCATAATTTTATTATATTTATTTCTAACCTAAAATTGTTCCTTTTTTTTTTTTTTTTGAAATAATTAACTTTATTAATTATGTTACACAATATTGATACTTTTTTTGTGTTTGTAATAAAATTAGCTTTTAAAAATGTTTAATCTATTATTATGAACTATCTTTGAAGTTCTGCCAATTTTGATAGAAGAATTCTCTAATGAAATTATTTTATCTATTTCATAGGGTCCTAGCCATTCTGGGTCTAATTTTGTCCCTTTTTCGTTTTGAAGTAATACTAGATCACCCGTTCGGAATTGTTGGGGATTTATAGATTTATCATAATAGGATTTGTATTTTCTTTTGTTTTCAACAAATTATTTTTTGCTATGGTAAAGGAATTTTGTAACCTGTATTTGAGATCGTAACATTAGTCGTCTATTGTATAAATTGGTTCAGGTTCTCTACAAATAGAAGTCGGAATATTTGGTGCGAATCCAAACACTAATTCGTATGGCATATAATCCGTAGAACTATGCGGAGTTATATTGTAACAAAACGTCAAGTACCGTAGCCACATATCCCAATTTAAAGAGTCACTTTGAGAAAAGTTCCGAAGATATTCTCCAAGTGTCTTGTGGAATCGTTCAAGAGCCCCATTGCTCTGTGGATGGTAAGCTGTCGTTGAGATTTTTTTAATTTTTAAAAGTTTACATATCTGAGTGAACAAGCCACTCCTGAAATTAGTACCTTGATCGGTAAGGATTTGATCTGGAATTCCATATATGCAAATAAACTTTTCGACAAATACTTGTGCAACGATTTCAGTTTCCTGGGGTGGTATAGGGTGAGCAATTGAGTATTTCGTTAGATCGTCTTGTATAGTGAGAATGTATTTATTATTTTTATGAGATGATGGCATTGACCCAACTATATCAAGGAATACCTTTTCAAATGATTTAGATGAAGTTGATGTGATCTTTATAGGTTCTTTTGTATTTATTTGACAGAGTTTACATTTTGAAATAAATTGTTTGATGATGGAGTAGATATTTGGGAATTTATAATATTGCTGTATTCTTTTAAAAGTTCGATATATGCCTTGGTGTCCACCAAGGGGTGAAATATGGAAATCATGTATTAACTGTTGAATTTCCGACTCATTTGTAATATGTTTAATTATTATATCTTTTCTATTATATTAAATTCAAATAATGGGTTATCATTTGTAGCTTCATGAGAAATAGTATGAGATTCTATACTTGGTTCTATTTCATTATCTCCAATTTTAGGATTGGAAGTATTTGTGTCGTTATCGATTATTTCCAAATTTGAATTTACCTTTTGAAGTTCTATATTAGAGAGTGCTTTTGATCGAGTAATTGAATTACATTCTGGTACATTCTGGGATTTATCTGTTTCTTGCTTTATTCGGCTTAAAGCATCTGCCTTTTTAATCAAAGTTCCAGGTTTATGTATAACAGTAAAATCAAATCGCCAAGATAAATTTGCCAGCGTATTTGACGAGATTTTGGTGATTCCAATTTATATAGCCGAATAATGAATAATTAATTTCTGCATTGCTAAGTACCCGACTAGCGTAAGCAATTGGAAGGTCAAATCCTTCTACGTCTTGTGACAATATTGTTCCAAGAGTGTGATAGCTAGCGTCGCATGTAAGCTTAAACGATTTGGTGAAATTAGGCATTTGTAGAATTGGAGGATTTATAAGACTTTCTTTTAATGATTCAAAAGCTTTTTGACATTCGGAACTCCAATTAAATGTAATATTCTTTTTTAAAAGATTTGTTAAAGGTCTGGCTACTCCTGAAAAATAGGGAATAAATTTCCGGTAATATCCGGCTAACCCAGTGAACGATTTTATTTCGGTTCTGTTTTTAGGAACAGGAAATTGTTTTACGGCTATGATTTTGCTTTCGTCTGGCTTAATACTGTTTGATGTTACCATATGGCCCAAATAGTAAATTTCTTTTCTTAGAAATTGACACTTTGAGGGATTCACTTTCAGATTATAACGTCGAAATCTTTGTAAACTTTAATCGATTGTTATGGTCAACGAGCGTTTCTCCAAATACAACAACGTCATCAAGATAAGCTAGACATTTTATATTATTAAGGCCACTTAAAACGCTATTAATCATTCGCTGAACTGTAGCGGGTGCCCCTTTGAGACCAAACGGCATGGACACAAATTCATAATGTCCCTCGTCGGTATTAAATGCAGTTTTAGGACGATCGCCAGGCTCAAGTTTAATTTGGTGGTAACCGCTTTGAAGGTCCAAAGTTGAGAAATATTGTGCCATTCCTAATTTGTCAAGGATATCTGTAATATTAGGAAGTGGAAATGTATCATCTGTAGTAATTTGATTTAATTTACGGTAGTCTACTATACCACTCTCCATTTCTTTTCATCATTTGGATACCTTTTTGAAACTAACAACAATGGAAAATTCCATGGACTCATGCTATCTTGAACTATAACATCTTCAAGCATATTATTAACTTGCCTTTGAATTTCACTTTTAGTGGAATGTGGTTGACGAAAAGGGCGTACACTTATTGGACTTGACTCAGGTAATGTTTTTATTTTATGTTAGATTACATCGGTTGTGGTGAGCTTATCGCCTGCTAGATAAAATACGTCGTTAAATTCAGTTAGTATCGGCTTGAGAGAATCTATTTCTTCTTTATTCAAGTGATCGTAAGTAATGGATTGTTCAAAAATTTTTAAACATTTACTAATATTTTCGTTACATTTTTCCAATGAGAAAATTTCGTAATTATTCAATGGTTCTATTTTGAATGTTAAGTTAGGAATGGTATGATGTTGATCCGAGATGTTTAAAACAGGTAAAGTAGCATAGTTCCCATGAACTTTGTGAATCGAATTTGCGATAAATAAGAATGCACCTTCTTGAGATGGGCAAATAAATTCATATTCATTCAAAAGGTTTACAGGAATAGTAATAACTTTTTCGGAACGAGGAGATAACTCTATAGGTTTTAAACTTTCGACTTGAATGTCAGAATGAAGTTTTAACGATAAAATGTCTGAATCAATAGGTATTTGTACAACTAAATTTTGAAAGTTGATGTTGCATTGATTTACGCTTAAGAAATTTTATCCTATTATCCCAAAAGCACTTATAGGAACCGAATCTTACTATTTGCAGTGTAATGCTAAGATCTTTACCATTGGAAAATTGTAGAAGACCATCACACTCTGCAATAGTTTCGATCATTTCGTTGGAAATTCCTTTTAATTTACAATTTGCGTCTGTAAATATTATGGTATCTTCGTAAAGAATCGATTTTTTTATCTGCTCCTGTATCAACTAGAAATGGAATATTTTTATATTTACAAATATCGATATTTAGGTTTATATATTTGTTAAGTGAGTTAATTTGTTGGTTTATTTTATACAAATTCGCTACATTATCGATATTTGTTTCAGATATATTATGGATTTCAGAGTCTATGCATTGTTTTCTGATTGACTGGGAATTAATTGAGAGACACTGTGGAGATCTCGGATTCTCGAAGGAGTGCCCCTTTCTGGCTTCGAAAATCCTCGGACATTTCCCGATCCGCTTGCTGTAGGTTGTTCAGTATTGTGTTTTAAGTTTAATGCATCTCTACGTTTCTTTGAGTAACAATCTTGAATGTGGTGCCCAAACTTTTTACGATAGGCACATTGTTGAGATGAAATGGAGTTGACTGTTTTAGAATTATATGTTGTATTGGGTTTCCGATAACATATATCCTTAGTATGTCCGGTCCGTTTACAATAATTACAAAAGGACGATTTAATTGAGGACTGAGTTTTTTCAGTAATTGAGAATTTCGACATATGTTTAACTGTGAGCTCTTCTTCTATAGCTCAATTAATTGCATCAGATAATTTTTCGAATCGACATGCTTTAACGATCAATTTAATAGTCGGATCTAATACTTCTTGAAAGCATTTCAGTGCAATATTAGAATTCAGACTTTTTATAGTGTCTGCTGCACCAATGTCTTGGGAGTTAATGCATGCTTCGTTAAGGTCGTGGAGTAAAGTTTCCAATCGAGTAGAGAAACTTTTTACATCTTCATTTCGACCTTGTCTTATACACGTAGGTAAGTTCCATCTGAAGATGATCAATATATTTAGTTTCAGTGAATTCTCTTTCAATAAGCTTTTTAAATTCGTCCCAGGTATTTAGTGTTTTATACTTTACTAAATATATGCTTTACCGTCTAATTTTAGTTTGATTAACTGGGGAAATTGTGTTCTATCTTGTTCACGTAGACCTGAGTAAATTAGTTCACAAGCAGTTATAAATTTATGCAAATCGCGCGAATTTCCGGAAAAATTGGGAACTAATTTTAAAACAAATCTGGGATCAAGAGTTGCCATTGTGATTTCTATATTATCTACACTGTGTTCTGTTTGCAAAATATTGTCGTTTGAATTCTGTATGGATATTTCATTAACTGAAATTGGTGGTTGTATTTGAGATTTTTGTTGTAATGTGGAACTTAATTGAGTTTGGTTATTCTTTATTTCGGTTTCAGGTGATATAGGTTCGGATTTAATAGAAGAACTGGGGGGATTGTGAATTAATTCGGAAAGTTTTTCTGTTGGATTAGTTTTCTTTAGATTTTGTTTAGTTGGCTTAGGCCCTTGTTTTTCAATTACAATATTCCGTAAATGCACCAAACTTACAGAAGCTTCGGATAATTCACTATCAGATGATTCATCTGTTGACATAATCGATATGCATTATAAATTTTTTTCACGACATAGCGGTATTTTAAATTAACGTTAATTAATAGCATAAGAATTAAAGTATTATTAAATCAAAAAAAAATCACGTAAGAGTAATAAAGTAATTAGCTTATTCTAGTACTGCTGTTGGTATATTTATATAGGGTGGTTTACTATTGCAACCACGAATCAAAATGTACATGCAATAATTCAGATTAATTCCTAAACTCTTAACAACGTCAACAAAGGCATTTATTGATATATAATATAATGTTTACTAATTAATTCGTTTAATTACCAAACTTTAAGCCAAATATGAATTTTCATATCATATAAAATATTTATTACATTTTTTTATAATATTCTTCCATTACTGTGCAGCATATAATAAGAATCAACTACATATATCTTTCCATTGCCATCCATTCTCATTAACAATGTTGCCAAATCAATTACCTGATTATTATGATTCAATACGGTAAATAACAAAATAGAGAAAAGTTCTGTCATATTGGACTTCTACAGACCCAATTTAGAAAATTCTGAAATTTTGAAAGTCTAAAGTTTTAAATTATTTTTTAAGATGAAATCTGTTAAACACTGTTTTCTTAAATGGAACTCTCCCCAAAGGTCGGATCTATTAAGCCCCTTGCAGCCCCTCGTCATGGGCCGAACTATTTGTAGATCGGGCCAAAATAAGAATGGCACATTTTGAATATTGTAAAATTTGTTATATTTGATTTTAGTAAAAAAGCAAACAGCCGAATTCTTTAATCCGCAGTAGTAGGTGAAAGTGGGGGATCCCAGCTCAATCCCATTTGGGATGAATTTTTATATGTAAATTACAACAATACAAACGATTACATATGTTTTTTTATATGAAGATTACAGTAGAACCACGATAATTAAATCTCTATATAAAATGTAAACGTAAGTATATAATTTTATTAAAAATCCGTTGTTCAACTGTACATTAACTGTACAATATTTTTTTAAGACATTTTGTTAGATGGCAGCACAGTCATAAACTTTAAGCTTTGAACTTTTTAATATTAATTAACTTTTCGATAGATGGTGCACATTTCTTACAGTTTTATTATCAACCACGATAACTAAAACTCTATATGAATTTATCCAAAATCAGATATTCAACTGTATATTGTTACTTTTTAAAACTTTACCTATAGATGTCACATTTCAAAGTTTATGTATATTATGTAAACATGGTTTGTAACTTAGACGAATACTATTTATTTTTAAATTGAAATCGGATGCTATAAAGTTATAATAATATTTTATAATTTAACCTTGGCATTGAAAAAACTAGTTCAACGTACAATAAATAAAAACTGTAAAATGTAATCAGCATAAAGTAAGAAAAGAAGATAAGAAAAAAAAATTGCATAATTGAAATTGGATAGTACGTTATATGTATTAATATTTTATAATTTAACCTTGGCATTGAAATCTTGATCATAATTTTTTTATTTTACCAACTTTATCTGTATATCATCTTTTTAAACTATACATTTAACGAAAATAAAATTATTTTCTATTAAGAAGTTATAAAAGGGCACGTATTTATTGTATGATACATTAGAATAATGTATATTGTTAGACCGTTTACAATGATGGTTGCGGGACCATCAGGGTGTGGAAAAACTACTTTCGTTATAAATTTATTAAAACATTTGAATGATGGTAGAAAAGTAAATAAAATTGTATGGTGTAATGGAAACTCAAAAGCGATACCACAAGATATCTACGAAACAAATCAAATAGAAATTATAAAAAATATCCCAGACACCTTCGAAAATTGTGAAGACGGAAGTATCATAATATTGGATGATCTAATGACAGAAGCTTATAATAAAAATATTTGCGAACTTTTTACCAAAGGTTCACATCATAATAATTTGTCTGTTATTTTAGTAACTCAGAATGTGTTTCACCAAGCAAAATATTGTCGAGATATTTCTTTAAATTGTAAATATCTGGTAGTTTTTAAAAATCCCAGAGATAGATCTCAGATTTGTTCTCTAGCAAGACAAATATATCCTGAAAACACAGCAGAACTTATGAGGGTATATAACGAGGCTACTTCGAGAGCTCACGGTTATTTACTATTTGATTTAACACAGTCAGCCAATGATTTATTTCGTTTCCGTACAGATATCTTAAAAAAAGATTATTTTACATGTTATTGTCCAACTATTTTATTCGAAAATAAAAAAGTGTGTGTAAAAAATGAAACGATTGAAGGCAAACAAACATATTCTACATGTGCTAAAAAAGTGTAACCCACAAACGAGAAAAGCGCTACTTAAGGTCTGTCCCCCGGAAGTTATAAAAACTTTATGTGAAATATCACTGAACACATTAAATGGAAACAATAGAATTTCTAAACAGTGTAAAACAAAATTAAAAAAGTATAAAAGAGAACTTCGCAGCTTGGCTTGTCCAAAACTGGGTCTCTCTTCAAAGCGTAAAATTCTTGTACAAAAAGGTGGATTCTTACCCGTTTTAATCGGTACTATTTTATCAGGATTGATAGGCCAAATAATTAATCAGTCATCATGAGTAATTTACAACGGATGATTGTTATACAACCAGAAATTTTCGAAAAAATTAAAAAATATTTAATTGATGATAGTAAACTATCGGAATTAGATAAAAATATGAAATCAATTCTACATAACAACAAACTAACTGATTTGAATAAGTGGCATCTATATAGGCAGAATTTATTGACATATTCATCAATGAAGAGAAAAAATGCGTATAAGAATAAGTTTAATTGGCATCAACCAGCAATACGTCATGTTCAAGGAGCGGGAGTTCAAACTAAAAGAATTTTTTATACAGACCAAGAAGCAAATACAGATTCATCATCAGAAGGCTTTGATATTGGTACACAAACTGATATACCTAAAGTTGAAGAGGTGTACACCAATGTTGATGAAAAAACTAAACCAGATTTTACACAATTAGACACAGAAGAAATATTTGAAAATAATGACGGTGTATTTGATGGTGATGATGATGATGATGGTGATGATGATGATGATGGTGATGATGATGATAGGATTGTTTCTGAGGAGTATATTGATCCAAAAGAAATTTTGCGGGAAAGAGCTTCTTCAGACTCTAACATGTACAGAACATTTGAAATGAAAGACGGTGCAACAATCTCTGTTCCAACAAAAAAATATATTTTTAAAAACCGGAAAGATCTTCAGCCTCCAAAACCAGGATCAATGCAATCATCTCAGGACCCACCTAAGAGGAAAAGTGAACGTACGTTAACAGTTCAAACAATAAAACGTAGTGAACAAGAACGCTTACGAAAACATCCTTGGACAAGAATGAAATAAAAATTATAAAAATAAAAAGTTATATAAAGGATAAAATCGGTGTTTTTATTTATTAATTTATTAGTTATTAATGAGAACAGTGATGGATAATTTCACACACGTAACTCTTTTAAGTAACAGTTCTTTAAAATATTACCAAAACAATTCATTATCGAGGTTCACGGTTAAACTTCCTAACACTATAAATTTGGATCCTAATGAGAAATGGTATGTTGGTCTAACTAACGTTGCTCATACTTCCATAAGTGAACAAACAAAAATTACAATTAAAACGCCATCAAAATACATACTTCCTTTAAACGTTGAATTAATAATATTTTTATATGCAACTACCCCTAAATTTTATCAACCAATCGAAGAAGCTAATTTCTTTGATCGGTATAACTCATCAACTGAATTAGTTAGAATCAATTATAACAAAGAAGAACCATATATTCAGCTACCAGCGTTGAAAGGTGTTAACCCTTTAATAAAATGTCATCAAGAGTACACACTTGAGGAATTTTTTGATGTAATATTTTCTCAGATTAAAATAACGAGATGGCCAGAGTTTATAGAATCTTTACAAATGGAAATTAAAAATTTCAAAGCAACCAAAGAGAATGAAGCTAAAATAAAAAATATTAAAGATAATTATATTGATGTGAAGACTAAGATCAATCCATTTCCATTTTACATGTGTTTTTATTGTAATATAATCAAACCGAGAACTATTGGGGATGCATCTGTATCATGCTTGTATATGCATCCCCTAGGAACAGACGTTGATAGAAGCATATCTCGATCATATCAAATAGATAATGTTCAATATTGCCCCATTGAAAAGTATAATATATCAGAGATCAGTATTTTAATAACTGATGAAACTGGTGAACAAATTAATTTTAAAGATGGACTTTTTATGACCTACCTAGTACTTCACTTTCGCAAAGGTATATAAAGAGGTATCTTACGGATTTCATTAATTACAAATGGATAACTATTACGCAAAGTACTACGCTAACCAATCCGGCGGTGGTGGCTATAACAATGAAGATTTTGGTCCACTATTACGATCTCAAAGAGTATATCAAAAGGGAAGAGGATTAGGAGGATTTTTCGGCGGAATATTCCGTTACTTAAAACCAATATTAACATCAGCCCTTCATGGCTTAACAAGTGAAGCACTTCAAGTTGGTTCAGACATTCTTCAGACACAAAAGCCGATTAATGAAATACTTCGTGATAGATCAATACAAGTGGTTGATAAATTACGAGATAAAGCAGCAGACAAAATTAAACAAATGTCTGGTACAGGAGCTAAAAAATCAATAATAGGCTGCTTGAAAAGCCGTTGTAAACAGTTGAGAGTTGTTCGTGACAGCGTGAAAAAGAGAAAAAATATATTAAAAAATAAAACAAACAAGAAACGGATTATTGATATTTTTAATGGCGTTTACAGAATGCATGAAATCGGAGCTAGATTTATTTCAACCACCTTCAATTCAAACAAGTATTTTAAAAAATGAAGAAGTAGCATACAAACCTATAACCAGTTTAGAAAATCAGTCGGTTATTGAATTTGCTTGTTACAGTCATGGTGATTCATATTTAGATTTATCATCAATAAATTTATGTCTGAAATTTCAAGTAACTAAAAATGATGGCAAATTATATGTAGAGGCCGACAAAGATCAGCCTAGTTTAGTTAACAATATGCTGCATTCCCTGTTTCATCAAGTCAATATTTCTTTAAACGGAAAGAATATAAATTCAACAGATGGGAATTACAGTTATCGAGCATATTTAGAACAATTATTAAATTATGGTGATGATGCATACAAAACACATTTGCAATTATCAGGATGGAGTTTGGAGACAAAAAATCTTGATGATCTTGCTGAAAACGATGGATTAAAATTAAGAACAGCATTAACTAAAAACAGTGGAATTGTAGAAGTATATGGAAAATTGCATGCTGACATGCTCAATCAACCTTTGCTATTATTAAACAATGTAGATTTACGAATTTCGTTAACATTGAATAAACCGGAATTTTATTTACTCGGTGCTGATACAGATACTTCGATTGTCAAAATTACAGAAGCTACACTTTACTTGAGACATGCTCATGTAAATCCAAATATTTTAATTGCACACCATAAAATGCTTGAAAATACAACAGCAAAATATCACTATAAGCGTAACGAAATTAAATCATTTACAATTCCTGCCGGAGGAAACTCAATTTCACTAGATAATATTGTTCTAGGACAGCTCCCAACAAATCTAATATTTACAATGATAGATAATGATGCATATTCTGGGAAAAGATCTAAGAATCCATATAATTTTAAAAATAATAAAATAACATCGTTCGCAATTTATATAAATGGGGTTCAAGTTCCTAGTGCACCGATTGAAATGAATTTTGCAGATGGGTCCAGTTACGCTAGAGCGTATTCAACAATATTTACATCGAGTGGAATTTTACACACACCTCAAGGAAATTTGATTACCAAAGAAATGTTCAAGAATGGCTATTTCCTGTTAGCTTTTGATCTAACTTCGGACATGTCAAGTACTTTATCATGCAACTCTCTAATGAATCAAGGAAGTTTAAGACTCGAGGCACGATTTGGGGAAGCTCTTAAGACAACTAAAACATGTTTAGTGTACTTGGAATATGATACAACTCTAGAAATAGATAAAAATCGTAATATTGTAACGAATTATTAATAATATAAATACCTCTTATATCCTAAATAAAAAGTTAGTTTATACTAATACAC
Source organism: Tipula helvola (assembly GCA_963556165.1). NCBI lineage: Eukaryota > Metazoa > Arthropoda > Insecta > Diptera > Tipulidae > Tipula > Tipula helvola. Next base: position 353,651,197 of record OY744481.1, on the reverse strand, counting down.
ATGATGATTGCCAATACAACAACTACTTTAGATATTCAACAAGCATTGAAAACACATAAATTTACTAAGAAGTATTTTCAAGGTGTTTTTGCAATAAACACAATCCCAAAGAGGGTTAAATCAAAACCTGCTTTATATGTTATTAATACGGACAAATCAAATCAACCAGGGCAACATTGGTTAGCTGTTTATTTTCCATCAAATGGATGTGGAGAATTTTTTGATTCTTACGGAAGATCACCAACGAAATATCCTGAGATTAATAGATTTCTAAAATATAACAGTAAATGCATTACATACAATAATAAACAATTACAAAGTTTATTCACCGGAGTTTGTGGCCAATATTGTTGTGTATATTTGTTAAATAGATGTAAACGTAACTCAATGAAAAAATTTATAAAATTATTTAATGTTAAAAACCATATTGAAAATGATGTAAAAATAAAGAAACTTTTTAAAAAAGAATTTCCTAAGGTTTTAACTACAAGAACAAAAACAAACATGATTCATCACGTTTTAGGAATTTTGTAGAAAGGTTATTTAAGTTCATCGATAAGAAGAATAAAATATGATTTTATTAACATGTATGAAAGGGATAGTACCACTCTTGAAGAGTATAAATACGGAAGTTATTTTTATGAAAAACTAGTTTACATTTACCTTGAAACACAAACAATATGCTTAAAGTAAAAAGCGTTAATAATTTAATTAAAAAAAAGATGGCAACCATACCTAATTTATTGTTGTCTCATACATATTTTTTAAATGATCAACATACAAGTTATCTAAATGTTGGTTATGATATTAACACTTTTGAAACTACTATAATCTTGTTCAAAAATACAATATTTCATACACTAAGTGCTGAAATGTGGACGACTACAATTTTCAATAATTTACCAACAATAAACAACCACTTCAATGGTAACATTTCCTTTGCTGAATTACCAAAAACGAATGGAAATTGTGATGTAAAGCTAACCAGCAGAAATAATGAGAGACGTATTATATTTACGAGTGGAGGGAAGAAAATCGTTTTAAATTCCAAAGAATGGGAACGCTGCTCATCTTTATCATCATTTTTGCAATCAATCATTATCTGGAGCGAAACAGTACGGACTGATGTTGCTAATTATTTCTATTTATACAAAGAAAAATGTTTCGATCAGCTAACATATTCTCTACAAATACAGGATTTTTTTATACCGCCAGTAACAGGATATAACTATTTTAATTATTCAAGATTGTTTAATGAAATACCAGTTTTATGTAAGGAAAAATTAATGAATGAACTTTGTACTCGTACACTAAGAAATTAATGAATAAAAACAATTTATACTTTTTTCAAATCAATTTTTTATTTCTTAAATATTATTTTTACAATGAATTACACCGTCTTGAATCCATTTGGTTTGAATATTATCGATAAACTCTTCACCTCTAATGTTTTTAACGTGTCGGCATGCGGGAAACCAAAATGCATGTTCCGTCCATATTTCATTGGTGATATTCCAATCCTCGAGAACTCCTTTGCAGCTGAAACACTTGATGCAGTCGTCCACGCCTGTGTAGTAAAATCCAGCTCGAGATAGTTCTAATGGATCGATGAACCATTTGTTCCATATCTCGAATGATTTTAGCCGACTCTGCACCTTATTCATTCCACCTTCTAACCCGTATAAACCGCATGTATCTCCTTGTTCCTCTCGATGTACTGGTGAATCCATTTAAATGAGGTTTTTTACTTTTCGTGTGTGACTCGAACAATGTACAAATCTATACTAGATCTAGATAAACTCTCGTATATTTGAAAATGATGTTTTCAGAGGGGCCACGTGATGTACATATACATGTTGACTTGTTTGATTAACCATGATTAAACATGTTTATTGACCTTATTTTACGAATATGGATGTTGAAATCATTGAACGTAACTTGATATGATGACAAAGGTTTGTATTTAATCGATACTTCGTAATATTTATGCTGATGTGGTAAGATTGGAAAAAACTGCGCGTGTTTAAAAGTCAACTTAAACCATAATAAGTATAAATTATAGTGAGCTTCTTTGAAAATTATCAGTTTGATAGTAAGCATAAGATTGTTAACAACCAACCAACCATGGATATTCGTCAACAACTTTTAGAAAAACTCAACAATGTGCCAAGGTTTGCTGAGAAAAAAATAACCAAATTTGAAGATCTGGATGTGGGTAGAAACTACGTGGTACAAGAAGTCAAATCAGTCAACACGAGATATGGCGTGAAAATCCTAATAGAGACTGATGAGAGCATCATATTTATGCCGGAGCGATTCAACGTTTTTAATGATCGAGAAATACAAAATTTAAACCATTTGTGTAAAGAACACTTAACTATGGTAAAAACTGATAGATATAATGTTCATTTTATATAAATAAATAAATAAATAAATAAATAAAACAATATTATATATAAAATTATTTAGAAAAAGTATTTAATTTCAAAACAATCTTATTATGGTTTTCGACTCCGCTACTTCTCTGTTTTCAACACTATGGGCAAATTAGCTAACATTTATTATGTTAAAGATCATTCATTTTGATGAATGTTATAGTGATCATAATCCAAGATATCTCTCGTTTTAAATAAATCCTAAACATTATGAGGAAACAATATTTTATATATACCAATCCAAAATTCATATGCTTTCATTATTAATTCATCCACTTACATAAAATGAGTCGGATTCAAATAGTGAATGAATTGCATAAGCCAGCACGTAAAAATTTTATACGCAGACATGTTAAAATTAAGGGTATTGATGACTTATGGCAAGCAGATCTCGTGGAAATGATTCCATATTCAAGAGAAAATGCTGGTTTTAAATATCTTCTAACTGTAATCGATGCTTTTTCTAAATTTGCTTGGGTTGAACCTATAAAGAAAAAAACATCACAGATGATTGTTGATGCTTTAACAAAAATTTTCAATGAGAGTAAAAGAGTACCAAAGAATCTACAAACGGATATGGGAACTGAATTCTATAATAAAGATTTCAAACAGCTTGTGAAACAGAAAAATATTAACCACTATTCAACATTTAGTCCAATAAAAGCATGTATAGTAGAAAGATTTAATCGAACTCTTAAGGAAAATATGTGGAGGAAATTTAGTCTTCAAGGATCTTACAAGTGGCTGAATATTTTAAAAAAATTAGTGAAAGATTACAACAATAAAAAACATAGGACAATTAAATTAGCACCTGTAGAAGTTACTATGGCAAATGAAAAACAAATTTTAAAACAAGTGTATACATATCCTAAGTTAATGCAAAAAAATAAATTTAAAGTTGGGGATTTCGTTCGAGTTAGCAAATTTAAAACCGTTTTCGAAAAAGGTTATACTCCAAATTGGACTACTGAAATATTTAAAGTTGTTAGTATTAACAACAAATTTCCTGTAACGTATTTACTTGAGGATTATAAGGGACAGCTAATATCAGGCCGGTTTTATGAAAAAGAGCTGCAAAAGACACATCATCCTGACACTTACCTCGTAGAGAAAGTTTTGAAAAAGAAAGGTAATCAAGTTTATGTTAAGTGGCTAGGTTTTGAATCATCACATAACTCGTGGATAAATAAAACAGATTTAATTTAAACTTTATATATTTTTTTTTTTTTTTTTTTATTTTATTTTTTTATTACCGATTAAAATTTTCTTAATTATTAAAACTACTTAATATATAATTTTGGTTTAATATTTTAATTTAAAACTAAAAGACATTAAATGTATTATATATATATATTATATTTAAGAAATATAAAATGTATTATTAAACTAATTAAAATAAAAATTATCAATTTCTTTATTACCCCATGCCAAAGTTTTGTATGAATTTGGAATTACAAATCTTTTATCATCAAAATTTGATAACGCTACTTTGTTTAACAATTGAGTATATAGGTTGTGTCTAATACTTCTAAAATTTAATTGTGATCTAATTATATTATCATTTTTATTTAAACAATTTTTAAAATCATTTAATGATATCGAATCTGAAACTACATTTTTTTTTACACCTTTTATTTTCTTAATTATTTCATTATCATCTTCTAAGCTTATACAGTATGATTTTGCTCTAATCCCAATAAATTCTGTCAAAATTTTACCACAACATTCATCTTTAAACATTCCTAAAACTTTTTTATTAACTAATGGAAGATTATATATGTTATTGGATGGATAATCAGAAGTATCAAACTTCTCATTTAAATCAGGCTTGATATCTTCATAAAAATCCATAGTTTGAATATCATATATTAATGAATCCGTATCAGTATATAAAAGTGAAGCATTATCATCATACTTCGTCTTAATATAATCATAATGAAAATCATACATTAGAGTTTTCGATAATTCTAAAACACAGAAACCCACATAAATGGGTTTATTATACGTAACCGATAATCTATTCATTTGAATAGCTACCAAATTTTCATCAAATATTGCTGAAGAATGAAAATTAGGTTTGCTGATCAAAGTATTTGCTCCAAATCTGTTTTCAATATTTTCCCAATGTGATACTAATCTTACATCTGTTCTCTTGTCAACATTTTCAATTGTTTTACCAAAAACACTATTATTTTTTAATTTATACAAATCTTTATCAAACGCATTTAGAGCTTTAGTCCTAAGATCGGTATTCAAATCTATATATGATTTGAGCCATGGTTTTTGACTAAACTTTAAAACTCTATGTATTTTAGATAATATTAGTCCATTTTTAATACATTTCTTTAAATTTGTTTGATGAATGACGTATGCTTTTTTAGGTTCTAGGTTAGCAATTAATTTATTTTGTTTTGAACTTTCGTATGGTGGCTGTATATTTTCCATACAAAATGGTAAATCATTATGCTTTTGGTGTAATTGATCAGGATATTCTAAATCAACTTCTAGAATATAACCTGATTCTGATTCATTATCTGTTAAATGATCGAAATTAAATTTATCAAGTTCTGCTGAATCAAGAAATCTGAAATCAGCATACGGGAGTGATTGGCTCATAGCCCAGCCATATAGATTATTAGCATCTAAATAAACAAGAAAATTAGAATCTATATCATTATTATAATTTTTCATGTATTTGTTATTTGCTTTAGCATATCGTTTGGAGCACTGTGTTAATCCGCCACGAATACCTTTTTTAATAAAATTGATCATATCAATGTCTTTTAATAATTCTAATTTGATTTTGGTGAATTTAAGCATGGCATCCCAACTTAAACCTGGGGCTGTGAAATAATGGGCCGGGTCTAGATCGTATGTTTGCATAGAAACTTTCCGGAAATTTTCAAATATGTCGGCTAAAATAAGTACATCTGATTTTAAATATAAGTCGGAATAATCACCTAAATTTTTACATTTAAATGTTTTCCATACATTTAGAGCATGATTATGTTGCTCATCAGGTATATCAGTATTTTGTAATTTGTTAAAAAAATGATTTCTGGATGGTAATTCAGTTTCATCATATTTTTTAAAACTATCTACATAATCGTATGGGAAAACACCTTTTTTCTTTATAAGATTAAATTCATTTTGATTAGAAAAACTCTTTCTAACTTCATTGAATTGAGAATCGTTAAGATTGTTAGCTAGTTTATCAAGACTAGCTGCCATAAATTTAAATGAATCTACAAACCTCAATTTAATTTTTTTAATCTCATTAATTTTGAACATTTTTGTAAATGAAATATATCGCTCCTTATTCTGAGCAATTAAATCTATTTGTTCCGTATCAAAACCTAATTCTTTTATGATAAAGTGCGAATCATAGCCACTTAAATTGTGAAAAAATATTGGTACGAAATCTGCTATCTTATAATTTAAATTGCATTTAGTATGCGCAGCACCTCTAAATTTTCCTGTTAAATGGCAATGGTCCATAACTTTATAGTTTTCATCATCATTAAAATCACCGTTACAAATATGACATTGATTTGATAAATTGTAATTTAATTGCTCCGTGCAGGAAAGTTTTTTCATTTTTCGATTTATGTGTAGGTCATTGTATATAATTTCTAAATCCTCTTTTATTTTATCAATGAAAATTTTTCCACAATCGCTACCTCTGTATGTAACAAATTTAGATTTACTATCATTATATGAACATTTAATGTAATATCCAAAACTACTGGGTTCATGTTTTAAAATATTTTCAGTAAATGATGTTATAGGATTTAGAGTACACGAATCAATTGGTTTTAATATTGCTTCGAAGTCGCAATATATCACATATGGGACTTGTAATTTATGTTTATAGTTTCTAAATTCTAAAATATCATTTTCTTTAGTAGGGAGAATACATTTGATTTTATTGCACCCATACTGTAAATGATGATTTAAATTTGTTTCACTAGAATAAAATGTTAAGCAGCCATCACAAACCCATTTTTTACATTTTTTTTTTGAAATTTGACTTCCAATTAACTTACTAAAATTTTTAATCCAACAGTAATGTGTTTTAACACCATCTTCTAAAAATAATAAATTAACATGGTGTTCTTTTTTACATCTTGTATAATGTAATGGACCTACAATTTGATTACTTTCTAATCCATATACATTTATACTAATATTATTTAACTCTTCAAATCGTTGGATATCTTTTAACGGCATTGGGAAATTAATATTATTTAAAACTAGTTCTGAACTATAATGAGGATATGAACTACATCTACATGAATTATTTACAAAGGGGTATTTAGAAGCCATGATTGACCATGCAAAGCATGCTTCATCAGAATTTTGAACATTAATTATTGCATTTTTATTTCTAATACATGCTGGAAGAGTCATATATGATGATCCTCTCAAAGGATTATATTTATTAAAATTTATTTCAATATAACATCTTCTGTAGTGCCCATCCAGATTCTTTTTCTTGAAACTCTTCACACTGAGTATTCAATACATCAAGAGTTTCAGAATATACTTCCTCCAAATCGCAACTTTTTGTTAATATCCGATTTTTAGTGTTAAAAGATTTTAAAGAAGTGATAATTTCATCTTCTTTTAGATCTGGTTTAGTATATATTCCAAACAATTCGAAATTAACCTTAACAGCATTAAGTACTTCTATTTGAAGCTTTATTAATGTAATAATTTTCTGTTTTACTGCAATCAGAAAATCATTACAACTAATATGCTCGTTAGGTATATCTAAAACTCTGTAGCTGATTACTCTCGATTTAAAGGCAGATGTTATAATATAAATATTTTCATCGTCCTCATTATATTTCTTTAAATTATTTTCCTTATGAATATTAGACCTTAAATGATTATTTAAATACTTTCTATTTACACTTACTTTACACACACTACATAAAGTATGATCATCCAGACTAACTAGGCTGCTGACATCCTGATGTATCTTACTTCTTTTTGATGGTCCTGGCTGTTGCGAATTATGAATATAGAGACGATTACATCTCTTTTGGTGATAATCCAGCTTTCGTTTATTGATATATGTACATCCACATATATCGCATAACGTCTTTTCTGCTGGATGCTGGTTTTCCTGGTGACGTTTTAGATTTTCTTTTGATGAAAAAGTGGACAAACATAATTCGCAGTTGTTCATTTTAGTATTAATTATCTGTAATATGTATAGTAAATAATAATTATTATTTCTAATAATATAATAAAAACTTTTTATATATTTAAACTTACTTTTTCTTTAATGCTGAAATTATTTTTATTTATTTAAATTTAATATATGTATTTAAACTGATACACAATAAAACAGTATTTGATCAAAGTTTTCTTAATTTATCACAACACGTATAAATCAGCTTCTCAAATCTATATCAATGCTGATATTATTTTTATTTATTTAAATTTATTAATTCACAAAATAATTATCACAACGTTTCTATATTTACGCAATAAGTCTAATAATAGAACTTTTCAAATTTTTTATAAATTTTTATGACCTTATTCACTTTAATTTTTTATATAGCTGATTATACTTCATAACATATGAATATGATATGCTACCAACAAAATATTAAGTCATGTATAATAATTAGTGTGTTAGATTTTAATGACCTTCGCAGTTTATTCACTATGATTTTTGTTATATGTACGTATATGTAAATGATTTTATTTTTTATGAAACGTGATATATCAGGTTAATACACTTCAATACAAATATTTTTCTCTTACATGGGCAGAAATTAATCATAATCAATATTTTTTATTTTATTACAGTTGAGTACCTGATTTTTGAATAAATTTATATTATAAAGTTTTAGTTGTCATGGTTGATGATACAACTGTATACAATGCAGGTAGGTACTACCATTCTATTTGTATCAAAGTTAAATTATGCAATATATGATGAACCAAGTTACAAACCATGTACATAAAATAAACTTTAAAAGGTGACATCTACAGATAAACTTGGAAAAATAATAATTTACAGTTGAGTACCTGATTTTGAATATTTTTATATGGAGTTTTAGTTATCGTGCTTGATAATAAAACTGTATATTGAACCAAGTTACAAACCATGTACATAAAATAAGCTTTTAAAAGTGACATCTACAGATAAAGTTGGAAAATAACAATAATTTACAGTTGAATACCTGATTTTAGATACATTTATATAGAGTTTTAGTTATCGTGGTTGATAATAAAACTGTAAGAAATGTGCACCATCTATCGAAAAGTTAATTAATATTAAAAAGTTCAAAGCTTAAAGTTTATGACTGTGCTGCCATCTAACAAAATGTCTTAAAAAAATATTGTACAGTTAATGTACAGTTGAACAACGGATTTTTAATAAAATTATATACTTACGTTTACATTTTATATAGAGATTTAATTATCGTGGTTCTACTGTAATCTTCATATAAAAAAACATATGTAATCGTTTGTATTGTTGTAATTTACATATAAAAATTCATCCCAAATGGGATTGAGCTGGGATCCCCCACTTTCACCTACTCGCAGTTTCAATACAGATACATTCGGATTTCACAAATTATTTAAAATTCAATTATTTTCATTTAATAGAGTCCTAAGTCGTACTTACAAATATCAACGCAATTTCTGTATTTTATCAATAAGCAGTATGATTGTAAAATATTTTTAGCTTTGACCTAATTGAAAGTTCTGTCAAATAATTTCCAAATAAAATTTCTGTTTTGACTCTGTTTCAGCACTAATTTTACTCATTTGAAATCATTCAATTTTGCACTATATTTTATTTCCGGTTTAGTCCAGAATAGGGGAAACAGTAGGTGCGTGATCATATTACAGTGTGAACGGGTCTGATCACAATATTTGCAATATTTGTATTATAATGCAAAACTGTTTCCTTATAAAGTTAAAATAATTGATAAAGGCAATGTCTGAAAGGTTTGAAGTTTTCAGTGACAAACTTTGCTAGGAAATATATTCGATTTTAGACATCTATAGATTAGATATAAGAAGTGTTTCCTTCAGATAATTTTTATTATAACCTGAAAATTTCATTTCGAAATTAAAAAACTAATTGTTATTACTTGAAAAAACTGGATGTTATTAAATTGTTACGTGAAAGGATACCGATTAAATTTATTGTATTGCGATGTAACTACATTTGGATACGTTTCGTATGCAATCACTCATCAATTCAATTGTTTTAATAAATTTAATATGTTTGATAAAAATCAACACCACAACCAGTATTTATTTAATCAATCAACCTTGCATTTACCGAAATTATCGAAACAATTCCTAATTAATATTTTTCAAGTACATTGAAATAAAAACCAGATTAAGGATTTCGTAGTTACAAAATAATCTCATTTTAATAGTAATAAATCATCGACCACAAATAGATTTGACCTAATGAAATATATTTTTATTTATATCACTTGGTCAAGGTCTATAGCGTCGTATTCAACTATGCCTACCTATATAGTAATTTTCTAATGTGTATATGTTTGAAAACACTATACCTACTACTAATAATTTTATCAGCACAAATTTTGTGGTTAATATTCTATTTCGCATTACATATATACGACTATAATATCGTAAACGAACACTTCATTAACTAATTAATTTACAATTAATAAATAACTTAAAAAAAAAAAATAAAAAAATATCGGACGATGTTTTCGAATTGTTTAGTCAAACCACTAAATTTTAATGCGTGCGTATAAGACAATTTAATTTAAAAAACGGAATGCTTATCAATCTTTAAATTTGCGTCTTAAAAATTATTATTTACGAACTGTCTTTTTTAAAACAAAACTGTGTTTATTATTTTAATGGAGATAAGGAAATTGGATAAGTCATCGAAAAAAACGGTAAAATTTTGTATTCTGGATATGCATGTATTTGTTTGCGTCTTTGTTCTTGTTAATTTTGTGTATATCGCTGAGAGCCACCCCCGTCACAATTGTCAGGAAAAGACAATAATATTTTTGTAATTTGTAGGTCAAATTGATAACAAAAAAAAATTCACTTTTACGTTAATTGCGATTTTCAATAATTCAATTTTCATCATACGGTGAAATGTGATGTTGTTGTTTTGAAAACATGGAAATGTCTTATAATATAATTGATTAATTAACAATCTTTCATTCAAAATGGATGAGTTTAACTGGCGTGTAAACAACAAACAAATCAAGGAATGGCGCAGTTTAAAACAATTATTTTTCTTGTGGCTTTGCGATTTAATCAAATATTTGGAATAGAAATTAATTTTTGTGTAGAATAGGATTTTATAAAAATTCAAAATTTGTTAATTTTGCGGTTGGGAGAATAAGCAAAACAAAAATGTATTTTTATAATACAAATAGGAGGAGAGGCTAAATCTAACGAAAATTTATACGGCCAAATTATAAATTCTCAAAATAAACATTTCATTTCTAATTAAAATATTGTTACAAATCGGCTAAAGCAGAAGAAAAGACCAAAATTTCATATTTTCCACTAATATGCATTTTCAGGGCTGAGAATAAGCGATTTTCTAACAACGAATGAATAATTTAAATTTTTTACCGCTAGCGATTAAATATATGGATACACCCTATACATTTCTCTTAATATTAATTGTTTGGTTAATAAAAAAATTGCACCAGGAAATACATCCCCAAACCAAAAATTAAACAGTTCCTTATATTCATAGTAATGTCAGGAAATAAATTGAAAACTTAGTAAAATGAGATTAATTCCCAAAATTTGAGGGTTCCGTTATTTTTGTTATGAAAGTATTCCCCAAATATCGGATATGAGATAACACTCCAAAAATTACTTTGTAGGCTTATTGTACTGTTCAATTTTTTGGGAAAGGAAGGGACCTTTTCCACAATATTTCAAAATGGTATAGCTTCCTTTTTCAAAATATTTTTGGAATATTTGAAATAAAAGCAAAAATTTGGGATTTCATTTCACTTTGATGTTAGAGTTTTTTAATTTTTTTTTTAAATACAATTATGGCTTGGAGGATTTTTTCTGGCAGTTAAAAAAATACATACACAGTTTCATTAGAAATACATAGGCTATTTGATTTTCCTGAATATTTATAGTAAGAACTAAGTATTTTTATTATGAAATTTAAAATATTTTCAGAGAACCTAGCCTCACACATTTTAGTTTTTAATAACACTATTATTTGCTAGATTCAAGTTACAAAAACATGTTAGAAAATTCTCGAATTTCATTAAAACAGATATCGAAATTCACTGTTTTCGATTTAGTACATAAAAAAATCGGTAGTGCACATTTTAAGTCTAATGTAGCCTTACAGTTGTTGTTGAAGATACCATAAGAAGAAACCTGAAAATAAACACAAATTAGAATTTAATCTAAAGCAATTTACAATTTAATACTTAGCTTGCTATAATTTTTTAAAACAATTTAAACTCCATTATAATAGTAGTAGAACCCTGAAATTAATTAATTTATTTTATTAATTAAATTTGTATGTAAATTTGTATGAATGTATGCAATCAAAACAAATAAACTTTACCATAAAGTTGTCGTGTAGAATTTGGGCCATCTGCCGGAATCTTATTATACATTGAATGACTTAGCAAAAATAAAATTGTAAAAACTCTCTCTTTACAACCAACCATCAAGGCGAAAACATTAAAATAAAAATTAAATAAAAACAAAATTAATTACATAAGCTAATTATATATTTGATAAACCAAATATTCAAGTGGTTTTATTTTGTTGTGGAACCAACCATTGGAATAGAAATTGTTATTACCCTTTGGTACAATCACTGGCCCTTCGAGCCGGATAACCAACAAGCTGAATTTGGATTTTTATTAAATTTGGAAATTGATATTTTGGAAAAAATATTTGGAAACTGCGTTGAGTTATCAACCGTTTTCACCAGGCCACGTGGGTTTCAACATTGGAAACCAAAAAAAAACCTTAAATATCACAAAAATATTTAACACAATCAATTTGAAATAAATAAAATTCTTATACTTACCAAACAAAAATTAACCAAATTGTTTCGAGAATTCATTAATTTATCAAAACCCCAATTGTTCATTAACCAATCACGTGAACCAATAAATCAAACAAAACAAAAACAAGTACCTCACCAAGCATCGAACCTGCTACTTCTTGCATTCTGGTCGACTACACTAACCCTCGAGCTAATTTATACTTTTCTAAACACCCCGATTTGAGTGAATTTAAGTTAAATAGTGTGATAAATAGTGAAAGTGTTAAATTGTGAAAATCAAAATGGCGCAACTCGTATCTTTAAAGAAAAGACGTGCTACCATTAAGGGCAATGTAACTAAATTGCTTAATTACATTAAAACTATAAGCGATGAAACTATGGTAGAAGATATCAAGACGCAACTTTCTCATTTCGATAAACTGCGAGCAGAATTCATCGTTGTAGAAGATAAAATAGTACAACTGGACGAAAAAGAAGAGTTAGATCCAGATTTCGAGGAGAATTACTATACGGCCGTTACAGGTTTAAATCACGCGCTAAGGTTAAAATCGGACACTACATTATCAATGAATGATACACTTGGAAATACCAGTGTCGGCGGTAACCATGCGGAAGTAAAACTGCCTAAACTATCTATACCATTGTTTAGCGGCGACTACACGGAATGGCAGTCGTTTTTCGATTTGTTTTGCTCTACAATCCATGATAAACCGAAGCTGACAGCATCGCAAAAGTTACAATATCTAAAGGGATCGCTGAAAGTGGAAGCGGCAAGGCTATTAAAGCATTTCAACGTTACCGACGCTAACAACATTGAGGCATTGAAGAAATTGAAAGTACGGTATGATAGTAGAAAACACACCATCTACGCATTTGTCAGACATTTTATGTCTCAACCAGCAGTAAATACACCACATAGCACAAACGTCCGACGACTTTTAGATACCTCAGACGAAATAATACATGGTCTCAAAGCAATAGGAGAAGATACAGAAACGAGAGATCATTGGTTGATCCATATTATGGTCAGCAAGCTAGACGATGAAACCAATAGTTTATGGGCACAAGCATCAGCAGACAATTTCGAGTTCCTTGTCAAGCGAATCGATGCACTAGAATCCATAAAAACTCCAAACAAACGTCCGCAGTTACAATGGTACCAGCCAAAACCAAATATAAAAGGCCATACCACTTCTATTTCTGAAGCTCCACCATGTACCGTATGTTCTGAATAAAAACACAAGCTATTCGAATGTGACAAATTTAAAGAAATGCCGTTAGACCAAAGAAGAGAGTTATTAAAAAAAGAGAATCGATGCTTTAACTGATTGAACAACAATCATATAGCGTCTACAACTGTAAATCAAAATTTAGATGTAAACACTACAACAGGAAACATCACAGTTTAGTTCATGAGAATGTACCAGTCATAGTAGAATCTACCGTTGTTGTATTAAATATCCAAACCAACCAACCAGACTCAATTCGCGATAAAATCAATATGAAAACCGGGACTTCTTTACTACTAACCGCTCTGGTGCATGTACTCAACATATCAAATGAAAAACAATTGTGTAGAGCATTGTTAGACTCAGGATCTCAAGGCTCATTCATTACCGAAAGTTGTGTTCATAGATTGAAATTAAAGAGAAAAAATGCCAAGTTTGCCGTAACGGGCATAGGAGCTACTACCAATAGCTACACAAAGGGTTCAGTATCGCTAGCACTATCACGGTGGAACAAAAATGAGCCATATTTTCAAATTGAAGCATTTATGCTATCAAAACTAACAGCCAAACAAGCAGCAACTTCTGAATTCAGCGATATCAGGTCTCTCCAGGAATACGAATTGGCAGATCCTTACTTCTATAAAGGAGGAGAAATAGATATCATTATTGGCATAGACACGTTTTTTGAAGTACTCGCTGAAGGAAAAATTATGACGAAGAACAACCTTATCATGCAAAATACGTTACTAGGTTGGATAGTGGTAGATAAAACAACTGCTCAATCAAGACAATCCATCACAGTTAGTTTGAGTGATCCAGAAAACAGCGTAGAAAGCTTATTAAAAAGGTTTTGAGAAATTGGAGCATTTTTGGCTACCGTACGCATCGGTCGTGTTTTTTTATTTATCTAATTTTTATAATAACAGAGTGAAAATATAGTGATTCATTATCAATATCGTGAATTCAATTATTATAAAAACATTGAAGTAGTTTTATAGTGGTAAAAGTTTCTGTGAACTAAAAGTGGTAAATTTTTGATAAAAAGTTATGTGATTGTGAACTATATTAACTGTGTCATACCTGTCGATTTGTTGCTGACCTTGAGATAGATCATATTATTGACAAATACAAATTAGACAGTTTAATTATTGTCTATAAATTACAATCGTGACATTTCACACCGTGCATCTCAAAAACAATTGCCACTAGTTACGCTGTGTGTAGTGATAATAAATCATAATGGTGTGTTGCGGAAAATGTGAATTAGAGTGGAATGGCCGGGAAGAGTGGTGTCCTTGCGGCGGTGTCTGTAAATTAAGTTTTCACCACAAATGTGCGGGAATAAACACTACAACATACAACCAATTAATGAAGACAAAGCAACTACGTTGTACATACGTACTCATCTCTCTTCTGGCCAAAAGGGGTTTTAATTCGACGTTTTGTACGTAAAACTGGAAGTCCAAAAAACGGCAGTGGAGTTGTCCTACCACGAGTAGGGATCGACGATCATGTTTAGGAAAAATCAACCTATTTAACTCCAACCCAACTTTTATCGTTTCAACATGCCAAGAAAATTTTCTGCTACAGAATCATTACCATTACAGTAATGACAACAACGATAATCATAATTCATTAATTTCTTCGGGCCATTGTAATATCAGTTATGTATTTAATTGTTGTTTTTATAATTTTTATGTATTACTCTCAAATGTTTTTTTATATTTTAGGTTTTTCACTAATTCTATTCTCAATCTGAACTCATCGCAGAAATGCTTATCTTCAACTAAAGATGCTACGATTAAGAACCGGAATAGTACTTGTCTGAATGTTGGATTTTTGAATGCTCGTAGTTTATTCTGCCATATTGACAAATTGAGAATATTTATCAATACCAAAGATTTCGATGTGTTTGGTGTCGTGGAAACATGGCTTACTAGTAAAATCAATAATGAATCTGTTGCGCTAAATTGTTACAACGTCTTGAGATTTGACAGAACTCATAAGAGGGGTGGGGGTGCTTGCATTTACTATAAGAAGTGTTTCAAGGTTAAAGTCGTTCATTCGTCTATGTATGGTAAAACTGAAGTTCTGATGGCTGAAATTATACTACCATCTATGACTATATTGATTGTGGTTTGCTACAATCCGTCAACTCCTACGCAATCCAATTTAGACGATTTTCAGGAATTTCTATCATCACACGTTTTAAACTATAATCATTTCATAATTGGATGCGACATAAATTGTAACATGATTGATCAATCCAATAAGTTCTACAATCTTTAAAAAGCGAACAATTTAATATCGGTTCCATTTTCACCTACCCATGATCGTACTTGGCTCGATCAATTTATTGTCCCTGAATCGGATTACTCTAGGATATTTCCGTCTAGTCAATATACGTTGCCTGATATTTCCGACCATGATTTACTGGCGATCTCTTATAAAGCTAAATCAAAGCGCATTAAAATGGATTACAGGCTTATCTACGACTACATATAGTCATTTGGATGCTGAAATTATTATGAATTTTTTTTCTGACGTTGACTGGAGCTTTTTGCACTCGTCCAATAATGTCAATTTTACCTTCTAGTATTTTTATGATTGCCTATATTATTTTCATAATAATTGTGTACCAACGAAAAAAATAGTTAATAGCCAACCTGTTGCTCCATGGTTTAATAGTAGTATTTCTAAAAGTATGCTAGCGAGGGATCATGCTTATATTAAGTATAGGAGAACAGCCGATGTCAAGGACTTAGTAATATACCGTAATGAACGCAATAGGGTAACTACCTTGATAAGAATCTCAAAACAGAAATACTTTTTTGGAAATAGTAAATTAACCATGAAACGAATTTGGAATAATTGCAATCATATTGGATTAGGGACCGACTTTGACCGATTTAGACCCTTCAATCATCAATTCTTATTTCTGCAACGTACCCGTTTTGTCGGTTGTTATTCCCTTACCTGAGTTTGAGTGCACAGGTAATCAAACATCTCTTTCATTCAGCTGCATAAGTGAATTTGATATTTCCAAAGCTGTTTATCTTATTAAATCGAATTCATCAGGTCACGACAAAATCAACTTAAAATTTCTTAAGAATATTTTACCGTATGTTATATCACCTTTGACCTACCTGATTAACAACTGTATCATGCGTTCCGAATTTCCAGATATTTGGAAAACGAATATAGTGATTCCGATTATAAAAAAGAAGGGCATTGATTCTTTGGATAATCTTAGACCGATTAGTTTAATTTCGATTGTATCAAAAAATTTTGAAATCATTCTTCGTGACCAAATCAACCAGCATTTAACTAAATTTAATTATCTAAATCAGTTTCAATCCGTATTTCGTAATAACCATAGTACAACAACGACCCTTCTTCATGTTGTCGATGATCTGGCTTGTCTTCTTGACAAGATAAACTCATTTGCTGTTCTTATACTTTTGGATTACTCAAAAGCATTTGAGTCTTTAAACCATGTCTTGCTATTACAAATGTTAATGCTTTTCTTTAATTTTGATAATACAGCACTGAAACTTATGTTTAATTATTTAACAGACAGATATCAAAAAGTCATCATAAATGGAAAAGAATCGGAACCTGAGCGTATAATGTCAGGTGTATTTCAAGGAACGATACTCGGTCCAACTCTATTTTCTCTTTTTATAAATGACTTACCTCACGTAATAAAATATTCCAAATACCATTTGTATGTTGACGATTGTCAAATCTATCTGGGTGGTACTAGTGAAAATATTTTGGAAACCTTCAATAAAATCAATCTGGATCTATCATACATACTAGATTGGTCCAATTCTAAAAAGCACTTCCCAGTGATTCCTGAAATTTGTATCAATAGTGTGAAAAGTAATTTTACGAATCATGTTAACAATCTAGGAATTTGTATAAATAACAGATTCACATGGGATTCACAAGTTGTTAATGTATGTGGCAACATCAATTCCACTTTGTGGTTTGAAGCTCCACAAAAATATTTGCCCTAAAAATGTTCGAACTTTGCTAGCACGATCATTAGTAATTCCCCACGTAGTTTATTGCGAATTCCTTGTTTCAAGTTGTGATTCTGCCTCAAGTGGTTTGCTGCAAGTTACTTTGAATAACATCGTGAGATACGTTACTGGACTCAGAAGATTTGATCATGTATCAGCTAATTTTAAAGAATTTTTCGGTTGCACTATGGTTCAATTCTTTTATTACAGAGCATTATTGCTTTTATATAAAGTCATTAATAATCGGGTTCCTTCATATTTATATATTTGAAACTAAATATATGTCAATAGCTATATTAAGGCATGTCAATGATCATAACAAGGTGTCAATAGCTATGCATATTAGGAAACTTTTCAGAAAACTCATTTTTTAAATGTTAAACAAACAATTAATAGTAATCTTGAGATGAAAATGGAAAACTTAATAGTTGTTCTGCATAAAAATATCTTTTCTAGGTTTAGGGCATAATTAACAAAACAAGCGAATACCTAAGTGACAATTTCCTTATGACTGTAAATAGCTGTAGCCTGTACGCTACAACATTATTAGGGACGAACTTTTTGAATTTTCTTTTTTCCATTTTTTCTTTTATTATCAAAACAAAATTTTGCCTATACATTATATAAATCAAAAATCTTACAATTAAAAGGGTTTTTGATATTTCGGTACAGTAAACAAATACATACATTAGAATTGACACATTGGGATTGGTATTAATGCCCGTATTACAAAATCCAGAACGAACAAAATCCCGTAGATCACAAAAATACCGTATTACAAAATCCCGTATTTCATAATCCCGTATTTCAAAATCTCGTGTATGCATTTTTTACGAGATTACGGGATTAATCAAATTAAAAAACAATTTTTTTAATAAATATTATTTAATTTAAAACTGAATTATTCGTGATCTATGTATGTATAAATTAATAAAAATGAAAATCTGTATGTATGTACATATTTGAGTTTTTGCATAGTTGAGTTTTATACTAAAATGAGCAGGTTCTCGTAATATTTTCGAAGGGGTCCGGCCCCTGGGTCAAGTGCCCCCAAACAAAATGTTTGTACAATTTCGAGAGAGTTACATTTTTTTGACATTTTATTGCCATCTTTTACTAATGAGCAGATTTTCGTGGTATTTTCAAAAGGATCTAGATGTCCTCGAACACTCCAATTCAGTTCAAACGACTACATCCTGTTCCAATTGCGCTTGCTGTCACTAAGCGAAATAAATTTAGAGTCTGAATGCTTCTCTCATAGTTAATTATATGTGGCTTGCTCTCAAGTTGGCAATCCAAAAAAACTATCTATCTATGACAAAGATGCTAAAACACGAAACATTGTCCAGAAGCTTTGGCTTGTTATCGTTTATTTGCATCAAGGACTTCGATTTCTTTATGCTTTGAAACAACGGTTATTTAATTTTATTTCCTTTAATAGATACAGATGAACAATTTGAATTTTATTACTTTGCTAAAATAAAATAAAACATATTTTTTTTATCCCGGGCAAAGCCGGGTACTCCAACTAGTTCTTTTATAAAAATCGATCTTGTTTATTGGAGTAAACTTTCTGGTTTTTCTGTTCCAAGCTCCTGCCTCTTGTAATTTTTTGCTTTTTATGATCCATACACAAATATACATACACAAACACACACACTCGCAGAAACACTTACCCGACCAAATATGTAGCTCGTATTCTATCATGATACATCGGCTAAGGTTAGGTTAAAAATCGCGCGATTTTTAACCTAACCTAAGCCGATGTATCATGATAGAATACGGGATTTTGGAATACGAGATTTTGTAAACGGTATTTTGTCATACGGGCAACTGTACCCAACCCAACACCGTTTTAGTTACTTATTATTAGAATACATTGAATTAATTTGTAAACCGATAATTGATAAAAAATTGAATAATTCTATAAATTACCGGAATTTAACTAAAATGTGCATCATCATTATTGGAATATCTACTGTTTTTATTAAGCTCCTTAAGGTTGGTAAAACGACGACCACAAAAATGATATTTTATTTATAAATAACTACTTAAGAAATAATATTTATTTACAAACAAACCAATAAGTGTATACTAAAACATGATGCAACAGCTCTTCATGCAATTTAGCGGAAACAAGTTCTCTCGTCTCAAGTAGTCCTAAACAATAACAAAAAAGCAATTTCAACTAGTTTAAAATCATGTTAAAATGTAAACATCACACTCTTAATGTCAATAAAAAGTCTAAAAATAGCGGTAACCTTGACCATATATAGGTGGGTATGTACAGTAATTTACAAATTAAATGTGTGACCATTTTTTTAATTAAAAACAAATCATCTAAACAATGTTATCTTAAAATAGTATACGTACTCATACGAGAAGATTATTTTTATCTACATGTTTACAACAATAATAAATAAAAATAATAAGCTCGAACCATTTAATTTTCTAATAGTATAACGTGAGTCATGACCAAGGTGGTTATTTAGTATATCCAAAGTAACTATTTGCTAAAACAGAAAATATTGATCGCAGGCTTTTTAACATTTGACCTAAATAAATTGTCGCGTCCTTATCCCGCAATGCCCACAACTTATTATCACTACTCCAAACGCATTTTTTTTACGCGTAATTTACAAACAATAGAATTGATATCACCTTTTATAAGCTCATATGATTAGTTATCAAATCTAATCTTGTTTTTTGTCCGTATATAAACCGAAAAACCATTCCTAGTTGTATTCAAAAGTAAACTGAATTTCAAAGTAAATACAATATAAAGTGCTATTATTAAAATAATAGAAATATTTCTTTAAAACAAAAAAAGTGAATAAAAAAATAAAAAATAAAAATACACAATGGCAGTACCATTTTACACAAAAAAGATTGAATCAATCAACTCACTATTGGTTCGTGGCAGTAATTCATTGGCAGAAAATGAGTTGGTGAAAATTTTGGCGATATACTTTAGTACCCAGGGATTAAAGATAGCCAGATATTATTTAAAAAATATTTGATCCAGCACTCATCAGTTGGACACTTATAATTAATGGATAACAAACAATAAAAAACAAAAAAGAATTTGGTGCTTGGAAAACGTCGGAGGACAAAAACTAATGTGAAATGGAAACAAACAACTGTTTACAGTGATAAATATTGTGTGTGATCGATATTTTGATTGTATGGCTGGTTTTTGATCAACCCGCAAGTATAACTGATAAAAACGTTATAAATTATAATAATTATGTATTACAATTAATAAGAAATAAAATTATTTTTTTAGAATTTGTAATTAACAAATATAAATTATTTTTTGTTTTTAATTTGATAAGCGATTGTGATATTTTGTTTAACTAGTTCTGATCGCTTATGTTAAATGATTGGCTTCGTTTGTTTTTGCTTTCAGCATAGTGAAATTTATAAGTGTTTATTCGGAATTGAAGTGTACATACTACATAAATGTTTGCGTATAGCGTCGCTTTCTTATGGACGTACCAAACCGAGAATTTCAAAAAAAAAATAAAAAGAATTTGCGAGAGTACTATAAATTAGAGGTAGCACATGTTAGCTTGGAATTCGGATTTCTGCCATAAAATATTTTTAATAAATTAATAAATCAAATGTCAAATGTTTTATATATTTGCTTTAACCTCGACCCAATAATTATTTAGTACTGAAAGGTTTATAAAGGAATTTTTACAAATAAGATAATCGAAATATCAAAAAAACTCGAGTTTAAAGAAATTCTTAGCAATATTGAACCGGTAATTATTGACAATCTTTAATGTCGCAAATGTGAATATCCCATAATTATTCACAATTATTTAGGTCCGGATTCCATTTAGACAAGATCCGACTTCAGGAATGATTAAACTCTTAAGCCACCGTACAAATAAATTTGTAAATTCTAGAACTGCAAGCCACCTTGCAGTTTATTTTTCAAATCGAAAAATTTTAAATTTTAACAAGCAGAAAATTTTATTTCAATTCACTAAGCTTTCCATCACACTTTTCTAATTTTTATTTTATTTTTAAAACAAATTGTGTGATTTCTACAAATAGTCATGCAGTTCTACAATTTTCAAATTTATTTTTAACGAATATCTTAGTTGGGAAGAAAAGTATTTGTCAGATCTGTTCGTAATTGAATATCAAGTAATTTACCAATTAAGTCTTCTAATGTAATTCAAAACTAAACAAAATTCTTAAGCATTTTACAAATTAAAACAAATAAAACAAACGTTTCACGCTAATGACTAATGATCATTTAAAAATATAACGAATTTCAAATATTTGAAAATTTTAGAAATTTCGTACAATTTTAGGAATTTTTGTAAAACTCCAAAAAAACTAAAGGCCGATTTGAAAAGCACGTCACTTAATACCATATATACGCTTTACTGAACTGTAGAGTAAAACTTTTGGTAAATGTTTAGCAAAATTTCCCAAATCCGATTTTTTGTAAACGCATTTACTCGGCAACGCTTAAATCTAATTGGTTTTACTCTAAACGTATGTTTATTTAGCCGCGTAATTTTGTTTGTAAACAAATGCGATGATATCACTATTCTTTGTGTATGATTAATCTTCAAACCGAATCGGTATTGCATTTGTATTTGTGATGCGCGTATATTTAAGGCTATATATAAGAGGGTACCAAACGAATATTTCATAATCAAAACCAAACTAAATTTCAAAGTAAACGCAACAAAGTGTTAATAAAATAAAAATAAAAATTGATAATGGCTGTACCATTTTACACAAAAAAGATTAAATCAATCAACTTACTATTGGTGCGAAGCAGTAACTCATTGGCACAAAATGTTATAGTGGAAATTTTGGCCGTATACTTCAGTACCAAGGGATTAAAGTTAGACAAATATTATTTAAAAAATATCCAGTAAATCTCCAGTTGGCTGCTTAACCTAATCATTATTGGATCACTTATGCTAACAATATAAAAATGGTGATTTCAAAATATCGAAGGATACAATTGAAGTGAAATGGGACAAAAAAATATTTACAGTGATAAATATCGTGTGTTTTATCATAAAATAAAATTATTTTATTGTGATTTGTAATTAAGAAATATAATTTATTTTGTTTTAAATTTTTAAAGCGATTAAAACGTTTTGGTATACTTATGATCGTTTGGTGTTAAATGTTTGGCTTCGTTTGTTCGTTTATGGATAGTAAAGTACGAGAAGTATTGGTTTCAAGTGCTAGTGTATAAAATATAAGCTCGCAAAGCTCACTCTGTTGAACATTTTCAAATGAAGGCATTACAACTTACCAATGGAATTTCAAACAAAAAGCTTTCATTTTGTTTGTTTTTCTTTGGATTTCTTATAATTTTTTTTTCTAAACAAAACTAAAGGGATCCGCTCGCTAGATATATGATACAAGGACTTAACAAGGTAGGATCGATCGTTGACTTAAATTCTACTTTTACTGTGCATGTACGTTACCAGTGATATTAAAACAATTATGACTATGAAAATTGGGCGAATTGACTTTTTCTAAAAAAAATTGTAGGAGACCCTTTTTGCCTGCAGTACGTCCGCTTTGGAATTTTTATATAAAATATAAACAGCTAAGTTAATACTTACTATACCTGTTAGTATTATAGGAAACAAAAAATGGTTTATAATTTGTTTATCAATTTTTTCTGTACCCATTTAAAATGTGAAAATTCCTTACAACTAAAAATATTTTAAGTTAGAATAAAGCTATGAGGCTGATATCTTATGAGCTTCATATTAAAATTTCAAAGTGGTTTTACTCCGATGTCAAGGGGCCCATACACATTTTTGGAGGATAAATCAAATTTCTAAATAAACAGCATACAGCAAAAAACATTTCATAATACAATAAAACCTCTGACTTAAGGGACACAATTTGTTATATTTTTTGATGATTTATTGATTTTCAGACTACTCATTCTTCTGAGAAAGATATGACACTTTTATATCGATTTTGGAAAAAAACAGGAAAGGGTTTTAAAATATAGCCGATTAGGAAAAAACTCGATTATTTATTAATTAAATTTTACTAAATTTAGGGTGTAGAATGGCAAATGGATGCTAAATTAATGATTCTAGAAGTTTTAGAATATGGCCAATTAAGAAGGAATTTGGTTATTTCTGAACAAATTGTGATGAAATTCAGCAAGAATAAACGAAATAGGATTCTAGATTTATGTTTAGAAAAAATGCTGGAACATAATATATAACAAACTAACAAACAATGTGGTATACTATTGGTTCGATGAAACACAAGCCGATTTTGCATCTATTTTGCATCCTAACTGTTAATAAATTACCAATAATCATTTATTCGGGTGGATGTACTTACGAAAATAGGAATGTAATTCTATCAAATGTGCTGCTAACTCTGGATGGAATGCAACATGACAACAGTGTTCATGCCAAAATTGAGCAGAAATTAAAAAACAAAAACATTGAAATTCCTAACGATTACCTAAATCTTAGAGATATTTATTGTTAAAAACATTTAAATTCCTCCAATTTTTAAATCTTAATAGATAATTTTGTTCTTACAGTTTTGAAATTGTTGTATTCAAACATATTTTTTAAATTCCCAAATTTTTCGACTTTTTCGATTTTTAAAATTTTGTGAGGTTTTTAAATTTTCTAATACCCATCTGAATTTATTTAAATAGTAAAATCCATAAGTTCGATATGTTAATCTTCCAAATATTCAATATTAAAAAAATTTAAATTCTGCAAATTTTTGAAACCTAATAAATTTTATTCTAAACATTTTTAAACATGTTGTTATTCTAGAAATTATTAAGGGGGCGAGTAGGAGAGTCAGCAGGGACGCAACAACTTCAACAATAACGTCAAGCAATAACGTCAAGCAACACTGATCGTTTATGTTAAATGATTGGCTTCGTTTGTTTTTGCTTTCAGCATAGTGAAATTTATAAGTGTTTATTCAGAATTGAAGTGTACATACTATATGTTTCCGTATAGCGTCGCTTTCTTATGGACGTACCAAACCGAGAATTTCAAAAAAAAAAAAAAAGAATTTGCGAAAGTACCATAAATTAGAGGGAGCACAAGTTTGCTTGGAATTCGGATTTATGCCATAAAATATTTTTGTTAAATTAATAAATCAAAATAATGTTAAATGTTTTATATTTCTGCTTTAACCTCGACCCAATAATTATTTAGTACTGAAAGGTTTATAAAGGAATTTTTACAAATAATATAATCGAAATGCCAAACAAACTCGAGTTTTAAGGAATTCTTAACAATATTGAACCGGTAATTATTGACAATCTTTAATGTCGCAAATGTGCATGTTCCATACTTATCCACACTTATTTAGGTCCGGATTCCATTTAGACAACATCCGACTTCAGGAATGATTAGACTCTTAAGCCACCGTACAAATAAATTTGTAAATTCTAGAACTGCAAGCCACCTTGAAATTTATTTTTCAAATCGAAAAATTTTAAATTTTAACAAGCAGAAAATTTTATTTCAATTCACTAAGATTTCGATCACACTTTTCTAATTTTTATTTTATTTTTAAAACAAATTGTGTGATTTCTACAAATAGTCTTGCAGTTCTACCATTTTCAAATATATTTTTTACGAATACATTAGTTGGGAAGAAAAGTATTTGTCAGATCTGTTCGTAATGGAATATCAAGTAATTTACCAATTAAGTCTTCTAATGTAATTCAAAACTAAACAAAATTTTTAAGCATTTTACAAATTAAAACAAATAAAACAAAAGTTTCACGCTAATGACTAATGATCATTTAAAAATTTAACGAATTTCAAATATTTGAAAATTTTAGAAATTTCGTACAATTTTAGGAATTTTTGTAAAACTCCAAAAAAACTAAAGGCCGATTTGAAAAGCACGTCACTTAATACCATATATACGCTTTACTGAACTGTAGAGTAAAACTTTTGGTAAATGTTTAGCAAAATTTCCCAAATCCGATTTTTTGTAAACGCATTTACTCGGCAACGCTTAAATCTAATTGGTTTTACTCTAAACGTATGTTTATTTAGCCGCGTAATTTTGTTTGTAAACAAATGCGATGATATCACTATTCTTTGTGTATGATTAATCTTCAAACCGAATCGGTATTGCATTTGTATTTGTGATGCGCGTATATTTAAGGCTATATATAAGAGGGTACCAAACGAATATTTCATAATCAAAACCAAACTAAATTTCAAAGTAAACGCAACAAAGTGTTAATAAAATAAAAATAAAAATTGATAATGGCTGTACCATTTTACACAAAAAAGATTAAATCAATCAACTTACTATTGGTGCGAAGCAGTAACTCATTGGCACAAAATGTTATAGTGGAAATTTTGGCCGTATACTTCAGTACCAAGGGATTAAAGTTAGACAAATATTATTTAAAAAATATCCAGTAAATCTCCAGTTGGCTGCTTAACCTAATCATTATTGGATCACTTATGCTAACAATATAAAAATGGTGATTTCAAAATATCGAAGGATACAATTGAAGTGAAATGGGACAAAAAAATATTTACAGTGATAAATATCGTGTGTTTTATCATAAAATAAAATTATTTTATTGTGATTTGTAATTAAGAAATATAATTTATTTTGTTTTAAATTTTTAAAGCGATTAAAACGTTTTGGTATACTTATGATCGTTTGGTGTTAAATGTTTGGCTTCGTTTGTTCGTTTATGGATAGTAAAGTACGAGAAGTATTGGTTTCAAGTGCTAGTGTATAAAATATAAGCTCGCAAAGCTCACTCTGTTGAACATTTTCAAATGAAGGCATTACAACTTACCAATGGAATTTCAAACAAAAAGCTTTCATTTTGTTTGTTTTTCTTTGGATTTCTTATAATTTTTTTTTCTAAACAAAACTAAAGGGATCCGCTCGCTAGATATATGATACAAGGACTTAACAAGGTAGGATCGATCGTTGACTTAAATTCTACTTTTACTGTGCATGTACGTTACCAGTGATATTAAAACAATTATGACTATGAAAATTGGGCGAATTGACTTTTTCTAAAAAAAATTGTAGGAGACCCTTTTTGCCTGCAGTACGTCCGCTTTGGAATTTTTATATAAAATATAAACAGCTAAGTTAATACTTACTATACCTGTTAGTATTATAGGAAACAAAAAATGGTTTATAATTTGTTTATCAATTTTTTCTGTACCCATTTAAAATGTGAAAATTCCTTACAACTAAAAATATTTTAAGTTAGAATAAAGCTATGAGGCTGATATCTTATGAGCTTCATATTAAAATTTCAAAGTGGTTTTACTCCGATGTCAAGGGGCCCATACACATTTTTGGAGGATAAATCAAATTTCTAAATAAACAGCATACAGCAAAAAACATTTCATAATACAATAAAACCTCTGACTTAAGGGACACAATTTGTTATATTTTTTGATGATTTATTGATTTTCAGACTACTCATTCTTCTGAGAAAGATATGACACTTTTATATCGATTTTGGAAAAAAACAGGAAAGGGTTTTAAAATATAGCCGATTAGGAAAAAACTCGATTATTTATTAATTAAATTTTACTAAATTTAGGGTGTAGAATGGCAAATGGATGCTAAATTAATGATTCTAGAAGTTTTAGAATATGGCCAATTAAGAAGGAATTTGGTTATTTCTGAACAAATTGTGATGAAATTCAGCAAGAATAAACGAAATAGGATTCTAGATTTATGTTTAGAAAAAATGCTGGAACATAATATATAACAAACTAACAAACAATGTGGTATACTATTGGTTCGATGAAACACAAGCCGATTTTGCATCTATTTTGCATCCTAACTGTTAATAAATTACCAATAATCATTTATTCGGGTGGATGTACTTACGAAAATAGGAATGTAATTCTATCAAATGTGCTGCTAACTCTGGATGGAATGCAACATGACAACAGTGTTCATGCCAAAATTGAGCAGAAATTAAAAAACAAAAACATTGAAATTCCTAACGATTACCTAAATCTTAGAGATATTTATTGTTAAAAACATTTAAATTCCTCCAATTTTTAAATCTTAATAGATAATTTTGTTCTTACAGTTTTGAAATTGTTGTATTCAAACATATTTTTTAAATTCCCAAATTTTTCGACTTTTTCGATTTTTAAAATTTTGTGAGGTTTTTAAATTTTCTAATACCCATCTGAATTTATTTAAATAGTAAAATCCATAAGTTCGATATGTTAATCTTCCAAATATTCAATATTAAAAAAATTTAAATTCTGCAAATTTTTGAAACCTAATAAATTTTATTCTAAACATTTTTAAACATGTTGTTATTCTAGAAATTATTAAGGGGGCGAGTAGGAGAGTCAGCAGGGACGCAACAACTTCAACAATAACGTCAAGCAATAACGTCAAGCAACACTAGCTGCAGTTAGTACAAATTTGGGTGACCGCATGTGAACATATGATGATGGAACGAAATATCGCCCTTCCCTCACAATCGCCGATGGAAAAATAGTGGAAATACAAATTCTTACAGCTTTTCAGAAGAAACCTGCGGAGGAGTGGTAATGGGGAATGCTGTCTGTCTACTAGCACTTGTCATAAAAAAAAACTAACAGAATTTACTTACTATCGACTGCATAGGTGGCTCAAACCGGATCGAATCTATGATGCCTTGTTACATGTAAAGGGTGTACGGAGTGGATCCGGCGATTCCGGAAATCTTCAATGTTTTTGTTTTAGAAATTATTAAGATTCTCAATTTTTTGGGCTTTCAACATTTTTAAAAATTAATGGATTTCTTCATTTTTTAATATTCATCTGAATTCTTTTGAATTGTAAAATCCATAAATTTTAAATGCACTCATCTAATTTAAGAATATGTTAAACTATACAAATTTTAGTTGTCTTAAAAAAATTTAAATTCTTAAAATACTAGCTTCAAATGTTTAAAACTCCCTTTTAAATTATCGCATTCTACAAATTTTTAAAATTCTGTAATTTTTTAATATTCTTCTGAATTTCTATAAATTGTAAGATCGATTTTAAATATTCTTGGAAATTTTCAATGTTGAAAAAATTTAAATTTTTTAATTACGTATTGCAAATTTTAAAATCCTAATAAATGATTTTGTTGCCAAAATTTTCGAAATTGAAATTTATTAGATTTTGTTCTAAAATTATTGTATGCTAGAAATTATTAAGATTCCCAAATTTTTGAACTTTTAAAATGTTTAAAAATTAATGAAATTCTAAATTTTGTAATATTCATCTGAACTCTTTTAAATTGAAAAATTCAAAAATTTTAAAATGTTTAATTTTATTTAAAAAATGTTAAATTTTTCAAATTTTTAATCCTAATAGATAATTTTGATCTACAATTTTTTGAAATTGTTGTATTTTACAAATTTTTAAAATTCTAAAATTTAATTTTGGATTTTTTAATTTTTAAAAATTGTTGAAATTAAATTTTTTAATATTCATATGAATTTCGTTAATTCAAATTTTTAATCCTAATAGATAATTTTGTTCTAAAATTTTTTGAAATTGTTGTTTTCTAGAAATTTTTAAAATTCTTAAATTTTAATTAAATTCTCAATTTTTTTTATATTCTCAAATTTTTCAATCCATAAATTGTAAATTCACTCATCTTATTTAAGAATATTTTAAACTCTATAAATTTTAATTGTCTTAAAAAATTTAAATTCTTAAAATACTAGCCTCAAAAAATTCAAATTTTTTTTTTGAAATTATTGCATTTTACAAATTTTTAAAATTCTGTAATTTTTTAATATTCTTCTGCATTTCTTTAAATTGTAAAATCGATTTTAAATATTCTTGGAAATTTTACTGCAAATTTTAAAAACCTAATAAATTATTTTGTTGTGAAATTTTCGAAATTGAAAATTGTTAGAGGATTTTGTTCTAAATTCTTTTGGAATTATTGTATTATAGAAATTATTAAGATTTTCAAATTTTTGAACTTTTAAAATGTTTAAAGATTAATGAAATTCTTAATTTTGTAATATTTATCACAACTGTAAAATCCAAAAGTTTTAAATTGTATGATTTTATTTAAAAAATGTGAAATTTTTCAAATTTTTAATCCTAATAGATGAATTTATAATAAAATTTTTTGAAATTGTTGTTTTCTAGAAATTTTAAAAATTCTTAAACTTTAATTTTGGATTTTTTAATTTTTAAAAATTTGCTGAAATTAAATTTTTTAATATTCATCAGAATTTCGTTAAAAATTCTAAAATCCATAAAATTAAAATTCTCTAATCTTACTTAAGAATATGTTAAATCTAAAAAAAATTTAATATCTTAAAAAAGTTAAATTCTTCAAATTTTTATTCCTAATAGATAATTTTGATCTACAATTTTTTGAAATTGTTGTTTTTAGAAATTTTTCAAATTCTGAAGTTTAATTTTTGAATTTTTAAAAATGTTGAAATTAAATTTTTTAATATTCAACTGAATTTCGTTAAATTCTAAAATTCATAAATTTTAAATTCTCTAGTCTTAAAAAATTTAATTACCTTAAAAAAAGTTAAATTCTTCAAATTTTGAATCCTAATAGATAATTTTGTTCTAAAATTTTTTGAAATTGTTTTATCCTAATTCTTTTATTAAATTTGTCGAATTTTTGGATTTTTAAAGTTTTTAAAAATGAATAAAATTATTAATATTTTTAATATTCATCTGAATTGTAAAATCCATAAATTTTAAATTCTCTGATCTTATTTCAAATATGTTATATTTTACAAATTATCAAATCTTAATAGTTAATTTTATTCTAAAGCATTTTCAAATTGTCGTATTCTAGAATCTTTTAAAATTCGTAAAGTTTAATTAGGAATTTTTGAATTTTTTAAAATTTGCTGAAATTAATTTTTTTAATATTCATCTGAATTCTTTTGAATTGTAAAATCCATAAATTTTTAATTCATAATATATGTTAAACTCTACAAATTTTAATTGTCTTAAAAAAATGTAAATTCTTAAAATACTAGCTTCAAATTTTAAACTTAACTTCAATTTTTTTTTGAAATTATTACATTCTACAAATTTTTAAAATTCTGTAATTCTTTAATATTCTTTTGAATTTCTTTAAATTGTTAAATCGATTTTAAATATTCTTGGAAATTTTTATTGCTGAAAAAATTTAAATTTTTTAATTACGTACCGCAAATTTTAAAATCCTAGTAAATGATTTTCTTGTCAAAATTTTAGAAATTGAAATTTATTAGATGATTTTGTTCTAAATTTTTTTGAAAATATTATATTCTAGAAACTTTAAAAATTCTCAAATTTTTGAACTTTTAAAATGTTTAAAAAAAATGAAATTCTTAATTATGTAATATTCATCAGAATTCTTTTAAATTGTAAAATCCAAAAATTTTAAATTGTCTGATTTTATTTAAAAATGTTAAATTTTCCAAATTTCTAATCCTAATAGATAATTTTGTTCTAAACTTCTTAAAAATTGTTGTTTTCTAGAAATTTTTAAAATTCTGAAGTTTAATTTTGGATATTTTAATTTTTAAGAATTTGCTGAAATTAATTTTTTTGAACATTCATCTGAATTTCATTAAATTCTAAAATGCATAAAATTAAAATTCTCTAATCTTACTTAAGAATATGTTAAATCTTAACAAAAGTTATATTCTTCAAATGTTTAATCCTAATAGATAATTTTGTTCTACAATTTTTTGAAATTGTTGTTTTTTAGAAATTTTTAAAATTCTGAAGTTTAATTTTGGATATTTAAATTTTTAAAAATTGTTGAAAATAAATTATTTAATATTCACCTGAATTTCGTTAAATTCTAAAATCCATAAATTTTGAATTAGCTGTTAAATTTTACAAATTTTCAAATCTTAATTAGTTAATTTGTTGTTCGAAAGCATTTTCAAATTGTCGTATTCTAGAAACTTTTAAAATTCTTTAAGTTTAATTTTGTATTTTAAAATTTTTAAAAATTGTTGAAATTAAATTTTTTTAATATTAATCTGAATTTCATTAAATTCTAAAATCCATAAAATTAAAATTCTCATATCTTATTTAAGAATATGTTAAATCTAGGAAATTTATAATGTTGAAAAAATTAAAATTTTTTAATTTCGTACTGCAGATTTTAAAAACCTAATAAATGATTTTGTTGTGAAAATTTTTGAAATGGAAATTTATTAGATGATTTTGTTCTAAAAATTTTTGAAATTATTGTATTCTAGAAATTATTAAGATTCTCAAATTTTTGAACTTTTAAAATGTTTAAAAATTCATGAAATTCTTAATTTTGTGATATTCATCAGAATTCTTTTAAATTGTAAAATCCAAAAATTTTAATTTGTCTGATTTTATTTAAAAAATGTTAAATTTTTCAAATTTTTAATCCTAATTGATAATTTTGATCTACAATTTTTTGAAATTGTTGTTTTTTAGAAATTTTTAAAATTCTGAAGTTTAATTTTGGATTTTTTAATTTTTAAAAATTGTTTAAATTAAATTTTTTAATATACATCTGAGTTTCGTTAAATTCAAAAATCCATAAATTTAAAATTCTCTATTCTTAAAAAATTGAATTGTCTTAAAAAAATTTACTTGTTCTAACATTTCTTGGAATTGTTTCATCCTACATTTTTTTTTAAATTCTCAAATTTTTGGATTTTTAAAGTTTTTAAAAATTAATAAAATTATTAATATTTTTAATATAATTGTAGACTCCATAAATTTTAAATTCTCTGATCTTATATCAAATATGTTAAATTTTACAAATATTCAAATCTTAATAGTTAATTTTGTTCTAGAAACTTTCTAGAAACTTTTAAAATTTTTAAAGTTTAATTTTTAATTTTTTAATTTTTAAAATTTTGCTGAAATTAATTTTTTTAATATTCATCTAAACTTCATTAAATTCTAAAATCCATAAAATTAAAATTCTCATATCTTATTATTAAGAATATGTTAAATCTTGGAAATTTATAATGTTGAAAAAATTAAAAATTTTTAATTTCGTACTGCAAATTTTAAAAACCTAATAAATGATTTTGTTGTCATAATTTTCGAAATTGAAATTTATTAGATGATTTTGTTCTAAATTTTTTTGAAATTATTGTATTCTAGAAATTATTAAGATTCTCAAATTTTTAAACTTTTAAAATGTTTAAAAATTAATTAAATTTTTAATTTTGTAATATTCATCAGAATTCTTTTAAATTGTAAAACTTTCTAGAAACTTTTAAAATTTTTAAAGTTTAATTTTTAATTTTTTAATTTTTAAAATTTTGCTGAAATTAATTTTTTTAATATTCATCTAAACTTCATTAAATTCTAAAATCCATAAAATTAAAATTCTCATATCTTATTATTAAGAATATGTTAAATCTTGGAAATTTATAATGTTGAAAAAATTAAAAATTTTTAATTTCGTACTGCAAATTTTAAAAACCTAATAAATGATTTTGTTGTCATAATTTTCGAAATTGAAATTTATTAGATGATTTTGTTCTAAATTTTTTTGAAATTATTGTATTCTAGAAATTATTAAGATTCTCAAATTTTTAAACTTTTAAAATGTTTAAAAATTAATTAAATTTTTAATTTTGTAATATTCATCAGAATTCTTTTAAATTGTAAAATACAAAAACTTTAAAATGTCTGGTTTTATTTAAAAAATGTTAAATTTTTCAAATTTTTAATCCTAATAGATAATTTTGTTCTAAAATTGTTTGAAATTGTTGTTTTCTAGAAATTTTTAAAATTCTTAAACTTAATTTTGGATTTTTTAATTTTTAAAAATTTGCTGAAATTAAAATTTTTAATATTCATCTGAATTTCAGTAAATTCTAAAATCCATAAAATTAAAATTCTCTAACCTTACTTAAGTATATATTAAATCTAAAAAAAAAATTTAATTGTCATAAAAAAGTTAAATTCTTCAAATTTTTAATCCTAGTAGATAATTTTGATCTACAATTTTTTGAAATTGTTGTTTTTTAGAAATTTTTAAAATTCTGAAGTTAAATTTTAGATTTTTTAATTATTAAAAATTGTTGAAATTAATTTTTTTAATATTCAACTGAATTTTGTTAAATTCTAAAATCCATAAATTTTAAACTCTCTATTCTTAAAAAATTTAATTGTTTTGAAAAAAGATAAATTCTTCAAATTTTGAATCCTAATAGATAATTTGTTTCTTGATAATTTGATAATTTGTTCTGGTTATTAAGAATATTAACAAATATATTCAATGCTTTTCATTCAGCCTTAGTAATTTTTAGGCTAAAGGCTACCGATTGATATCAACTGGATTTTTTATTTTCGGGTAAGATAACAAGTTCTACATTACCGATGTTTATTACTTTCGGTTGGGATACCACAATCTGCATTGCCGTTTTTTTCTCGAGGAGTATTATAATCTGCATTACCGGCTTTAACTTGCGACTGACAACTAACTTTAACAGTACGTACAGAATAAATAATTTAAAAAGCAATTAAATTAGGGCTTGAAGATTCCCGGACCATTCCCGGGAATTCCCGGGATTCGGGACACGACCTTACTCCACTGCAGTTTATTGAGCAGTTTTGAAATTGGATTTTTCATTCCCGTGAAATATTCACAATATTCCCCCAACATTCCCGGGAAACGAGAATACTTTTAATTTTTTTAATTCCCGCAAATTGCCGGGACGCAAGCCCTAAATTAAATAGGTTCATTAGATTCTATCTCATATATCGCCCAGAATTTCGAGAACACTCGAAATTTTAGAAATTTCTGGAATGTCATATTGGATCCGCGACATTTCGGAGTATTATCGATTCGGCATAATTGGTCAGCAATATTTCAGAATTTTTGATCATTCGGCATTTTTAGACCATTTTATAGGATGTTATGTGCTGGGATCAAAATTGTAAAACTTTTTATTTAATTATGTATTAATGGCCAATGTTTGTAAACTAATTTTCGGTCATCGTCATCATCCACCTGAATGAAAGTAACAAACATCAACATGTATTTTAAACTATCAACACAAAATCAAACACAACAAAAACCTGCTATTTATTTGTACGTTGATTTTGAGTTTCTCAAAGATATTTTTTTTTTACTTAAAACTTGTTCAACCGGAAATAACCCTAAAAAAAAAAAAATCTTCAAGAAGATATACGAAAATAAAAAGAAATACTCTTTGGTAAAAAAAAAACGTATATTGTATGTAGCTGTATATAATAAAATATAATTAATCTTCTAATTCAAAATAATTTTGCATGGATAATAAAATGTACGTGTAGCATTTAACCGGGTGCCGCGATAAGTAAGCATATCAAGGTGATGTGTCAATAATTTATTCAAAAACCAAACAAAAAAATAAAAATCCGCGCTCTTTTACCGTATCACCCTTTTATTAAATATATAATGTATAAATGTCAACTCGAGATCAATGATGATGGTTTTGAGATGAGTGAAGATGAATGATCATTTTCAGCATCTTTGTTATTTAATTTAAAAATAAAATATTCACCTTTATATTTTTGACAATTTGACAATTATTTATTTATATTTTGTTTTTGATATTTTTTTTTGTTTGGTGAAGCAATAACCTGATTATTTCCGAAAAAAAAATTTTTTTTTGCTTTCGAAAGTGAATTGATGATTATAAATTATGGATTTATCGTGAATGATGCTTATTCGAGATAATTTAAGGGTTGAAATTAATTTTATTTTGTGGTGCCAATAAACAATCGTCTTAGATTATGTATTGTCTTGTTGTTGTCGTTAAAAATTGTTGTATGTGTGTGTGTGTGTGTGGATGTTTGTTAAACTGTTGACTCTGTTAACAAGTTGTTTGATTTTAAAGAAAATTTAATTTGTTTATTCTTCTGTTTTTTTTTGATCTAATAAAAATAAATCATCGAACCAAAGTAAATCACTGAACCAAAAACCAACTTGTTTTCATGAGAAAAAAACTGAACAAAAAAACAAATCTACTCTATTATCGAAAGTCGTTACTTCCATTACATGTTAATTAACAGGTATACGAGAGAAAACCGTTTAACTTATAACATAAAAAAAAACTGTGGATTTTACGATTTAAGGAAATTGGAAGTTTTTTCTCGTTTGAATGTAACATTGAAATTGATTTTCCAGTTGTACAAAAAATTAAATCGATAACAATACATTTATTGAGAATTTGCTATTTTTAGCGAACAAATTACATTTTCAGAGAAAATTGAATTTGTTCGTAACATCAAGATTTTATAGTGCAAATTTGCATACCTTGAAAATGGAGAGATTCTATTTTCGATTCTGATCCATTAAATCGGATAACAGAAGAAATGTTAGGATATTTCGTCGATTTCACAGAATTAATTTTTTTTATTTAAAGAAAATGTGTTTTATGCTTTATGCTCCCATGCGCGAGCGTGGCATAATAAAGAAGGTTTTTCACTAGAGTCAACTATAAATGGTCCGATTAAATCCTCATGTTACGCTTTCAGGAGATAGGGCACTCTTGCTAATAAAGGCATAATTAATTAAAAAATGTAACAACATTGAACTACTGTAACAAGAGCTGGTGGATGGATATCAAGATATCCATCTGTTACTAGAAAATATTTGTTTATTCCCTCAGAGGCTTTGGAGCGGTCATCTTTGGCCGGCTAAGCTCAGTGGATTGGGGTGGGTTTTCCCAAAGCTTGAGGAAATCTGGTTAGACCGCAAGGAAAGGAACAGGAATTTAAGGGCAGGAATAAGAGAGAGAGAGAGAGCGAGCGAGAGAGAGAGAGAGAGCGAGAGAGAGAGAGATCAACTTACCATCACGCTGCGAACACACTTACCACCTCCCTGATCAGTTAGCTTTTAGCTTCTCATACTGAAAGCACGAAAACGGAATTTAAACATGAGAAGACCACCAATAAAACATTAATCACTCGCCGATAAAAGAAAATAATTTAATTACTATTTGAAATTAAATTTGTATATTTTTACTCATATTTATATATAAGAATGAATTTGCTTGACAATTAAGCAGAGAAAAAAAAAATTACAAAATTAAATAAAAAGGTGAAAATTCAACCAAGAACAAATTTGATTGCACTATAACTAATTCTAAATGACGTCATACTAATTAAGTAAATAACTACAAAATAATTTAAAGAAATTTAAATAAAAGAAAGATATAACTTAAACTAAAATATATATAAAAAAAAATATAATTATAATAATATTTAATAAAAATAACCAAAAAAAAACCTTATGATTTTTGTAAGCATCAATTCCGCTTCTGGATACGTTAGTTATTATTCAAATAATTACATAACGTTATTATTATCAAACGGCCGTAGCACTGTTTTTTTTTTTTTTTTCTCTGGTGAATAGTTTTTGACACACACAACTACTATATTAGTTAGACACTATTATATTATGATAATATACTCCGTACTATTTTTATTTTTATTTTATTAATTTTATTAAACTGAATTTTTAGTTAATTAATTTTGTTTTTTTTTTTTTCACTGACTGGACAAACGTCTGTCATTAATATTTTTCATTGATAATCCACAAATTACCGTATTGCTAAATATACGTTTTTATTTAGTTTTATTTTGTTTATCACTGAGTTTTAATTTTGGCAAAAGTCCGCCATTGATATTTTGGATTAGTATTCACTTATTAACGTATTTCTAATTATAAGTTATTATTTATGATACTTTAATTTTTCACAGAATTATTAATTTATGCAAAAGTCCGCCATTTTTAGGTTTAATTATTAATTCACTAATTAATTTATTTCTACTTATAAATTTTATGTATTGTACTTTAATTTTACTTTACACTGAATTTTAATATTACTCAAACAGTCGCCCTTGATATTTTTGAGTGTTGTCCACTAATTACGTTATTTAGCCAAAAGTTCGCCATGGATATTTATGATTATAAATTCACTAAATTAATTTTAGTATACGTTTTTCTGTATGTGTATTTTATTTTTCACTCAAAAAAAAATTGATTTTGGCCAAACTCCGCCATTCTTAGTTTTTGTTTTCACTAATTATATTTATTACTAATTTTAAATTTTTGTGTATTGTTATTTTCACAAATACATAGTTAATACTTAAACTAAATCACTAAATTAGTATTTACTTAATAAATATAAAGTTAAATTTCACTATTTATTTAGTTAGAATATGAGTTCCAAAAATAATTAATTTTTGATTCAATCAGCAAATTTTCTCTTATTTTAAATGAAAAATTAAAACCACTCGCAATCAAGCAACAGCTTGGATATCCATTTTTATCAAATTTTGAATATCTAGCCACAATTTATTTAATTTAGATACAAAAATCAGATCACGCCATCAAAAGAAGTGGTGTGTCCAAATATTTTTTTTTTTTTGACCCCGGTGCATCCAAAAATGTTCATTTTTATAGACTACTGACAAAAATTGACAACAAAAGAAATTCCCACCCAAAACAACATTTTATTATTATTTTCGATTGTGTTCTCCTATAAACTGGATTTTCGCGGGCTTTTATGATTTTGTATGATTTTTATTGTTTGTTATTTTTTTTTCTAGATTGTTCAATATACAGTTTCATTATTATCCAACAGGGATGTTAAACCACCTTGGAACGCCGAGCAAAGCCATTCGTTACACTACTACTTCGGATACCACTAAACTACTCTGCTAGTTGAACATTTTTATATGCGCTGGTATTAGTCATTACACCACATTATGGGCCAAGCCTTGCTTCAAAACCTATTTAAATGTTATATCGCAAACAGAATTTAGATGCAGCCATGGTATTGAATAAAATTTACTTTTACGCGCCGACCCGTGTAACTCTATACGTTTGTACGCACAAGATATAATACATCTAGGTACTTTTAAATTTTCTAATTTCGAAAGTGATTTAAAGTTAGTCCAAGTTTCTGCCATATTTGTTGGAATTATTTCATCCCACGACAGATTAGGTGTAGACCATAGAGATTGCATAAATAATTTAGCAATAAATGCCATTGTTGCACATAATCCCAACGGATCAAATAATTGAGCAAACTCATAAAGAACCGACCGTTTAGTACATTCTTGGCTTAAATTATATTTAACAAATGAAATATTGAAAGTATCGTCGATTGTATTCCATCGCATTCCAATGACCCGTGATAAACCATCTACTACTTCCTGTGAACCTGACATTAGTTCATTATAGTTAGAAGAA
Source organism: Tipula helvola (assembly GCA_963556165.1). Taxonomy (NCBI): domain Eukaryota; kingdom Metazoa; phylum Arthropoda; class Insecta; order Diptera; family Tipulidae; genus Tipula; species Tipula helvola. The sequence continues at coordinate 353,612,246 of OY744481.1, read as the reverse complement.
AACTTTTGTAATTCAAAACCACCTGAATGAAGTAAACTTATTAAATTTGCCTTTAAAATTTTTGCTTCATCAAGAGTATTAGCGCCTGTTAAAATGTCATCCATATAAAAATCACGCTTTAAAACTGTAGATGCTTTAGGATACTTAGATTCCTCATCGATTGCTAATTTCTTTAATTTGCGAGTAAACAAATGTGCATTGCACTTCTAATTTTTTCAAAAACTGCGACAATACTGATCGAAATCATTGCCTTTTCTCAGCATTCGTGAATTGTGTTTTATGATGATCGGTGTTAACGATAACTCGTTTCGAAGTAAATATTTTTAATGCATGAAATATAAATGAAACAAAAATTCCTTTCGGTGAAAATATTTAAGTGGTTGTAAAAAAGCGACACTGCACTCCAAAAAGCGTTTCAAATTGTTTTTGAACATCTAGCGGAGTTAAAAAATGTTCACTTCCTCGAGATGTTGTTAGATTAGTTCAAAAAGGAGTCGAATATATGCAACTCCCAGTGTCGGTGTTAAAACAAATGGATTTTTTTAAGAGTGCAGAAAAACAGTTGGTGCATAAATGATGCTGTTTAACAAATTCGAAACGCTTTTCTGGAGTAAAATTTGCATCACCAAATTTAGGACATTTATCCAAATTGTGGTTACCATTACAAAAAATGCAACAGTTTTCATTTGAGACAAATGAACGAAATTCTTTTGAAGGATTATAATTTTGCTTTTTAGATTTAATATCTGTTGTTGCTTTTGACGCACCAGACGAAGTTGAACCGACTGATTCGAGAACTCGAACTCTTTTTTTCAAAATATTTATGAACTCTGAAAATTTTAAAATGGTATTTTCCGTAGTATTTTTTATGATTTGGGTGTGTGATCGAAAATCTAACTTCTCACATAAATGATGAATTAGAAATAAATTCCACTCATCAACAGGAACGTTCATATTTTTTAATGCATTAACGTGTTTCAAACTCGTGTCAATGAATAATTTTAAGGATTGAGCTGAACCTTCACTTCGTTTCTTAATATCATAAATGCCTTTTATGTGTAACTTTTGTATGGAAACCTCGTTATTATATTGATCAAATATAGTTTTCCACGCAACCTCATAGATTTGGCTTGTAACTTGAAGCGCCTCAATTCAATTGAATGATGTACCATCACGAATACAAGATATTAGGTAATGAAATTTAGTAATCTGATCTAAATCGTTAAAAATATCCCGAAATCTAAGCCAACCTAATTCAGAACCATCAAATTTTGGTAAGAGTATTTCTGGTTCAGACGCACTTTTGATTTCCAAATTACTTTTAAATTCTAATTTATTTATTTGATTTAAAATTTTAGATTCAAGATTACCATATACTCGTACGTCCTCGAATTTTGTACGCTCTTCAGAAATACTCGCATCAGTATCGAGACTTTCAATATTAGATTGTACATCATCAAACTTCGTATATGTAATTCTTAACCTATGAAGTATGGATTGTAATTCAACGGGTTGAGAGACTTTCATTTGATTCGAATTGATTTTTGAAATAGGTAATTCTGCCTTTATGGCCACTTCTTTGTTTCTTCAAAAGTTCAATATCCATGATGACAACAGAGCTTTCGAATTATGGTATCGAAGAAATGCGCAGTTGGAAGATTTCAATCAGTCGAAGAAACTGCACAGTTATTTTAAATGCAATAATTTGCCGAATTTGCCGATGTTCATGTTTGAAATTTCGTTCCTTTATTTACTCTTTTTTTGCGAAAGGAGAGAAAAAAATATTTTGTTTTGTTTCTTTCCTCCGGAACGAAATCCAACAAAATAAAATATTTCTCCTCTCCTATCCTTTGTGTTTTATATGAGGAGAGATATTTTACTTTCTTCGATATCGTTCCCGGGGAAAGAAACAAACAAAAATATGTTTTGTTTCCTTTCACAAAGAGAGAAAAAAAATAAAAGAATAAGGGAACGAAAAAATGAATTTAAACACTGCTAGAAACGCTTCGCCGTCTTTTTCCATAACGCATCCATTTTCATCCGATAAAACATAATAATCGTCTAAATTCACGCACTCCATCATCTAATTATATTATATTTTTATTATAATTATAAGTATATTATTTATTTATATTTTTTGGTATCACAAAATTTTTAGACTGTATAAAATTGACGTATCTACAAAAATTGACATTTCCTTTCCTTAAGGTTACTGGTATCTTAATTTTAATTTTCTAAGTTCCTCTTAATGTACCAGACACACTCTCTCTAAAACGAAAGTTCGATATTAGAGTTAGTTTAGGCTGTGTTAAATCCAATGTTTTTGTCAGTGAACAGCCCTTAATAAGAAAAAGCCTTTTCAAGCATCTATTATATTTTTATTATACCTTAATATATTTAAAAATTATTATAAAAATCTGTGTGTGCTTTATAAGTCATTAGACAACTAGAGCATTTCGTACTGTACACAAAATATAAATAAATAAATACCATAAAATTGAAACATGAACAAAGTTTATCAATAAAAAATAATAAATTAATATTTAGATTATGTGAAAGGCGTCAAGTTGTTTTCTTTTTTTTTATTAATTTTTGTGTTTCACTTCACTGATTCAAAACTTGCGTGAAGATTTGGTCCTTCGAGCCAGATAGATCCGTAAAGTGAACATATGGTGCAAAACTGTAAAAATTAATTTATATTTGAAGTGAACAGTTCAAATTTAAAAGATTCAGCACAAATAAATCGTGTTATGTGGCATAAGTGTGTACAGTGTACAGTTAAATCATCCAATTATTTAATTTGCTGTTCATAAAATCAATTCGAAGCTGTTTTTAGTACCGTTCAATCATCGCATTTTGTTGGTAAACCATAGACGTTTTACTCTTGTGTTGCACCCATCGACATATCTAAACACATAAGACGTAATACAAAAAAGAACCTGAACAAATCATCTTCGCTGAAAAACGTTTGGTATCAAGGTCATTTTCACTGTTATGCATTGACTATTTTGAATATAACATCATCGTCTTCTACTAGGCACCATCGAATGCTGATTATTATTAACACAGTTTCATCAAGCAAACCTGTTAAGCGGAAAACCAAAAGAAAAATAAAAATATTATTTTCGGAAATTTTTGCCACGTGAACGAGAACAGTTTACCGTTGAGGTCAAACATATACGCGAGAAGCAGTAATATTTTCAAACGGAAATGACGCGGGTGGAATCAGCGAGAAAATTCGTTGAAGCATTTAACCGTGTACAACAATATTGGTATCAATTTATATTTTGTATTTAATTTAATTTTAATTTTTGTTGCCTATAATATAATTTTAAGCTTCGTATTGTTTGTAAAGCTCGTCGTAAATTTTTGGTGCATTTAAGTTTACTGGTAATTAAAATTCGTATTTAAACTATATTTGTTTACACAATGGCTGATGAAGATATTGAATATTTAAAAAAACAGCGTAGCGCGTATAAAGGTCAAACAAGTTCCATTAAAAAAACATTTGGTGACGGTAAGACATGTTCCATTGGTGTCTGTGAGTCTGTTCTACATCGACTCCGTGCGGTTTATACTATATATAGTGAGGTTCAACTAAAGATTGAATTATTAGACCCGAGTTCAAGTGATAGAAGTTTATTTAAAGAAGAATATGGGACTATTGAAGCAAAAATATTAGATAGAATTCATGATCTTTAATATGGTGTTAGTGGTGCAAATGTCGGGATGGCGCACAATAGTTCCTTTAGTTTAAATAATGGTTCTTCTTCAGTTGAGATGAGACTCCCAGAGCTTAAATTACCTACTTTTTCTGGTCTTGATGTCGAGTGGCTTTGTTTTCGAGATTCATTTGATGAAATGATACATAAAAGGAAAATGAAGCCGAAACTTAAATTTCATTACTTTGATTAATCATTTGCGAGGAGGCAAAGCATATTCAATAATTGAACATTTGCCAGTTTCTGCTCAACATTATCAATTAGCTTGGGACACAATCTACAAACGGTACAATAACGAACTTTCAATTAAAAGGTTTCATACCAAAGCTATTTATGATATTAAACCAACAACAAAAAAATCATCTAGTTCTTTACAGTCTTTCATAAATAATACTGTGAAACATTATAATGCCCTTAAAGCTTTAAATGTGGATGTTCCGTCTTTGGATTTAATTTTAGTTCACCATTTAACACAGCAATTAGATAATGCTTCACGTATTACTGTAGTTAAGGCTTGTGATGCAAATACTCAATTAACATTCATTAAATTTACTGAAATATTACAAAATAGAGTACAATATACTGGAAACTCTAAATCCTTATGATGATTCGAATAATAATAATCGACAACCATTTAGAAAACCTTCAACCAATGTCAAGTCAGCGCATCATAATAATTCCAAAGCATCGGACAGATCATCTACTTTTGTTGCAGCATGAAAATCATTTAGTTGTGAATTGCCCTTCCTTTTTAGACTCGAAATTAAATGCAAAAATGCGTTTCGAATTTATTAGCAGTAAAAGGCTATGCACAAATTGTTTGGTGGAATCTCACAGTGTTCGTGATTGTCGTCAGATGCCATGTAACAAATGCGCATGAAAACATCATGTTCTATTGCATTTTGGAAATGATTATTTTAAAAAACCAAATCACAATAATCAATTTTCAGATTCAAAGGGTAAGCAAGCCAATGCGAATATTGTTTCGGGTGTGAAATCTTCGGCAATTTCAGAATCAAGTACTGTTTATGGCACGCATTCTGCTAGTTCAAATTCATGTCAACACGTCATAGTGCTTGGGACGGCTGTTATTAAAATAGAGTCATTAATTGGCTATATGCTAGAGCTTTATTAGATAGTGGCTCACATTTGAACTTCATTACTCATCGAACTTGCAATTTGTTGCAGATTAAAAATACATCCTATTTCAACCCAAGTAAGCGGTATTGGTGGGGATATTAGCTCAATTCATCGTCTCGTTATACCTAAAATTACGGGCCACCTGCCGTTAAAACAATTTGATTTAAACCTCGATTCATTAGCACTTAATACAGAACTCGCTGACCCACAATTTAACGTACCAGGGCCGGTTGATATTTTAATTGGTGCCGAGCTTTATCAAGATATGTTCAGTGGAAAGTCATTAAAGGTAACTATAGTGCTTTACCGAATTTATATGAAAGCGTTCTAGGCTGCGTTGTGGTTGGGAAAGCTGAATCGTCTGTGTCAGCGTCAATGTGTGGTATAGTTGAAAACACGGTTGATTCAAAATGTGAACCGTCTCTTCAGGGATTAGATAAAATAATTCGAAAATTTTGTGAAATTGATTCATCGGGTTTTGGTACTATGATGTCTCTTGAGGAAAAAATATGTGAAGAGCACTATAAAAATAATACTAAACAATTACCAGATGGTAGATTCTTGGTTGCCTTGCCTGTAAATGAAAACATTGATAATTTAGGGGTGTATAGTGAAAAAGCGTGCAATCAGTTTTTAAATCTTGAGAGACGGTTAATTTGCAAACCTGAAATTTATAAACCATATAGTGAATTCATGAATGAATACTTATCACTATAGAACATATGTCAGTAGTAGAAGATCCTGATCAAATAACATGCCGTTACAAGAAGTCATATTATATTCCACATCATTTCGTGTTAAAAGAAAGTATTGAAACCATCAAATTGTGAGTGGTCTTCAATGCTTCTTCTAAGTCATCGTCGCAAATTTCGTTAAATGACTATTTAAGAGTTGGTCCCACAGTACAGCAGGACTTATTTTCAATTGTTCATCGATTTAGGAAGCACGAATATGCCTTTTCTGGGGATATCGCCAAGATGTACCGGCAAAATAGACTTAAAGAGCAAGGTCGTATTTGGTGGAGAAATAGTTTAGCAAGTCCTTTAAAATGTTTCAAGTTAGAAACAGTCACGTGTGGTTTGGTCAGTGCGTTATATTTGGCCACAAAAACTCTTCAGCAACTTTCAAAAGATGAGCAAGCATCGCTTCCAGAAGCCAGTAAAACTTTGATTCAGGATTTTTATGTAGACAATGTGTTGTCAACTATCGCGGTATAGCTTTGCTGAACACAGGCTACAAGGTTTTGGCCAACGTAGTCGCAGTAAAGTTATCAACTTACAGCGAGAGGATCTTGGGTGATTATCAATGTGGTTTTCGTCCAAATAGATCAACGACTGATCAAACTTTTACGCTGCTCAGGTTTCAATGTGTCAGCTTTTAATGGATGGCTCACTATGTAAGGTGCTAACAGAAGGGAAAATTTCGGATGCCTTTGAGATAACATCTGGAGTGCGGCAAGGAGACCCACTAGCTCAAACTCTTTTCAACCTATCATTAGAGTATGTCATTCGTCAGCTCAATATGGCGCAGCGTAGCTGCCTGTATTATAAATCAACCCAGCTATTAGCATACGCTAACGATATTTGCATTCTGGGTCGCAACATCATCTCTCTGAAAGAGGTCCTCCTCCCATTGGAATTAACAGCCCAACAAATAGGCTTCAGATTAATGAAGCGAAGACCAAATACATGGTGCCGCGAGAAGGCAGACTCGTGGGGACTTCATTTCAGGAGATACTCAATATGTAAAGGTGAATGAGTTCAAATATCTAGGATCACTGATCACTGAGCATAACTCCGTTTCTGTGGACATTTCATCGAGGATCGCAGCAGGCTACCGAGCATTTTACGCCAATATAAAAATTTTCAAGTCTCCTCATATATCGCGCAAAATAAAATTGGACATCTACAAGGCGTTGATAAGACCAGTTATCACCTTTGGTTGTGAGTCTTGGACGCTGACAGCACAAAACATCCAGAAAATCGCTGTAACTGAGCGTAAGATCATAAGAAGAATTCTCGGTCCCATTAAAGAAGGAGCCACGTACAGAATGCGAATGAATCACGAGATCAGAAATAATCTCGATAAAGTTGACATCATTGGATTCATAAAATCGTCAAGGCTAAGATGGCTTGGGCACGTACTTCGTTCACAAAATCGGACCACCAAACAGGCCTTGGAGTCGGCACCAGCGAAAGTAGGACCTCGTGGGAGACCACCTACCCGATGGATGGACGACGTTGAAAGGGACCTAAACACACTCGGTCACCGTGTCTGGCGTTCCCTTGTGGCGGATCGAATTATTTGGAGGAGCATCGTTGAGGCGGCCAAATGCCTTCATGGGATGTAGCGCCAGCGGAAGAAGAAGAAGAAGATGTGTTGTCAGGATCAAATAGTTTGGATCGTGCCATCAAACTAAAAACTGAATGGAAGGCTTTGTTAATTCTATGGTAAATTTGAGTTAAGAAAATTTTGTTCGAATCACGTTCAATTGTCAGAAAAGGAATCACCGTCGGAAGTTGCGCTTATCTTGGGATTAATTTGGAATACAAAAAATGATCACCTGGAAATTTCGTTTGATAGATACAATTTAAATTCAAAGATTACAAAACGTATTGTTCTTTCAGAAATTTGTTTGATCTCCTAGGAGTATGTTCACCAATTGTTATGATTGGGAAACTTTTCATGCAACCATTGTGGTCCACTCCAGATTTAAAGTGGGATGAGGAATTGCCCGACAGTTTATCAGCAGAGTGGTTGACATTCAAAACTGAATTAATCAATTTAAATAAAATTTCTATTCCTCGGTTTGTGTTGTTGCCGAGTCATGATTTAATCGAACTACATGGGTTCGGCGATGCCAGTGCTACAGGATATGGATGTGTGTTCTATATTCGAAGTGCTGATCGTAACGGAAATTCCAAGGTTAGTTTCTTGTGTTCGAAGTCGCGTGTTGCTCCTTTAAAAAAATTAACGATACCTCGACTTGAATTATGCGCAGCGCTATTGGTAGCACAAATGTCCAAGCGGTTACAAAAAATTATGGATATTCAATTTCAAAGAGATCCTAAGAGGCTGATATTTAAAGTATCCATCGTATCTCTAAGCCGAGTGTCAATTAGACAAAAATAGGTAAGCACAGTCCCAATCCTATCATGTGACCTATTTTAAAATAACCACTGAAATAACTCCCAGGGAGAACGTCTACATAAAAAAAAAATGTTGGTGCAAAAGTGGCACAATTGTTAGGCGGAAATCAAATGACGTGCTCGAATTTGACCTTGAGGTCAAATTTCAAGGTCATTTAAAATATAAGCACCTATTTTTGACTCTGGTTTCTGAAAGCGTGTGAAATTCTACGTTCAGCCATACAGTATCATCTTTTAGAATCCAGACTCAAAAATAGGTATTTCCTGGGAAAGGTGATTCTTTTAAAGTGGCTCACCCTGAGTAAGGTGTTAATAATTCAATATTATTAATTAAAATTCACATAATCCGCATCAAAATAACTAATTTGCAAAATTAACCCAAGTATTTCACCAAGATAATGTCCATTAAATCTATGACTTGTTTCCCTCGTTACTACGTAATTACGTATGTATCTTAGTAACGCGATATCCGACGTTTTCACAAAAGCTGAATTCATGCCGAAACCCTATGTACAAGTATGTATGAATTTTGACAATTTTGTTTTCCTTTCGCAAGAAAATAACATTATTGTGCTTGTATTTTCGTTACAAGCTTTGCAACAAATATCGTTATAATTTAAATCAAATTTATTTGAATGCCTACCTTCTATCAAAGTAAGACTTAAATTGCCTCATTATTTAGTTGCAGCTTTACATATCTTAAAACATTCCTAAATTTTAAAAACCTTTTAGTCAATTACTAAACCAATCAGTTAATAATGGTTTATTGAAACACTCAAATTAAAAATTGATTATATAATTTAAAGATAAAAATGTATTGTTAAAATATTAATACTATTAGCTTCGGAACCTTATCGGGAAATAAAACTACACAGTACTCCATTCTTGACTCATACAAATATTAGAGATATTCTCTTGGAGCTGAGAGGGTTAGATAAGACGAAAATCACCTCAAGCTTAAATTGAACAGCTTGTTAATTTGTAAGAATGCTGTAATTTTAATAAATCGCCAATACGGTGGTTTGGGGACAGCAATCCCCGTCTTCTAAGGTATAAAATGAATTAAAATAGCTTTTGAAAAATTTGTTTTATTAAAAAAACTTTTTTTTGGGATTTTTTGTTTTTGGGGAAACGACACCAACACCACCTACCCACATTTTTCTCGTTAGTTTTAAAAATGTAAGTATGGGAGCCTCAATATTCCCTTTTTCGAAAATGCTCCACATAATAAAATACCATTTAAATCCCAAATTTGATAATTCCAGGGGTACTAGTTTTTGAGTTAGAGGACTCACAAGCATCCACACTGATATACAAACATACAAACATTTTTTAGATGTAGTCAATCTGGACTCTTTTTGCTATTCGAATATTACAGGTTAGCCATTTAATTTAAACTTGATGTGATTTCGTCATTTTATACTTAAAAAAAGTTGAAAAAGTTGGAGTAAAATCTAACATACCTCGATGTAAAGCTTGCTTCGAAGTTCATCGCAAGATTTTTTCCACTGGGTAGAGATAGAGTGGCAAGATTATTTTGTTATAACAGTTGTTTAAAAATCTCAAAAAAAAATACTTTTGAAAGATTTTGTTACAAAAAGTAATTTTTTTCAACGGAATTTTAGCATACTTTACCTATTACAGCATACTTATTATCAATTAGATCACTAAAATTGATTATTAAATCATCAATATGAGGTGTTTGATAACAATTCTTGTATAAAAGAAATAATTTAACATTGAAAGAAAAATAAATTATAGGAATGTATGACTTATAACCATAATATGTACGTATAACATCAATTCTAAATTTAGAATGTATAATCAAAAATGCATCAAATCTAGATAATAATCCGATTGTTTTCTAAAGTGGTCAAAGAAAATATAAATAATTAGACTGTATGTTGTCAAAATTGTTTATTTTTTAATAATTTAGAACACATACATATGTGTGCCGATTTGCGTCAATAAAAATACTTGAGTCACCTTTCTATAAATTAGCCACTCTATCACCAAATTGTTATCAATTAAGTCATCTAGTAGATACGATTATAAAAGCACATTTTATAAATATAAATAATTACCCGTAGACTGCACGTCGCCTCTAATTTATTTCTTATCAACAATTTAATAAAAAAATATTAAACGCAATTGATTAGTCGATTTTACCGAGAATCACTGTACTTATAAAACATGTTTAGCTGAAGAAATTTTCTTTGCAGGATTATAAAATGTCCTTTATACAGTTTAAGATTAAATCGAATCTTGTTCCGAAGTTGTTGCAATAAGAAGAAACAAAGTTTTATGATTTCGATAAAGTAACTTATAAACTTGAACACAGTTAGACGAAGAAATAAAAAAAAAATATCCAACCACCCGTTTTGTGCATTAAAAATTAAAGTCACACAATTGTATAATGTAACTACAACAACTATGCAAAAATTAAATGGAAAATCTGGGTGAAACATTTTTTTTTTACTTTTTTTGTTCTTCTTTATGCCACCCCACCGGCACACAGACTTTGCTGCTCTTGACTTTACATGAGTTGTGTGTGTGTTTTTTTTGCTATTTGGTTTTCTGCTTGAAAATCACGTAGAATAATCATAATCATAATCATAAAATTTAATATATTTTTCAATAAATTAATTTAAAAAGTTTAAGTTAGTTTAGGAGAGCTAAGTTAATTTAAAAAGTCGGTGGTGTTCTGCATTTTTTTACTATTTCAAATATACAAGAAGATTTAGAACTTTAAAAGTAAAGACATGCATACAAATAAGGAAATCCTGTGTTGGTCATACCTATAATCGTTCGGGCGTATGATTCAATCATTGTCACCAGACATGATTCCAGTCGATGCATAAATTATACATTTTAATAAGCACCCATTATTATTATTTAACTAACTATATAATTAACTATTTTAATTGAAATGCAAAAAATTAAATTCAAATAATCAAAAACATTGATGATTCAGAGTCAAAGTCAATATTATATCAGATCTACCAGACTTTAAATTACTGTTTTGTTATTACATTACATTATACTATACACACATTTCTGTATTCATACAGTTGTTAGTATAGATTTATGAACGATGAGTCAGTTTTTACAACTTCACATAGCGTAAATTTTAGAAATATTTATTCAACCGATATTTTGTAACATGAAAGTCAGTGTGGTTTTAAAACCGCATTGCACTTGATGTAATATACATTTTTTGTAATGTTTACATAAAGTGCGGTGAGATTATTGTTATATGTAGAAATATTGCAATGACCTAATGACAGGTGAAGATAAAGAACAATGACCGATAAAAAAAATTTCAAAGACATAACTGTACTTAAAAGTTAAAATAGTTTAAGTTACTTGTCGCTTTTATGAAATTTGCATAAATAATTAAATATGTCCACTATCTAGATTGTATCAAATTTTGGTGAAAATCGCTTAAAAAATATAAGAGTTATGAGGTAATACAATCTCAATATTTTCTCAATTGTTTTTAAATCCTTAACCTTCATTTTCTCAAAACTACTAAAGTGCAGATATTTTTGATTTTAGATAAGCGATTTTGCATTTTTAAATCATGAAATAACGAATAAGCATTGCAATATAAAGTATCTAATCCAGCCAAAATAATAAACAGCCAACACCTGAAAAAATACAATTTAGTGTTAAATTTAATTTGGGCGATGTTCCTTATAATTCAGTGGCAACAACTAAAAACCACTTAAGTCGACTTAATTGAGAAATGAGATTCTTTAAAATTTGAATTCCTTAATATTGATTTCATATACTGACAAAATTTCATATACCTAGTACTAAAATTACATGAAATATAACGAAAATAATAACCACTTAAATATGATTTCGTGAATTTTGAATTCAGAAAAAACACTTAAGTTGAATTTAATTTTTTTTTTTAGGCAAAGTTGAGCTAAGCGTTTTCATAATATGAAAATATTCAGTTTTTTATGGGAAAAAAATTTAAAACAAAAACTTATGTCGAGTTAAGTGATTTTTGAAAATAAAAATTTGTGTTTTGGTTATACTTAAGTGAAGTTAAGTGCTTTTTTGGAAAATATTTTTGTAATAATATACATAAGTGATTTTTCGGAAATTGTAACTAATAGAAGTATAAAAATAAGTTAAACTATCATAAGTTATTTTTAAAGCAACATTATACAATTTTTTAGTGATTTAAGTTTTTTTTACTTGCAACAATTATTTTTTTATATTATAAGCATGTCCGACCGTACAAAATTAATGTTGGCCATGGCCAAAAAAGATCTTATGAATAAACAAACAAATCAACGATCGCCAGCAACATTGAAAACTCTTCAAATCGCCACCGAGACAAACACTTTGAATGAAGCAAACGTTACCGAAGCTACTAAGCAAAATTCTTCATTTCAACAAGCAGGTAAACGTAAGTGTTTAAAAATTTAAACGACAAGTTTAACGCATAATTCATTTTTTTAAACTTTATAATCGTTTCAGAAGATCTCATGAAATTAACTGAAAATTTCAAAATAATTGCGCCGCCTATTCTTAATGAAGCGGCGTCGTCATTTGTCAATGATTTAATGTTAAATGCCAGCGATAATGACAGTTTTGATGATAGTGACGCAGATCCCAATTATTCTCCTGTAAGTTGTAGTACCGATGATGAGTCGGAATCGGTAGAATTAATTGTAATGGGCGCACAATTGGAAAAAAACTTGGAGATGCCAGTCATAGAAAATTCTTCATTGAAAAATCTAACTAAATCAAAGTTAATAAAACAGAGGCAAATTATGCGAAATACTGGTAAAGAATATAAAACAGGCAGGGATCGAATTGTGAAGGAAGGGAATGCCTACCTTTAGAAAAATGTCAGAAGAATTGCGCGGGGCGATTAATGTTTCACGATCAAAAAAAATTATTTGAAACCTATTGGAATTTAGGTTCGTACACTTCGAGAATAATATTTCTTTCAGGTTTAATTAGCATTGAGGAAACGAAAAATCGAAGACAAATTAAAAGCATTATTCGTCCTAAAACCAGGAACTACACTTGTGTGTATCACCTCAAACTCGGGCTCCAAAGTATAATTGTTTGTCAAAAATGCTTTAGATTAACATTTGGCGAGACAGATAATGTGTTAAAAACGGTAATTAAGAAAAAAATGTCGATCGGAGCAACAAAATCTTTATGCGATTTACGAGGCAGTGGAGCGCCTAGTTCCAAAATTTCAGAACAAAAAATTAATGAAGTGAAATGTCATATTAATAGTTTTCCTAGTTATGAAAGCCATTATACAAGACATCATACTCAAAAAAGATATTTGAATTCCGGTTTAAACATCACAACGATGTATAAAATGTATCGCGAGAAATATAGTGATCCAATATCCTTGACAAAGTACTCTGAAATTTTTAATGGTATGTATTTTATCAATTATATTAACATTGTATGAATTTTTTGGAAATGTTTTTAATTTTCTGTGTTATTCCCTAGGTATGAATATAAAATTGAAGCAACCAAAATCTGATACATGCAGCACCTGTGACAAATTCAAAATTCAGATTCAAATTTGCAATGTTGATTCATTGAAAAATGAGATAACTCAAAAACAGTCTTTGCATCATGAACAAGCAGATTTTGCCTACCAATGCAAGAAAACTGATAAAACCAAGGCACAGTCAGATTCGTCCACGAAAGTTTTCACTTTCGACTTGCAACAGTGTTTGCCAACTCCTTGCTTGGAAAATTCGTTGTCATTTTATAAACGTCAACTTTGGACGTTTAATTTAACAGTGCATGATCTCGTTACCAACCAACCGTACTGCTATATGTGGAGCGAAATTGACGGCCATCGCGGAGGAAATGAGATAGCTTCCTGTTTGTTTCAACATTTAAATTCTCTGGATGTAAACACAAAGAATATTGTATTGTATAGCGATAACTGCGCTGGGCAGAATAAAAATTCGATGGTTTCATCCATGTTTTCTGTGTTTATGTGCAATAACGATAATATACAACTCATAGATCATAAATTTTTGAGATCAGGTCACACGCACATGGAATGTGATTCCAACCATGCACTAATCGAAAGGAAAAATAAAAAAACATCAATAAATTTACATGTGCCTCGCGATTGGTTTCAGTTTGTACGAACAGTGGGAACTAAACAAAATTTTTTGGTTAATGAAATGAATAAGGATAAGTTTTATGACTTCACCAAGATTCTTAAGACCAAATTTATGTGGCGAAAAGTGGATCAGGAAAAAAATAAATTCATTTGGCGAAATATTCAATGGCTTCGGTACAAAAAAGAGTTCGGACTGATTTACTACAAAAATTCCTTAAGTGAGGAAGAACCTTTTAAAATCCTTAACATTCGTCGCCGAGGCGTTAATAACATCAATGCAATGGAAATTCCTAAATGCTACACCGGTCCCTTAAAGATCAGCAAAGAAAAAAAGCGAGATCTTTTAGATTTACCACAATTTATTGATCCATCACTGCACAATTTTTATTTGGATTTGGTCGACGATAATGTGGATAATATGGGTCCATCAACAGATACAGACGGCGGAACCGATGGCGAAGAAGAGTAATATTAATTTCATTATATTTTTATTATTATTTTATTTTGTTTTATGCACTGCGCTTGGAATGTATACTTTTTTATGTTAATGTTATGCATGATATTTGGTTCAGAAAATACACTTAATTTGAATTAAGATTAATAAAATTATATGTTTTATTTAGAAAAAAACACTTATGATGACTTATGTAAATTTTTATAATTCTTACAGTTTCGAAAAATCACTTAAGTTTAATAACTGAAAATAACTAAGAAAATACAAACTAATTTTTAAGTTTGGAAAATTCCATAAATTGTGCTTAAAAATACCTAACTTTTGATATATCGATCGCTCGTTAAAGGCTTAAAATTTTTTTCAAAATTGAAAATTAAAAATGTTTTCGCTCTACTGAAAAGTTGATAATTCTGACTTAAGTGGCTTTTAGTTGTTGCCACTGAATTGTAAGCTACCCACTATTACAATTAAATTGGAAATATATTTTTGAAACAAGGGCCTGGAAAGGAAACTGACCTAAAATTTAGTTAATGTCTCTTAAACAGTGGCAGATTAAGGAAAATACAGGTTCTAGGTAAGCTTACGTTTATGACTCCCTCCATCTTCCGAATAGTTCATGAGTTATTTGTCAGTAAACTACTCTTTATTCGCCTTTAAAGTGCCGTCGTAGGCGACAACATTGAGAATTAAAAGCTAAATATTACGGTGTGTTAATCGTGCCAAAACGGTGCCCGATCATTACCGTTGTGCCGTAAGGCATTCAAATGTTGATAAATATAAATAATAATAATTATTATACTTGACTCTAGTAAGGTGTTAGTCCGTGCACACCAGTAACTAAAATATGGTCTGTGCAAGGCTGTGTGCGGCTGTAACTGAAAACAGTTGGCAATTGTTTCGGCTATTGGCCAAACGATTTTTGGGCGCTCCCATCAGCAAAGAAAAATTAGGTGTGGAAGTTTTACAGCGACGATAAAGAAGGGAGATCGATTTGGACAGGCGAACGAAACACACGTCGAAGGTCGAATATAAAAAGTTATTTCCAATCAAAGAAAAACCAAAGTAAAGATTGTATTTAAAAAGAAAAAAGTGATCTTACGAGATACGGATTGGATAAATAAAAATTTGATTCAGTGTAATACCGGCGATCGATTTAATACCAAATATATCCATTATTTGTGTTGGGGTATCATTTATAGATACGTCGATTCAACTTTTCACGCCAAAACGACCACTCGCAGAAAAGCCGTTCCGTTCACACCATGGAGGGTATAACAGTGTATACACTTTTTACACTTTCTGCCGTATGCACTTGGCGAAACACACTTAATACACACATTTTTAAAAAAAAATTTTTTAAAAGCACTTGTTAAATATTTCGCAAAATTACAAAAGGTTTAAAAAATCACTCGATCTATTTCGGCTTATTTGTAATTTTGCGAAATATTTAACAAGTGCTTTTAAAAAAAAAAAAATTTAAAAATGTGTGTAAACAGTGTATACACTTATACAGTGCTAGAAGGATGACGCTAGTCGAGTTATCCTTTTGTTCAGGGGTGTTAACAGCAAACTTGTTGTATAGCGGATCACGGTTCAAAGAGGGATTTTTGCTGCCCATAATCTACGACTATAATTTTAAATTCTGTTATTTTTTAATTTGTTTATAATCGGCCCTCTTTGGTACGGTGTGCTGGGAAAATATTTTGTTTGTTTGAATTTTATTTCCAGAAACCACTGGCGTATTCGCAGTGCTCTCCGTACGCGACAGCTGTAAGTCAATTTAATGGTATTACCAATATTTTTATTGGTTATTTGATTAACACCGTATCGCCTTTTCCGAATTATAAAAGAATTTAGATAAAAAATAAGACCAAATTTGTAATAATTCAATGACAAATATATTGTTAAAAATGGTGATTCGTACACAGAAAAAATATTATAGGAGACATTTCAATAATTTATAGGAGCCCACAGGATTAATTGTGGCCTAATATAGAAAAGCATTGTACTATACAAATAGTTAATTTAAAGAGACGCGAATACAAGTTGTTACCATAGAAATAGTAAAATGTACTATTGTTTATAGAAACCGAGAACTATTTTAGTAATAAGTGCTTCCGATTTAGTAAAGGAAAATATGCATTACAAGTTAGTATTTATTGCCATAAAAATGGTATTTTCCCCAGTATATTTTTTAGATTGCAATGTTTAATGGTGCAGCGTGCAGGCCATAGGAAATTTAGTTATAACAAATTGATTTTTCGGCTTTATTATAGACAATATATTAGTAGTAATGACATTCAAAGTATTTTCAATTTGCCAAATCATAAAAATGCCAATCACTTCATTATAATATATATACTGGAAAAAAATAGAAATATACCCCCCTTCCACCTTTACTTTATCTCAGAGTCAATACAAATGTATCGACTCTCAAAAATGAGAAGTGAGCAGGTAGCTACGACCAAACTACAAAATAAAATTCTCGCTTGATACCTTAAGTATCAAGCAGAACGTACTGACTTAGCGAATTATATTCATGAAATGAAAATAACACACATATGTTTCAGAGAATACTTATGCAATTATAACAGCTATATTTTGTGGTAAATATTGCATTTTATATAGTACTGATCCCTATTTTAGACACAAACACACTTTCTAACGAAGAGGATTCAATTTATTTTTAATGTCTTTATGTTCAAAATAAAGGGAATCGTGTAAAACAAAGGAAATTGTATCTTATAGGAATTATTCCTATAATAAATTGAATTTGTAGAAATGCCATTTCAATTGCTTTTCGGAAATATTCCTATGTGGCATAATAAATTAGCTCTTATTATAGTAGCGATTCCAATATTGCATTTCATGCTACGCAAAGTCAGCTACGTACATAATATGTGTTACGAAAAATATAGTACGGTGTGTTATAATTAAATTTCTACAAATATAAGGAAATAAATTATTAATTTTTTTTCTCCGTGTATAAAAACGATTAACATGTTCTGATTTTTGGTTAGTGCAATCTTTCAGGGAGTGATCATGGTGTGCCACGTGGGAATGTAGTGTGTTCCGAAGACAGGCACAGATACTAAAACTGCAAAATTTTTTAAATGTAAGATATTGTATTTGCAAGATTTTGTATTTGCGAGATTTTGTATTTGCAAGATTTTGTACTTGTAAGATTTTGTAACTGCAAGATATTGTATTTGCAAGATTTTGTATTTGCGAGATTTTGTACTTGCAAGATTTTGTATTTGCAAGATTTTGTAATGCAAGATTTCGGGGCGCTCCCGAAATATCTAGACAGTAACCTCATTGTCTTAAAGATGTACGACTTACGAGGCACAAGCAATAGTACCAGTTAAGGAAAGCTTTTACAGAAGCAATTTCAACACAAAATTTAATTTAGGCCTTTTTAAACCAAAGGCAGATAGATGTATGTAGTATTTGCGAGCTTCATAAAATCGACGCATGACGTCTAAATGATTGAGATTTCGAAACCAAGAATGCCCTGAAAAATACGATGAGTAAGTTAAAAGAAGCAGATAGAAATCGGGAATCCCGATTATTTCCTTCGATATGCAAAAAGTGATTACATGCCCCATTAGTAATATCGATGCGTCATATTATTTAACAAAAATCAACGTCTATAATGACTTCCGTTTATCAACCACCAAGACTGTTTTCACTGTACTGGTAACGACATAGCTTTGACTTTGTACACAATATTGGAACGTGTCTTTAATGACAATGATTTAACGCGGTTAATCACATGTGGTGACTCTTGCGTTGCGCAAAATAAAAACTCAAACATGTCGTATGCTGTCCAACTATTTTTAAAAAAGCACCCGCAAATTTCTTTGGTAAAAATGTAGTATTATCTGCCTGACCACTCTTGCAACCAAGAGGTCGACCATGCATACAGTCAGATAGAGAAGGTGCTCTCAAGGAATGAATTTTTATTTTTCCAATTGATCTAATAAGATTCAAGAACTTATACCGTCATTCAATTGAAACCTGAAGACTTGAAATATACCGGCCAAACATTTAAATTACAAAATTGTGCTTTTTGCGTCCTTAAGAATGCTTGGGTTTGGCAGTAATTTATACTTATGTAATCAAGCATAATTCCACATATTTATCAGAGAGTTAGCAGGATGCGTAAATTAGACCAACCGCGTAAAATCCACTTGTAAGCAGCAAAATTTTATATTATATGAATTAGTACATTGTTGAAACGGCTAGAATTTATTTAAATAGCACGAAATTGCATTTGTACATTTTAGTGGGGGTTAAATAGTAAGAATAAATTGAAATATTTTCTTGTTAAGCATATACTGTACATAACTTTGCGTATAGAAGACCAATGCTAAGCCGCTTTGAAGAATTTTTTATTTTAGTACATGAATGATTATTAAAAACTCTATTTTTTAAAATTGTTCAAATTTCTATAAGAAAGTCTCTAGAAATCTTTGATACGAAAAATAGGCGACAAGCACTTTTCTCTAACACCTTAGAGGAGATGTGTTGTCACCCCAAGCGAACTGAAATAATTTTCAAAACTTAGGGACAGGGGATTTGGTTTCTCAAGTCGATAATGTAGTGGAACTTCGTTTTCCGGAACGAATCGAATCAGAGCAAAGGGACGGCATCATGAAACTCAGGCGGTAATGTCTGACGGTTATAAAATTATTTTACGAACAAATTCTGACGGTAAACTACCGGTTAAACGATTTTCATTTTTAAAATCGAACAATGTAAATGACATTTCAATTAGATGTCTCACTTTGCACTTTAAACAACTTTTAAAATTATAATATGCTGTATGAATTGAAGTTAAGGAAAACTAACAAAAATCTGCCATCATTAGTCATCAAAGAACCTACAATTCAAAATTGTATCGAATTTAAAACAAAATAATTTATATGTGGTAATTACAAATTCTAATGAAATAATTTTATTTCCTATTAATTATATTACATTTAATTACTATGATTTATAATAGTTTACAATCAAAATGTGTACACACACAATATTCTCACAGTAACTAAATATTTGTTTGTTCCATTTCACAATAATTTTATCCTCCGACGTTTTTAAACCACTATTTTTTTTTATATTGTTAACATGAGTGGTCCAATAATGATTAGGTAAGTAGGCAACTGGATATGGCTGGATCAAATTTTTTTTAAATAATATCTGGCTAGCTTTAATCCCTTCGCACTGAATAATACAGCCAAAATTTCCATTAAAACATTTTGTACTGCTGAGTTACTGCTTCGCACTATATGTGGGTTGATTGATTTAATCTTTATTGTATAAAATGGTACAGCCATTATGAATTTTTATTTTATTAACACTTTGGTGTATTTACTTTGAAATTTAGTTCGGTTTTGAATACAAAACAATCGTTGGTTATCCTCTTATATAGCCAGCAATGCATGCGCGATTAATACAAATGTAAATACCGATTTAGTTGTTGTTAAATGGTGATATCATCGCATTTTAATAGTGCGGTTTATGAAAATCATGCATTTGGCGTAACGACAATAAGCTTTAGGCGTTATGGAGTAAAGCAAAGCAACCTTGATTATACAAAGCCATAATGTAAAAAACGAAGCTTTTATAAGGGAATTAGAAGCGAAGAGAAAAAAAAAACGAGCGAGTTCACCCTCAACTCGCAAAAGATTTATGTGAAAATTTTTTTGTAGAAATATCTATTGAATCATTTCCAGCCATTTCGTTAAGATTCAGAAACCCCTCCATAAGGACGTATGTTGTTCGCTCAGTATTTAAACTAAGTCACATTTTTGGTTCAAAAAGTCAGTAAGTGATAATTCTATTTTGAATTTGGAGGACAAACCTTAGTGACAATAATTAAGCATGAGCAAAGTACAGTTATGTTAAGTTAATCACCTAAACCTCCATAGCAGTAAATGGTCACGGCAAACTCACTGAATAAAGCAAAATCAGGTTACACGTACGTTAAATGATCGTTACAGTACTCGTTCAAAATTCTCAAATAAACATCGAACTCGTACCTGCTGTAACAACTCATTTACCGCTCTTGTGACGTAAATAACTATTACACTTCACACGCAAATTTGTGGTCCTTTTACTCGTATGTAATTTTCATTTTCATAAACACTTGCTGCTGCTGCCATATATAACAGGTATTTTCACAACAAAATAAATTAAAGTAGGCGGTTTTTTTTTAGAATTGTTTTCGTATTCGGCTCACGATGTTTTTGAAATGCCGGATGATGTTGTATATTGCATGTGTATGCGTAGATTTTGCATTGATTTTACGTTTTATTTATTTTTTGTTCTTATCGATATTCACACATACCAGAAATATTTTTTGTCCGGCATTTTTGTTTCCGTAACCCGATTTCTACACAATTTTTTACTTACTCCTGCCGCGAAAGATGTTTTCACATCAAAAACTTTTCATAGTAAAACACACAAAACATATGGAAAATCATTTTTCTTCCTAAGAACAACTTTTTAAATGAAAACGTTACAAATTCTTTATTATGATTTCTGAAATATTTTCACAAATGTTTGAGTTTCAACAAATATAAATGTCGTTAAGGTAAATCGCTTTAATTTTTTTTTTTGTATTAATTGATTTATTTAAACCAATATTAAAAAAAAAATTCATAACAACAGCATTCTGGTCAAATTGAAATAAAATCTTACTACAAATCGAACGCACATAGATAGCAGTAACAATTTTGTAAAATCGTACAAAAAATTACCACCAGGGGAAATTTCAAGTTCATAAAAATTGTAGGAAAAGCAAAACAAATTCAAATAATTTTTTTTCGTATTTTACTGTACAAATCTTATACTTCTAACATCCTCTAGTACAACTAAAGATAAATAAATACCGAATCACACCTGCTTGTTACATAGCATTCCATTTTATATATCTCTCATATTAGGCATCATTGGCTATTAAGATTTATGTTACGACCTTCAATACCAAACAAATTTATTACTCAATACGGTAACGTTTAAAGCCGATTTTATTAAAGCAATTCACAAATAATGGAATAAAACGTCACAGAAATCTCTTGCTATATATAAAAGCTATATTTTTAAATGTTGACGAAATCATTTGCCACCAGCAAAGTATTTTAAGTAAATTTAGAAATTTAAATCCATATTACACGGTAATCTATTCATTTTGTCTTAAGGACACCTAGGGAATAATTATTGGTATAGAAACAGATGGCACTATTAAAATTATTCCGTTATCTAACATTCCGCATCCAAGCAAAACTTTCCAGATTCGGAAAATAACTGAACATGTTATATCTGCTATGAAGCTATGCAAGTCAGAAACCAGCATGGGGATATCCGAAGATACCACCAAAGGAGATTTAGAAATAATTAACAGTATAACACCACACTAGAAGAAACTGATATGGAATCAGCTGATATCATCCAAATTAAAGAAAATGAAGCTATATTGCAGGATAACCAAATTATAGGAGCCTGTTCATTAAGTCCATTAAATAAAAGTAAATTGCGGAGCGAAACATATGGAGCAGCAAAAATCTGAAAGATATCTTCAATTTTAAGTAATACAATTGGAATTTTAAATTCAAGCATAGAATGTTCCTCTGGCATCAGTTTTATTGAAAACGAATTGGATACCTGGGTTTCAAATTTAAAAGAAACATTCGAAAAGGAAACAAATCAAAAGCAAAGGATATACTTGCTAACCACATTACCAGCTAGTTGGAGTGAAATGTGTATACAAAAATAATTAAAGTAAACAGATACACAAGCAGACAAGTGAACCAACTAGTTGCTACCAAAGGACATTATAGTTACCCAGATCATATTAAGGGTAATCCATTATCAGACGATGTTAAAAGCAGAATTTTAGATTATTATTACGACAGCGAAGTAAGTCGAATATTATCTGGCAAAGGCACACTAAAAGTTAAAAAAATCTAAAAGGTGGATGTTGCTGAACCTTAAGGAAGCATACCATAAATTCAAACAACAAAATGCAAACGATTGCGTCGGACTTTAAAAATTTGGAATGGAACAACCAAAAGAATGCGTTTTCACAGGTGCATTAGGGACACACTCAGTCTGCGTTTGTATTACACATCAAAAATCAAATTTAATGCATTCAGCTGTCTCCAATTTAGTGCAACCAAAATATATTGAAGAAGTTTTAAAATATATTGTATGCAATGGTCAAAATTATGATTGCAGCTCGAGTAAATGTTCTGATTGCACCACAAAGCTTGATGATTTCATAGCGGAGATCCAATCAAAGTTGGGCGAACAGGGCCCGGAGGAAATTAGATGTCATATGTGGACACAACAAGATCGTTGCAGCCTCGAAGAAATCATAAAGTCAACGGAAGAATTTCGGGAAGAAAGGATTATTGGGTAAGTTATACAGTTTCACTGCTATGCGACAATCTGAATATTTTCGAGAACGAAAGGAAAACGTTTGCCAGGGAGAATACAATATTATTTGTCATTTTGCTGAAAACTTTTTGTTTCTAACACAAAAAGAATTACAATCAAGTCGCTGGAATAACCAGCAAGTAACAATATTTCCGATGGTTGTTTATTATAAGAAGAACGATGAGCTAAAACATGTATACGTATCATTATCCCTAATTTGGCTCTTAAATCGAGGTTTTACTGTAATTTATTATTCCTAAGCCATTATATAGTTAAGCGGATGTATAAAAAAACAGGAAATCCTGGGATTTCCCGGTTACATGTTTGCGACAAAAATGGGATCCTGATTTGAGAAACCCTAGTCTGGATAGATGAAGCCAAATTTTAGTACAGTTTTGATAATAATATCTGATAAGATTTTAAAACTTCATACTGCATGTTGATTCCTTATCTTCGACTGGGTACAATAGCTTGCGATATTACCGCATCATCGGCAAATTTTCTCCAGTTTACTAGTTATTGCTTCTGATGAATCAATATTTGGGGGCTTAGTTGTTGATTTTGCTTTAATCGGAGTGCCACAAATATAGGTTGAATCGTCCAGTCATTAACCACTTCCTGCTCATACTGGTTTCAAAAATGATTTTATATGCAGTTTCTAATTTTTTTAATGTTATTCTAATATACTCTTTGTTAGTCTCAATCTACTTCATCACATCTTGCTGCTCAATGTTAATTTACTTATACTTGGGAATATTGAATTTGGTAAACACATTTTTAAGAAAATTTTATTCTTAATGTAATCCACAATGACAATGGTATGTTCTGTTGTAGAAATCAGAACAGCCGATTTTCCCCTTTAAAGTAGATAAATGCGTATCACACTTAAAAAACACACAAAAACGTAAACGCAAAGCACACGCACTATATGTATATTAGACTATAAAGGCGATATACAATTAAAAATTATTTTATTCTTGCAACTAGAATTATTCCGACTTTGCCAGGAAATACTCTTTGGATTTTACCTAGAAACCGATTCCAAAATTGTTCGATATTAGTAATATCAAATCCTGGGATATAAGTATACATAGTGAGAAGTGCATCTACTTTTGGGAGAACCAAAAGTAGATGCACTTCCCACTATACTTATATCCCAGTATTTGATATTATCAATATCGAAGAATTTTACTCTCCTCTGCTTCAATTCGTACATAGTTTTTTCCGTTTTTGCCTTGTCGGCTTCATTTTGTTCTTCTGCTCTTTGGTTCCTGTAACAAGACGGAGTTTATTTTTTCTCTTTCTAATTCTGCTCAGTGCGTCTGCTCTTTTGTTTCCAAAGGTTTTTGGATTATGTTGTAGTCGTACTCAGCTAGTTGTATTCTCCATTTTAATATTCTTTACGAAGCGTTCTCTTTGTGGTCTATTTTTGTAGTGAATTCACTGCTGGAAATATACGGTTCGTATAATTCTGCAGCCATTTTTGTTGCCCGTATCTTTTCCTCAAAAGTTTAGTAGCTTTTTCTTCATTTTTAAGAGATCAAGCAGATCGTACGGGAATGTTAAGTTGTTACCTTCCTGTAATTGGTGGCTTAGAATCCCTCGGAGTTTTATTTATTTCCTTGGGACTTGGCATTTTTAGGTTTCTTTTGTCGGTTCTAAACATTGTTTTATACTTCGTCGGCCGATTTTGTAGCTATCCTGAGCTATATAAAATATATAACCAGGTTTTGTTAATTATTTTGCTATAACCCCCTGTTGCTTAATTTAGTTATAATTTCTAGTTTGCTGTTTTTAGTTATAATTTCATTTGGGTTTGTAAACAGTTGTGTTTTAACAAGGATATTAAAGCGCCGAAATCAGTTAGAAGGTTTAAGAAAATCTTGTGTGGTTCACCAATACCTATATATTTATTGTGCCGTGAAATAATGTCTGTTGTGAAATCAGTTGTATACACTTCATCTTATAGTGTTAATTTTCTGTCTACGTTTCTTACGGGTTTACGTTGCTTTCTTTTTAGATTTCGTTTGGTTTTCCTATTTGTTCCTGCGGTGTATCCTTGGCATGAAACTCGTTGGTGGATCTCACCAGGTGTTGTATTTTGGGATTGAAATTGTTGAGCGTCGGGGCTCGTTTTCTAGCTGAGGCTAAAGTTGTTGAGTGCCGAGACTCAACTCGCGTCGAGGCTTCGGTGTTTATGAGTTAGTGCCTAAAAGTCTGTCCCCTTAAATTTTAATTGAAGTTGTTAAGCGACGAGCTCATTTAAATAGCTGGGGAGTTTCAGTCTTTACTCGTAATTTTAATGGGGTAATTTTATTTATTCTATTTTGTTGATTTTTCGTTAGGATTTCATGTGTGACTTTTGCATGGTCTGTTTTAGAATGCGTGCGGTTGTTACTGTATTTCTCTTTAAAAATTATGTTACTCTGCCGTATTTTGCACGTTTGGACTTAGTTCATTACCACACTGAGAAAAATAATTTGTTGGTGTACAGTTGAATTAACTACAATTCCTTCACCTTGATGAAATCGTAATCATTATAAATAACATACTTTAACTATAACATTCTCAAGCTCATGAGTACATACTTTCTATCGCAACAACCAAAACACCTTTGAAGTACACAATGTAATACATTTTAATCGTTTACATACTTTTCTTATAATACCGTAATTGCAACAACCATCGAAAAAAACTGATCCAAAGAAAATATTAATCCCCGTAAAAAACATCGGTTGCTGCAACAAAATTAAACCTGTTTATTTTCAGGCAACTGACATTCGTTTGTACCAACAGAATTAAATAAAATTTGTTTACTGCAACGTTAATTCGGTGTCCGCAATTCCCTTTCGTTCCTCCTCCCATAACAAGCTAACGGGATTTGTTAATCAAATATGAACAGAACGCTGTGACTTTTAAACGTGGTTAGATGTGCATCAAAATAAACGTGAAGTGAATTAATAAACGTGTTTAAATAAAAAAAATGTTAAAGGGAATTCATTGATCAGCTGCAATTTTGTTAAATCCATCTACATAATGTAAGTAATCGTGTTATTATTATATATAATTAAAAACGATCTTTGGTGTAGAAGCCTATCAATTTATTTTGTAAATACTTTACAACCTGACGTTTCGGATACTTTCCGTATCCATTCTCAAAGATTTCTAAAAATTTTTTAGAAAAACGTCGAAAATAATTATAAAAATACATCAATATAATACCAACAAAATGTTCTAACCTTATACAATTTCAAAAAATACACTTACAGAGAGAAAAAAAAAAAAAAAAATTTAATTTTTCGTATGTAAAATTAATCAACAATAAACTTTCTTGTGAAAACATAACAAGAAAAATGATTGCTACGTCAACGGTAACTACCAAATCGAAAAAATTGTAGAGAAAAACCTTGTAAAACACTATAAGATTCACTCCAACCTGGAATAGAAAAAATCATGAACCAGAAATGATGATGAATGAAAGGGACAATGAAATAACAATAATAAAATACGATAATATGAATAATACCACTATCTTATCTAGAAACTAAAGAAAAGTCAATTTCGTTCAACCCGATAGGTTTAAGATCACAGAAAATATTACTATTATTTTACGGTTGGGATTAGTTCGAGAAACACACCAATGCATGACAAAATGAAACTTGAAGAAAAAACTTCACTTAACGGAATAAAAAGTTATATGAGTCATGAATATATTCACAATCATTCTGTCTGTTGATAGTGTTAGAATTCTTTTTTATGTGTAACATCTCTAGGATGCGTCTTCTATTTAAGTTAGATTCATGCTCTAAAATAGTTGTACTGTCTATACCAATCTTATGAGACATACGAGATAAATGTGCAGACAAAGCACTAATATTTTCTACAACCATTCCACCATTATTTGAAAATCTCGTTGCATCATAGTTGTGCTGGTAAATACGATTCTTTAGATACTGTTTTGTCTGCCCGATATATACACACCCGCACTGACACTGTACTTTGTACACAACGTTACTTCTAAGCTCTTTATCTACCGGATCTTTAAGACGAGAGAAAACGCTTTGATTAAGGTTAGTATTTGAACGACCTACTACTTGAAAATTAAATTTCCTGAGACAAAATTTGATTTTATGAAAAAGATGCTTTACAAAAGGAATCGAAATGTAATTTGTGGTGTCAGAAGTGGGCGTGGTATTAACACGACGATTATTAGATGGTTTGTGAATGGTTGTGTTGAATATGGATTTGATCATATTAATAGGATAATTATTATTCAATAAGGTTTGGGTCAGTAGTTTTAAGTTTTTCTTATGGAAAATGGAATCTGATAAATTTAAAATTTTTTGGGTTAACAATTGTACTGTGTTGCGTTTGTAAGAATTCGGCAAATGAGAATGATAGTTCAAATACCTCCCTGACCAAGTAGCTTTATGATACCAATCAGTAACGACAGTGTCATCATTATTTCTAATGATTAAAAGATCTAAAAAGGGTAAACATCCATCCATCTCAAGTTCTATGGTAAATTTTAAATTGCTGTTAAATGAATTAAATAGGTATTTGAACTATCATTCTCATTTGCCGAATTCTTACAAACGCAACACAGTACAATTGTTAACCCAAACAATTTTAAATTTATCAGATTCCATTTTCCATAAGAAAAACTTAAAACTACTGACCCAAACCTTATTGAATAATAATTATCCTATTAATATGATCAAATCCATAATCAACACAACCATTCACAAACCATCTAATAATCGTCGTGTTAATACCACGCCCACTTCTGACACCACAAATTACATTTCGATTCCTTTTGTAAAGCATCTTTTTCATAAAATCAAATTTTGTCTCAGGAAATTTAATTTTCAAGTAGTAGGTCGTTCAAATACTAACCTTAATCAAAGCGTTTTCTCTCGCCTTAAAGATCCGGTAGATAAAGAGCTTAGAAGTAACGTTGTGTACAAAGTACAGTGTCAGTGCGGGTGTGTATATATCGGGCAGACAAAACAGTATCTAAAGAATCGTATTTACCAGCACAACTATGATGCAACGAGATTTTCAAATAATGGTGGAATGGTTGTAGAAAATATTAGTGCTTTGTCTGCACATTTATCTCGTATGTCTCATAAGATTGGTATAGACAGTACAACTATTTTAGAGCATGAATCTAACTTAAATAGAAGACGCATCCTAGAGATGTTACACATAAAAAAGAATTCTAACACTATCAACAGACAGAATGATTGTGAATATATTCATGACTCATATAACTTTTTATTCCGTTAAGTGAAGTTTTTTCTTCAAGTTTCATTTTGTCATGCATTGGTGTGTTTCTCGAACTAATCCCAACCGTAAAATAATAGTAATATTTTCTGTGATCTTAAACCTATCGGGTTGAACGAAATTGACTTTTCTTTAGTTTCTAGATAAGATAGTGGTATTATTCATATTATCGTATTTTATTATTGTTATTTCATTGTCCCTTTCATTCATCATCATTTCTGGTTCATGATTTTTTCTATTCCAGGTTGGAGTGAATCTTATAGTGTTTTACAAGGTTTTTCTCTACAATTTTTTCGATTTGGTAGTTACCGTTGACGTAGCAATCATTTTTCTTGTTATGTTTTCACAAGAAAGTTTATTGTTGATTAATGCCTGTATTCCATGGGAAAAATTGACTGACAGTCAAAAAAAACGAAAAGAGAAAAATAATTTGATGCCCCATATAAGAGATAAAGCCAACGTGTTTTTTATTTTATAGCAAAATTGTTTTTCTATAAAATACAAAACAAAAAAAAAGCGTTGTCTTTGTCTCTTATATGGAGTATAAGATTATTTTTCTCTTTTCGATTTTTTTGACTGTCAGTCAATTTTTCCCATGGAATTGAGGCATAATTTTACATACGAAAAATTAAATTTTTTTTTTTTTTCTCTCTGTAAGTGTATTTTTTGAAATTGTATAAGGTTAGAACATTTTGTTGGTATTATATTGATGTATTTTTATAATTATTTTCGACGTTTTTCTAAAAAATTTTTAGAAATCTTTGAGAATGGATACGGAAAGTATCCGAAACGTCAGGTTGTAAAGTATTTACAAAATAAATTGATAGGCTTCTACACCAAAGATCGTTTTTAATTATTGAAGAATAAAGCCTAAGATCATCATAATCATTATTATATATAATAATAGAACGACATGTATTTTGTGATTTGTGTTTTACAGTGAAAATATAAATTATCTAATATGTAGTATTAACGCTAGATATTTCATTTTGAATCATTTTACTAATACCTTATGTTGCATTAATGTTGATAGCTATTTAAATACATATAATACAAAGTATAGCAACATTACTTAGTTATTTAACTTAGTTAGTTGATTTATGAAAGCGAAATTTTATTTGATGAATTTAGTGGTGCTAATTATTGTGATTATTATTATTGATTTATAACAGAATATACCAGTACAAAAAGTGGCCGTTTTCGTAAGTGTAATTTTTAATAATTCGAGTAGTATAGTAGCAGTAACTCCAAGAGGCACAAGTTTAATAGCGGATGATTATTATGCGGCTGGTATTTGTTAAATATTTGTTAAGTTTTACGACATATTTTTAGTTTATTGTTTTATTTTTTTTTTTCAATTTATTAACATAGTAAAGAGCTTTTTCAATATATCTAATAATATAAAACTTCTCGACAATAAAACATCGTGTGTGATTCCAGATGACATTTTGGTTGATTATGTTAAACAATACCTTTCCTCTCCTGGCTGGACTTTAGTAGCTGCTATTGATGAAACAGGTTTTCTATAAAACTTTTAATTATAAATGCATGTGATTTATTTTATTAATGTACGCAAATTTAAATTTTTAGAGGCGAATTGATAGGGTGCATAAAAAACCGCACAGAAAAATAAATTCTTATTCGCGCAATTAATGAAAAATAATTTTTTTTAAACATTTTTAGAAGGACTAGTTATTACTCAAGAACCTGACAGTGATTCCATAGTTAATAATTTTACAGTTGAGTCATCCGAGGAGAATACCACTCAAATAATCGACATCAGCGAGTTTGTGCAGACCACTGCACCGTTCCAAACGTTGTCTTGCCAGGGGCTTCATGAATTCGAGCACCACGATAATTTAAGCAGCATTGTGACGGCTAATGTAAGTTGAAGTCTAATTTAAGTTGAATTGGCTAATTTAAAGCTAACTTAATATTAATATTTTCAGAAACTTATCGCACTTAAACGACATTGACTTCAAAATAATCTACGGAATTTATAAAGAAAATAACCAAACTTTATCTAATATTCAACAAATTAAGCTATCTAAAGTAATAATCAAACACATTTTGGAAAACCGAATTGATATTGAGTAGGTTTTATATTCAATTTTTAGAGCGGGGGCCGTACAGTTAGAAAATCACACAGGCCGACTTCTTACTGTATCCTTCAAGATTAGACCAAAATTCCATTTAAAAGGATCAAGAGAAAATACACATTTTGTTTCATTTGTCAGTTTCGTGGTAGACTAATTACAAAAAATTTCAGTTAAAAATGTGTTAAAGAAAAAATTAATTTTTTTTAAAAGTTTTTCGGTTTTAATAAGAGAACCGTTTTGAAAAGGTAGTCAAATAGATGCTTAA
The DNA here is from genome assembly GCA_963556165.1 of Tipula helvola. NCBI lineage: Eukaryota > Metazoa > Arthropoda > Insecta > Diptera > Tipulidae > Tipula > Tipula helvola. The sequence goes on along the minus strand of OY744481.1, from coordinate 353,581,559 downwards.
TTGAATTTTTTTCTAATGCGTTTGTATACACTGAATCTAACAAAACAAAATTTAAGCGTACTCCCCTTCGTTTTTTAAAAACGATATTTTGGTCTAATCTTTAAGAATACAGCATGAAGTAGACCTGTAACAATTTTTTTAATTTCGGTATTCTGAATCACTCCGAAATATTTAGCTTAAAAATTCAAAATTTAAACTGGTATCATTCGGTAGATTTTCTCACTCTATGGCTCCCGGTCTATAAAGTTTACTTTTAAAATCTTAAAAGCATTAACAAAGTTTTCCTTACGAAGGTTATCAAGACAAGATTTCATATATTTATCCAACGTTATATGCCAAGTATTCAAGAGAGAAATAAAAGAAGTCTATTACACCTCTGCATTAAATGCTCAAAAACCCTCTGGCAAGCTCCATGATGCATTCTCCAACTATAGAAGCCAATTGTGTTCATCATTTTGTATCGCCCGGAATGTTCTGTTGTCTGGAATTATGTGCAGCAATATATATTTGAAGTAAAGACAAAGTACGACATAAATACTTCATCATTAAGAGCTGTACATCAAAAATTAACCAACGAATAGTGTGCTAAACTTTAATTAATTAAAATGAATTTAAAATGTTTTGTTTGTGAAGCTAATTTTGTTTCTTTACAAACTTATGGAGATCATTTCAAAATAGATCATTCAGATTTGACCCATTTTTACTGTGAAGTTAACAATTGCGAGCGAGTTTATTCCGATCTAAAGAAACATCTCAATCATATAAACAGAGATCATAAAATATTTTCCATTTCAAGTGAAACAACAAATTCAGATAATAGTCCAGTTAATGAAGTTACAAACGGAGAAATCGTAGAAATTCAAACTCCTACCAAACTTTTGGAATCACAATCCGACATATTTGATTCTACTAAACTTGGCCAAGATTTACTAAAAGTTAATTTGCAAACAATCAGTGACGAACGACTACTTAGAACTACAGCTTTGGATATATTTAAACATATATTTTTTCATTTTATGACACTCATATTCAAACTGCGCTCAAATTACTTAGCCCGAATGATCAAAATAAAGCTAATTACGAGGAATTATCATCCATATTAAAATCTCTGTTAAGTCCTCGTTATTTGAAATCTGAATTTTTAATTTTAAAGGAATTAAAAAAAATGAGTATTCTGGTTGAATTTGAAACCATAAAACTAGGCTTGGGATATATTCAAAGTTATTCAAACTCAAGGAATATTAAAAATATTGAGTATGAACATTGTGCGCTAATGGTTAATTTAAAACAGCTTTTTGCAATTTTGTTTTCCCAAACTTCAATTCTAAATCTAATTAGAGAGTATTGTAGCAAAACTGAAAATTTTGAGATTTCCAGTATAATTCAAAGGTTTTTTTGGAAGGCTAAAATTCTGGAAATTAATCCAAACAATGAACAAAATTTAATATGTATACCAATAGCAATATATTTTGATGACTTTGAATGTCTAAATCCATTAGGGTCCCATAGTAGGATTCAAAAAATTGGGGCAGTTTATATCAAAATCTTGGCCTTACCTGATTATTTATCATCTAAATTAGAATCTATTTTGTTAACTATGCTTTTCTTCACGGAAGACAGGAAAAGGTTTGGGAATAATCAAATATTTAATCCGTTGATCAGACAATTAAATTCTTTGCAAAGTGAAGGGATTAAGATTAACCAATATTTAGTCAAATTAATTCCATGTGTAATGGTAGGAGACAATTTGGGCGTTAATTCAGTGCTTGGTTTCACAGAGTCGTTCAATTCACATTATTATTGTAGGTTTTGTAAATGTCATATCGAAGAAATGAAATTTCTATGTAAAGAAAAACGAACCAGTTTAAGAAATATCACTAATTATAACTCTGATATCAACTTAAACGACATGCAAATAACAGGTATTAAAGAAAGCTCAATCTGGAATTCCTTATTAGGTTTTCATGTGGTTGAGAATTTTAGTGTAGATTGTATGCATGACCTTCTCGAAGGAGTTTGCCACTATGATATACTTTTAATTCTTAAAATATTCATTTTGGAAAAAAAATATTTTACTATCGAACAATTAAATAAGAGAATTCAAATGTATAATTTTGGGCCAATAACGCAAACACCTCCTTTTTTTAATAATGACTGCCTTCAAAAAAAAAAAAATTTAAATTATCTGCATCTGAAATGAAGTTGATGCTAACTCACTTTCCTTTAATAATTGGTGATCTCGTATCCCAGAACTCACAAGAGTGGGAATTGTTTCGTCTCTTAAGAGAAATTGTGTTTCTGGTACACAGAAAAAAATTCTGTTATACTCCTCTTAATTATTTTAGGGATATTATTTATAGACATCATGAGTTATATATTAAAATATCTCAAAGCCATTTGAAACCAAAGTTTCATTTTTTATTACATTATGCAAGTATTATGGAAAAAATTGGGCCTGTATAGTAGCTATAAGTTCAATGAGATTTGAAGCAAAACACCAAACTTATAAAAAGTCTTCATATATTTCAAATAATAGAATAAACATATTAAAATCCTTAAATATCAAAAATCAACTGAAAATCGCGAACCTCGTATTAAATAGTAAATATAATTTTGAGAACTACATTACACATGCTCCAATCAAGCAAATAAATTCAATTGATTTAGCACGATATGGCCTAAAATTAAATACAAACACCATTTCTTGGGTCCGTTTTAAAAATCTGTTTCTAAAAACAGATATGGTAGTTTGCATAGGTACTTATGATAATGGTGAACCTAAGTTCGGTCTTATTAAACTTTTAGTGAAGGAAGCTCAACATTTTTTGGTTTGTTTACAATCCATTGCAACTATATGCTTCGATATTTACTATTTCGCGTATATGGTTGAACTAGAAAGTGCCATTATTTTCCGTGATATAGAATCTTTAAGTTATGATCAGACATCTTATATTAGTAAATGCGCTAACAACAAGAATTTTGTAATCTGGGACTATTAAGCCCTACAGTACATATATGAAGGGCATGTTAGTAATACCTATAATCACATATTAAATTTTTTAAGTTATTTTTATGTATGATTGATCTGTAATAAAATTATTTCTCACATGTATTGATTAAAATAAAAAATAATTTTTAATAAATGTAAACTATTATTTATATCTTTCAGTTATTATACCCAACCAATTCTTTTAAACTATACTGTCACGACAAACAACTTCACTAATGCAGTAAATTACACTTAATTTGGGACAAACAATATATCAGTAGGGGCAACATTTCATTTGATTATAATACCTATAATCTCATTTGCCGTAATAAAAAATTAGTTGTGTCAACTAAATTGTTTGTTGTAGATAAATCTATACGTTTGTGGCAAATAAACAGCATAGTAGAGATAAATACAATTTGATGTTATAAGGAAGAAAACTCATTGGCTGGAAAATAATTCTCGTTTCAGTTGTAAAATTTTGTTAATTGTGGCAACAAAAGCGATATTACATTAATTTTGCTTATTGTTGTAGCAATTTCAATTTAGTATATTGAACCAACAATTGACTTTGTATCAACAACCTTAATATAGTTGCTGCAAGTGGTAAATTCGGGAGGCGGAGAATTCGGTTGCCACAAATAAAGTGTTTTCTCAGTGAGATATTTGTTGTAAGGGTCATTAATCTTTCTTACTCCGTACCTAATTTTATATATATCTTAATATTAATCTAGTGCTTTTATCAGGCTGTACCCGTAATTATTTATTGACTCTCCGTAGGTTTGCCGCGTTTACAAAAAGTCCTACTGGGAAATAATTTGGTGCAACAAAGTGAAACAGCGAAAGTTAGGAAGATGTAGAATTGGTCCGGCGTGCATTCTCAAATGATTAAAAACTTTAAAACTTCTATTGAACCTAATCCAAACCAACAATCTATTCAACCACAGTGCATATATCCCTTTGTAAAAGAAAATTCACGTCATTGGAAACAAACCCCGATAAATAAATCAACTCATTAAACATTCAAAAACGATCTATTAATCATAATTAAACGTTTCTTCTTCCAAACCAAACGGTAATTCTTAAACCCAATTTATTTATTTATATTTAATTCAATTCATCCATTATCAGCTTCCCAAAACAAATTCACTTTTTTTTTTCTCATGTCAATTAACATAAATTTTCGATAATCTCCTTCCATCCTATATATCCAGAATATATATTTTAAGGTGGTGATGATGACGATCATACCTTAATAATAAAATTATGCAAAATATTTCACATCATTAGAGATCGTTTTTTGTAAACACATTTAGTGTTTGTTTATAAATCAATCATTGCCGCATACACACACATACACACATTAGACGACTAAAATAGGATAATAAATTAGATTTTTATTCATATTTGAGATCCTTTTTGGGCAAAAAGAAAATGTTTACTGGTGTCACGGTTAATTGAATAAAGATCTCGTAAATTTTTGTATTCAACAAAATGTTTTGTTGATTGACGGGATGATAGTTTTTGGATTTACCTTTTTTTTGTTTGTTTGTAATTGATCCTCCTCAAAACGAGGTGCAAGTGTGCAATTCATATGCGAACAAAACAATACAAAAAAAAAAAGGAATAATCGTTTTTATATTCGGGACTTTCAAAATTGTATACCTGAAATTTTACGTTTTGGTAGTTAGTAAATTTTCTTTTTATGCAAAGCAATTTTTTGTGTAAAAAATCGTTTACGTTTTTTTTTTGTTGCTTAACTTTGAGGAATATCAAGTAAAATTGGGTGTGGATTTAACGTAAAGATTTTTTTTTACGAAAGACCTTTTTTTTTGGTAAGTATCAGACCTGTCGTAATTTAAATAATCAAAATTGATAATGATGATCTTGGTACCAGGTGGATTTTTGTTATTACAAATCGAGGGAAATCAAATATCAAGCTTTAAAATCAAACCGTTACCGCCGCGATATTTTCAGTAATGAAAACATGTTTTTGTGCTTAGTTACCCCAAAATAAAAATATTTTGATTAATAAGTTATAAACAAAACCATAATTAATTGATTTAAATCGATACAATTATTTTTTTAGTAAGGCTGGTGTACACAATGTACACTACAAAATTTGATCGTGTGAATTTTTACATCTGAATCCGAGAGATGTATCGTGATCATTTTAAATCAAGACAATTACCAGGTCATGTAATTTAGAATAATTAGCGTAATTGTTTTATGATTGTTTAGAAATTATAGTAAATTTGGTTTGTATAATACAAAATTATTAGGGCGGTCATCCATTTATTCTATTTATAAACACAAAAATTTATAAATATCATGGTCATTGTTTTGATTGATATGCGGACAGAATTTAGGGTGATTGATATAATTGGATTTTAATATGAGACATAATTTGATTAGAAGACTAGATTATTCTAAAGTAGTTTAATTCATTTGAATGCCTCGACTTGAGCCTGATATTGGGTAACTAAATTTTGGCCCGTATTTTAAACAAAACCTCACAATGAACAATCGTCGACGTAGTCGATAAACTTGATGAAATGGCTGTTGAAATCAATGCGGACTTATACTGACAATCATGTTATTGTACAGTTTACCGACAAATTTTGAAAATTTTCGATGTGCAGTAGAGTCTCGTTACGAATTGCCATCACCGGAAGCTTGAGTGCTCATGAAAAAATCATGAAAAAATGCGAAGCGCGGAAGAGCAATGTGCGAACAGTATTCCCCGATGCGGTATTTAAAAAATTTTAGGAAGAAACGGAAATTCCAACGAGGGAATAATAATGAAACAAAAACGCCGAAGAAAGAGAAATTACCATTTAAGTGCAATGTAGGTATTAAAGTGGGTCACAAAGGGGTTGATTGCTGCCACAGATCTAAGCAGAGTAATTCAACTTATACGAAGATAGAATTCGCGAAAAATGAAGAAGACGCATCGTTGTATATTGATTGTATCGGAATTTTCGAATGAATACTCCACACTTAAAGTTGATAAGGAAAACAATGTTCTATACACATCTTTGTAAGGATGAAGAAAATCCGTAAAAATGGAAGCTACAGTAGGGAACCAAAAGAAAAATGTAAGTTTAAACAATAGTCCCTATGTACCGGATTTGCGTACGAATTTATCATCAGTCGGCAAAATCACTGATAAAGATTATCACGTAACGTTTAGAAAGGACGAAGCAACGATCGACGACGATAACGGAAATACAACGGAATCGGATACGGCAAACAAGACACCTACAGATTTATCTGAAGTTTGGCATCGTCTAATTGGCCATTTAAACATAAAATGTTTACTGGAATCTCCACGTGGTAAAGCGATTAATGGATTAAATCTCGTAAAGGTTAAGGAAAAATGCCATTGTGAAGCTTGTTTATCAGGAAAAATGACGAATAATCCTTTTTCAAAGAAGTCGAGTCTTTGTGAGAAAAGAAGATCAGACAGAGCACAACCACCAACAAATAATGACATAGACTACGAATATAAACACGCTGGGCCAGTAGAGTTATCAATTAAACCAAAATACAATAACTACGCCACCTACAATACAGACCATGCACAAGCCACGAAAAATCAACATACCAGAATAAATAAAATGAGCCCACAAAATTACAACACCACACTATCAGCCATTAACTAATAAACACTCAAGGGGTTCAAGCGCCTCAGCTACACACACGACCTCCGATGCTCAATAACTCCAATCCAAAATTAAGAGACCAGACTTCCAGCCACTAACTCATAAACACTTAAGGGACTCAAACATAAGCTGCATAAACCAGCCACGAAGCTCAACAATTTCAATCCAAAAGTATGACAATGGGTTCCCATATCCACTATAGATGAAGCGACCAAAATTAATGAACCAACAAATTGACAGAATCCTAAAATCAAATAAGCGAGTTTCATACGACGGCACACTTTACGCACAAATAGGAATACCAAACGAAATCGAAGAAGAAAGCAACATAAGCTGCATAGAAAAGGGCACATCTCTAGGAAGTGTCGGAATCATAGTAAATGCAACCATGCAGATTAAATGGAAGTTTCAGGTAGTCGAGGAAAATTTCCCGATTAAGGAATAGGGTATTATAGTGGGTTTATTCAGCAAAAATTGATTAAAAATTGTATATAGCTCAGGGTAGCCACAAACCCAGCCGATAAGCATAAAACTGTATTTAGAACCGGCCACGGGCAATATAAGTTTTAAGAATGCCGGCTGGAATAAAAAGTTCCTAAAGCACGTTCCAAATGATGATTCATAATGTCTTTATCAGTCAGTAAGGCTTAAAATGCCAACTTAAGGATCAGAAAGAAGAGTAAGAGATGTATTATAACCACTAAAGGTAAAACCACTTAAAGGTTCAAACCGTAAAGTAATAATTCCTTAGGAAATAAATACAATACCGAGCGATTCTAAGCCAATTACAGCCAATAACAAAACAAGTCTATTGGTTTTGCATGAAAACTTAATTGGTAGAACTCGGAGTATATCTCGGAGGACATAAGCAAAACACACAAGCTCTTATTTTTTTTTTTTTTTTTCGCTGGTGCTACATCCCATAGAGGGATTGGGCGCTTCAAGATGATGTTTCGTAATAATTTTTTAATGGATAATGAGTGATTAATTCATTGATCCTACCCTTAACCAGCCGTGTTTTTTTCATCACCCGCCGGGAATCGAACCCGGCACCTCCGGAGCTTAAAGCACGCATGCTAACAACTGTGCCACCAGTTCTAATACTATTGGCCAAATATGCTCAATAACATACAAAACTTCATAGAAAACTGCAAAAAATGTTCAAACAAAAGTAGCAAAGCATCTAAGGTTCCCTCGGTACTTACTTCTAGACATAGTGGAATATAATTACATATTTCTTAACAATCTAGAACGATTTGACAAAATTCTTAGGTATCAGAGCATTACAAAATGAAAACGCAATGAAAATCGCAAGGGCGATATGCGAATAGGAGCACCAGAAAAAATAGTGACAGTTGTTGGGGCGAATTGTATGAGCTAAATATACAATGAAGTATGTAAACCGCTAAAAATAAAACACACAACTACAACTAGCTTCCACCCACAAATAAATGAGGCCCTCGAAAATCACACAATAAGGTTAAAGAATGCTTGAGAAACTTCGTGGACATGGATAAAAAAACTGGGATGAAATGAAGCATTATGCGATGTTTGCGTATAACGCGACACAACATATTGCGACAAAATTCACTCCGTACGAATTATATATTTATACAACAGGGTAATGCGGCTGCCATTGGAAAATTTTAGCCCTACTTTTCTGCGCTGCCGAATGAGAAACTGAGCAAGATTATCAACATTTGTCCGACAATTAAGGTACAGTTCAGATATTTTCGGTATTTCGTCATAATATTGCTAATAAATTGCTCAACAATTTTGGTGATGTGGAACGGAAAATATTTTTAAGAAACTTTTGAGAAGCATTGGAAATCCTTATATGCGAAAACTATTAGGAGGCCATTTCGGCTTTAAATAAATGGAGTTGAAAGGCAAACATGAATATTACTACATATTAATTATTATTTGATATACCACAATGAGTGCCGAAAGGTTCGTATACAAGTGAAACGGCCGAAAATGAATGTTCTCACATTTAGTGGAGAACATACAGAATGGTATTCATTCTATTACCTTTAAAGGGCACTAGCCACGAAAATATAGTACATTGCTTACGAATCACACGAAAAGTTGATAGTCACCAGAGACCTGCGAGTTGGTGATTTTCCCAAGTATAGACGATGTTTAGAAATTTTTCAAACTCTGCAATTTCTTAAGTTAGAAACTTAAAGGACTGATTGAAACACCAAAGGTGATTTTTCACGATCGTTTGCAATTAATTCGGTAAATTGTGCGGTGTTTACTTTCTCTCTAACATTTTTTGTATCAGAAATTCGCGAATAAATCGTTGATTGGGGATTCAGCCAAAAGCTTTTCTTTGGGAAACCATATCAAACAACCAAATCGTTGCTATAATTGCCTCTCATACACATACTTACTATAATATAAATCGAAGAGGGGATGCCATATATGTACAAAGAAGCATCCCACATTGGTTCACTTATATCCAATAAGGACTAGCTTTACAACCAACTTTTCAATAAAGAAATCTGAAGCCAAATTCCAACATACGAGCAAGAAACAACGACGTTAGTAGTAAAATCGCAAGGAGTACTATGTCAATTTTGATGAGCAGCCTAAACAACTACAACTTAGGATTTCATGTAAAAATCTTCATTTGACCGAAATTAACCTCTGTACTTCACAGTACGCCACAACCATCACTCGATCATTGGCTTTATTGTCAGAAAATTCTTCTGATTTTAATATTAACTTAAGTTTGAGAGCATATTACGAATTAGATTAGATCCCAGGAGCAATAAAAATGGACAAATACCATAGTAAATTAGGTTCAAATTCATCAGATATGCTAAGAACAATACCTGAATATCAGAGATTTTCAAATTTCAGAGAAATATTGGATAAGATTCATTCATGAGATTCGTAACAGCATCGTTTACGTTTCACAATGCACCTTTCCAGTACTACATATTAAACAAAAAGAATCATCCTATATTCGGAGACGGCCAAATATTTCATATACAATAAGCTGGTTGGCACCACATGCAGTGAAGTGATCCTTCATCAATCTCTATGGCTTTCGAAGATTAAGTGTGCTTAGAATTTACCATCAGAAATAATGTCAAACGGATATGGATTACGGATGAGTTGGTGTTATTGGCAGAGACAAAGAAGAACAAGTTAGAAATATATGACTTTTGCGGCTTAATTGTTTAAACTGCCTCCATTTATCTTGCGCAAGGTTTTCCAGATGAGGTGCCATTATTCCATAAGAGAAAATCTGTCATCCGCAACAGCAAATCAATTACATTAATTTCGTTTATCGGCCAGAATGGAAGAAACCAAACATTTGGCGATTTTATCAACCAACTGCTATTTGCTGAAACTGACCATAAGACAAGAACTCATGAAACAAGGATATGAAGGCTTATTGATTTTAATCAATAACCTGAGACAACGATTTTGGCTACTTAGAATAAATACAGTGGTACGACACCTAATAAGGAACTGCGCTATATGCCGTAGACCTAGAGGTCGAACCGAAATACATTTCATAACCGAGTTAGGGTTTTTTTTCTGTTAAATATTTTATTTCTAAATTAATTTAATTACCTCAATTAATATTTAAACGAGTAAATCGTTCAAGGTACAAAATTACCTAATTGAATGGCGAAAAGGAAAAAGAAGCAGTAAGGATCGGAAATCATGTGGGCGCTTCAACCTAAAATTAAGGAAATAACGAAATGAAAATTTAAATTATTTTAAATGGAGATCTCCGGCCAATATCCATTCCTGCTCTGGCCAATGCCCCTACAAGTGATACAAATGAAGATCCGGACGAATTTGTATGAATGGTTTGCTTTCCTGATCACCATTATAAACTAACCGTTTTCTTATTGCGTTAAGAAATTTAACTATTTTGGTACGCTCTGTTGAGAATGAAAATAAGCTCAAAATGGAGTGTGGCAAAAAAAATGTGTAAATTTTAAGGTACAACCAAGTAAATAAATAAATATAAGATTACCGGATAAAACTTCTAAGACCATTTATAACGGTTGGTATTAACAATAAGCAGGCCCAATATTTATTTACTTAAAGAGTGGAAGAGGTCAAATGGCGTATAAGGCATATTGCTATGTTTGTATGGTCTAGTGTCAATAATTGAAGTTTTTTGCCAGTTTTGAGACGATTTATTGCGTGGTTTTCTATGCAACTTTCATATTGTAATAATGGCTCGAATTTTATGAGCGCTAATCGCGAGTTAAGGGAAATTTAGGAACTGTTAAATAACAATAAGGATATCTAAATTTCTTAAAAAAACAGGATTGCCAATGAAATCAGCCAAGTTTCACCCCAAAATAATCTTTGGGTGTCAAATTTTTATTTCGGATGAAATGCTGGTGCTTTTCACAAACAGATGACATGCTAAATAGAGCCGCTCTGTAAAAGCGCATATGAGATCCGGCTTTCCATTAATGTATAGTTCTTGGTGACGAGGAAAATACCGATGTAGGATCGTGGATCCATACTTTGTTGTAATGAACGCTTATAGGCATTCGAAAAATATTTTCGTTACTGGAGAAATATTTTATAAATTCCTATGGCCCCTTTAAATCTGCGGGAGAAGATTATATATGTATATATCCATATGTACATCAACTAACACAAATTCTATAGCCTTTTGTGATTAAACTTTGCAAAGCCAGCTGAACCTTTAAAGATGTTCTGAGATTATAGAATGTAGTGTGTGTGATTTATGTGCCAAAAACGGAGAGAAACCCCTTAAGGACAAGAGAACTCACAGACCCATTAGCCTCACATAAATTGTACTTAAGTATATCGAGAAGTTTCTGAGGTTTTTATTAGATTAAATGCCCACCAAATTTAACCCATAGAAATAGCTCTACTATATATGAACTGACATCAGAAATCTAAGGCACACTAGTACGCCTTACTGGATAGCTCAATTACTCGTCAAAAAAAATATTTTCTCTAACATCAGCTCTACCTAGATGACTGGTTTACGTTGGTCTAAGAATAAATCCAAATTAAAAATATTGGCACTCCCTTCACAAACCCCCGAAAATATCCTACCGCAAATATTGAAGGAGGAAACTAGTGAAGAGTTGGCACAGAGTATGTGGATTTTAGTGGCACAACAAAAAAAAAACAAAAAAAAACGGTATATATGTGGGTATAATAATCACGGATATCCTGGCTGCCTTGAAAGCCTTAGCAAACCCAGCTTTATGATCTGGAGATATCACTATAACCTAATAGAATTGGGGAAGGAAAACAAAATTACCATTTTGTTGTGAAATGGCTACTCTAAGAACCATTCAGCTCGTATGAATTGAGAGCAAAAATCTTTGTCAACTGACTGATTTAGTTTTCAAAAGAAACCGGTAAAAATTATTGAATAATTCTGTATTGTTGAATCTTTAACATACGAAGTTTCGATCTCCATAAAGAGTTTTGAACACCGATGTGAAGTATTTCACACAAAGTGTATAGCTACAGAAATTCATGAAATAGGAATTGTACTGGAAAAGTGTAGGCCTTTCCGAAAATTGTTTGTCTATTAGATGAAAAGGTTCGAGAAAATTTTGAAAATCGTAAAAATGACTCAAAATATTCAAAATTAATGCTACACCAATTTTCCAAATTTTCTAAATTTTCGATAGTCTCAAATATGTTACGAGATATGGATCTGTACTTCCATAAAGTAAACAGGTCAAGATTCCCAAAAAAAAAATCTTGTTATTATGATAAAGCTCGTTATGTTAGCCCTACATCGAATAGTTGTAATTATATTGGTATTCTAAGCTTTTGGTTTTCCCTAGAGGAAACCTCTAGGTCCTCTTTAACATGACTTTATAAGGCATACAGGCCTATGTTTTTTGTTGAAGGGCAAAGTTTCAAATAAGGCATAATGTTGATTTTGTTGACCTTTTTTTTCATATAATGCTGGTTAATCAATGGTTTCACTACTAGTTTTGGCATAACTGATAATGTCCAGTTCATATCTAAGTATAAAATAAGATGTCCAGGTCGATCAGGTATCCACTGATCAAGATAGTCGCTTTAAGCTTATTACCATCAAAATAGTAGTAATCGTTTGGGTACTAATATGTGATTTGCGTACTAATTTTAAAATAAACTGGAACGTAACGCTGTATAAAAACGTTAAAAAATCTTAATTAACAGCTGATACTGTTGATGACAAATCAAGTAACAAAATTGTAACTCTACAAATTTAAAGTGACCGGTTTAAACACTCCAAAGCATAAAATTGAATAACCCCATTAATATTACAATGCGACCCATTTTGCTGTACTCAAATTACATACCTTCATTAGTCATTACAACAAATTTTTAATATTTCACATTTCATTTCGTCTACTCAAAAAAAAAAAAAAAAACTTAAATTTATCATTCCTGAGTGAATCATATTTTAGATAAAATTTAAATTAGGTATGTACATTAAAAAAATTGTTAAATTTCAAAATCAAAACAAATGTAAATAGCTGAACAAACATTTTTTTTTGTCAAATTAGGTAAAATCTAAAACCGAAATCGACTCGTGTCATACTTATTAAAATGTCTGACGCTTACGACAAGTATTCCTAGAATTTCATCATATTCTGTAACTTTCACCTCTGTAGTTGTGTTATTGTGTACAATACTAGTATACGATTTATGCAAAGAAAGTTAAAAGATTCTTATACGCTTGGTTGTCGTCGTCGCATTAAATTCGTAGACACACATACATCCACAAAATATTATATCCAATACGAATGCAGCTTTGGAAAAAGATTTAAATGTTTTACTATCGCAGTTTAGCTATCTTTTAACTGAATAATGACTCACCCCGAATCGTTCGATTTCTTTGTGTATCTATAAAAAAAAAAAACTACGAGCAAAGAACTTCTTAGCGCAGTGAACAAGTTGAAATTTATAAAATGTTACACACGTAATCTCGTTAAAAGGTACACAAGCATTTAAAAAACTTACTCATACCCAAAGATATTTAAAATTGTACAAAAAAAAATATCGTACGATCGAAGAGAGTCTTGTTGTTGCTGTAGTGGCGATTTATTTATTTATTTTACCATAAACCAAACAGAATTTATTGATCTTAACACAGTAAATTGATTAAAAACCACAGAATTGAATGTTTATTTTATTAAAATTGTCCATGACCTATCACAACATAAAACATTTTACAAATTGGTAATCTTATCGGGTGGCATTGACAATAAACCACGTATGTCGTATTTGTGTGGCTTTTTTGGTGGTAACAAAATGGTATTATGTAGTCCAAATACACACCCACCATGAAATGGCAAAAATAAAAAAAAAATAAGAACATACGATTAAATACCTTTATGCAGTGGTTCGAGTGTTGTTCTTGTATAAATAGTCTTATCATGTTTATTGTATGCAACTGTTAACATGCGATTTTGATCTATGACAGTGATACGTTTAATAAATAAGTTTTATCAAACACAAAGCCTTGGGTATTTTATTTATGTTTGCACTAGGTTTATTTAGTTTAACGATTAAACGTTAATATCGATAAAAACAAAAACAAAATATATTGTCAACAAACGTGGTATCGAATGATTGGAATGTAAATAATTTTGGCGTTTTAATGGTACGCTGTTGGCTGCGAAGTGGGTAACTCATCTCAAACAACTGTTCGGTTCCGATTACGACGAGTTATCTTAGTGTGTTCATTGCGTCTTTTAATTTCTTACACAACATCATACATTTTATACTATTGCACAATATATGTCTAACCCTCCCTCGCCCATACGTTCTTTGTTACCATAGGTCAGATATTACAATCAAACATTTTAATTGCTGATAATTTTATTATATTTACTTACTTATTATATGGTTTAAATATTTTTAGGTGCTAAACTTCATTCGCAATAAAAATAAAAATTACATCAGTCTCTCAATTATTTTAGCGTTTACTGTGAGGAATGGTTACCAATCATGGGATGCTATGAGTATTTTGAAAGACCGCGCACAAATTGTAATATTGACCTTGTTTCGCAATTTATTTTTGTGATAAGAACAAAATAACAATAAACCGTCACCTATCGTTTTATAATGAGAGATTAAACATGAAATTTGACGCCGGTCCATGAAAGTCTCTAGAATTCGGCATAGAGACAGATGGATACTACTTGAAAATATTTAGATCCGAAGAACTCTGGAATTCAGATATTTTTTATTACTATTAGTCGAGGCAATAAAGCACAAAAGTTCGGAATTTTTTCCATAAAGACGGATCGGAATGCGGTTTTTTGCATTCGCTTCCAAAAATTATTTGTAAAATTGTACCTATTTTGTACCTATGACAAATCGGAAATTGCATTGCTGCAGCCAAAAATGCATTCAAAAAATGCATTTTTTGAGACGTTTTCAAATTGACCCCCCGAACACCTGGAGCTCAGGAACGCCGATGAACGTCATCTCCGTCGGACTCTCCCACAAATCACGCGGGGAAGGAGAGAAACTTAGCGCCCGGGGTTTTCTTGGGAAGCTGAATTCAAAAGTGGCATCGGCGAATAACCTGGTGCGCCCGAACCTGGACGTGCACCTAGTGCACCGTGAACTGGGCCTGAACGTCGTCTCCGAGGGGTTTTCTCACACAATCGAAGAAGACGAACCAAAATCGATATGTGGGGTTTTTCGGGGCGCTGAATCCGAATTTCACGTGGAAAAGTACCCTCCCAACACCTGGTGCACCCGTACTTTTATCTTGACATCGATGTCATTCCCATGAATGTCAACCAAACCTGATGTCTTAGAGACCGACTTAGTACTAATGTGCGTGCTGAAAATTTGTTTAACCGTATTCTCTCCGTATACAGAAAATAAAACTTCAGCCAGCCCACTGTCCTTCATTATGAAGCCAATGCTTTCAAGAAAGGACAACAGTGTATGGAACCCACCTAGTCGAACGACAACAGCTATATCATCTGTCAAGTTTGTTGCGCCTATTATGTCGCGTACCTTTAAATACAAAGGTTGATCGAATGTTATGATAAAACTCGTCATTTTCAACCGCCGGGCTTCAGAGACTGATTGATTTATCGCTGTGTATAGTGTAATGTATTCACTTGGATAAGCATGTATGAAAGGCAGAAAATTTATCTGTATTAGTCTGTAAGTTTCAAACTTAAGCGTGCATTCGGTTGTGGGAAAATGAAAAATTTCATGCCATCCATTGCGAGGTATGGGTAAACTAGAAGTGGGATTTTACTTTCCGCAGTGATTTCTTGTTCAGTTACACGTTTAAGGCGGGTCATAGGTTTTTTAGGCAATAAATAGGATACAGGTGTGATAATTTCACAGCCTCCTAAGCTATGAAATGTCCCTTTTCCATCCAAAGTCTCTACGTTCCAATCCGCGTTATCGTGAACAAATTGAACGAAAGCATTTTCTTTTACATTAATTTCTCCCTGCATAGTAGCTGACATCTAATGATTACGCACTTCGACATAAGAGCAATTGAATCCCATGGCGTTGCACATCTCCACTAACTCTCTAGAATCAAACTTCCGATGTAAAGTCACCCCGAGAGCGATCTGGAGTGGGGACAATATTTTGCGGGGCAATGTCGCGCACATTATGGCATGAGCAATTGAAATAATTTCTGACTCGTGGTTTTCAAGTGTTTTTCTATACTGATTGAGAAAAAGCTTTGTAAGAAAAATTTAAGTTTCTCTGGAATTATTTTAGCCAATTCGACTGATATTCGCGAATATCCTCTACAAGAATTTTCGCAACTTTATCAAGAAGTTCGAGATCTTTACTCTCATCATCTTTGCATTGCTTATGTTTTTGCTGCAGAACGTTAAACACCTGATCTTTTAAGCAGCAGTATGCCCCTGACGCTCGTTTACTTCCATGAAGAAGATTTTCTTCATAGAGATTTTTAGTTTGCTCCAAATAGTCTTCTCCGTTGGTACGAGCATATCTTTTTCTTGCAAAAGCTTACGAAAATCACAAATGTGGAACTCCTTCTTTGGATTTCCGTCAATGTAATTGTATATCTGCTCCATAAACTGTCGAATTTTTTCACCATAGTCCCCTTCATATGTCTTTGGCTTACGTAACTTGGCACAACAATATATTTGATATTTTATTTCATCAGGATCATCCGGGTTCGAGAGCTTATCTAAAATTTGATCGCGCACAGATAATTCGAAAGTTTTTTGTTTTTGTAGATAGTTGATGATTTTTGTCTTGTATCTGCGCTGGTACAAGTTGAGCTAGGAGTGGAATGTAAAATCTTGTTGGCACATATTACACACCTTTCGCAACAGGTTGAACATCATCAGAATTGTTGTCTACTCTTAATCTCTTGTGTTTGCGTCCTGGTGTACTTGCAGGCCTAATATATCTGCAACGACACTTTTCGTGCACATCGATGGAATTATAACTTTCAATAGTATTATGCAAGTCATCATTCCGTATTTCACGTGAAACCGTGACCATTTTAGCGATTCCTGTAGCGGGCACTTTGGTGATCCATTGTCTGAAGAATGATTCTGCCAATCTTGCACGTATTTGCAAATAACGCACGTCTCCTCGTTATCCATGATCCTAGAAATTCAAATATATAAAATATATAAAATTTGAAGGTTGAAAAAAATCGTAAAAAATAGAAAAAGACAACTAATGACGTTAGAAAAAACCCCACAAAAATTAATTGACTCTTGTGCGAGAACAGAAAATCTTAAAAATCAGAAGTCGCCAATATTCGTATATACAAGGAGTGCTCGTCAGCTGAGCCCACACGCAAGCAGTACTACGTACTTGAATTTTATAATAATATTCTAAAAATTCAAATTACGGATTTACCGGTTCTGTTGTCATTATTTGATCAAACACAATGGATATTGCCCTTGGATATGTTTGTAATAGTAAAGCTAAATAGTCTTGTTCCCGAATACTCGATATTTTCCGTCTATACTTCTCCTTATTGAGAATATTTACAGATATTTATTCTGAAACCATCACAAACTATAAACGTTAAATTACGTCCAATAAAGTAAAGCGAATTTAGAGTTAATTATCCAACGTATGAGGAACTCACCCAATCTAGCACTCTACTCCGTAAATCATATCGTTCATCAAAATGATAGACTTGTAAATTCTGTACCCTGATTATGGATGTGTTTCTATGCTGAGGCACACACTCATAAATTACCTCTCTAATCAAGAGATATGAAGTGCTGGAAAATATCCTTGGCTGATATATAGATAAACATTCAGTGATATGCACGAAAAAAATCATTCACATAACTATTTTTAATAAATATATCTCGTGGCAACATTTTTTATTTTTTTTTTGCTTTATCTCCAATTTAGGAGCATAGGGTGTCAACTAGGCTGGACCATCTTACTCTGTTGGGGGCTACTCCTTTTATTTCCACCCAGGATTTTCCAAGTTGTTTTGCCTCAGCTAGCATCGTTCTCCGCCATGTCATTGCTGGCCTTCCCACTTTCCTTTTCCCTTGCGGGTTCCAGTCCAATGACATCCTCGTTATATCACACGGTGACTTCCTCAGGGTATGCCGAATCCCTCTCCATTTTCGTCTCTTTATTTCGGTTTCAATATCTGATTGATTTGTTTTCCTGTGCAGATCGATGTTAGTAATTGTGTTAGGCCAGAAGCACTTCAGTAATCGTCGAAGGCACTTGTTTACGAATACCTGTAGCTTCTGTATGATTTTGCCTGTATGCTTCCATGTCTCACACCCATCGTGGCAACATAAATGCTCACAAATAAAAATAAAAACAAAATTCTAGAAAATAAACACGTGTTTTTCCTGACTATTGAGCGGGCCAGGGTCCGGTGCCCCAGGTGTTCGGGGGGTCGTTGTCGACGTGAAATTTGGATTCAGCGCCCCAAAAAACGCCCCCACAATGATTTTCGGGTTGTTTTTGTCAATCTTGTCAGGAAAATTCTCGGAGATGACGTCCACGTCCAGGTTCGGGCGCATCAGGTGTCCGAGGGGTGTTCGACGATGGCATATTTGAATTCAGCGACTCTAAAAACCCCCGAGCGAAGAGTTTCTCTCCTGCCCCGCGTGATTTGTGGGAAAGTCCCACGGAGATGACGTTCATCGGCGTTCCTGAGCTCCAGGTGTTGGGTGGTCAATTTAAACATCATAATCGTGATCAGCGACCTCGAAAATTCCCGAGTACCCGATATGCGCCAGTTCTCACTCTTATTTACAAAGTTTTGAAATTTTCCAAAAGGCGTCTCAAAAAATGAATTTTTTGAATGCATTTCTGGCTGTAGCAATGCAATTTCCGATTTGTCATAGGTACAAAGTATAGGTACATTTTTTACAAATAATTTTTGGAAGCGAATGCAAAAAACCGCATTCCGATCCGTCTTTATGGAAAAAATTACGAACTTTTGGCCGTTTATGTGCTTCATTGCCTCGACTATATGTATGTACATTGTACATATTTAATTTTTCTAAAATACATTTTTATAAACCATGAGCAGTATGTTAATAAATATTTCATAATAAGAAGTGTTAATTAACACAAATACAACAAATTAATCACCAATTAATATGAAAAACAATTTAATTACAAGGTTCGGTATTACGAATCTTATACTTGTAATGATTAAGATTCAGTTTCAATAATTTGCAATAGTAACACCGGCACAAAAAAAAAAAATCTGAACCCGATGTCAATTCTTCTTATGTATTTAGATGTGCTGAATAAGGATCCGATGTCCGTTTTACTCCATCACTCACCAGTTTTCCAGAAATCCCCAATTTACCACAATACCAAAGTCTATTTTTTGTACTGTTTACTCCAGATGTATCGTTTCCGGAGTATTTTTAACAGCAAGCAAGGATTTCGTAGTCCAAATTTACTTGTGAAACTTCAGTAACCCAACAAAATTCCAACTTTAGGTCAAAATGGCCAAAAAATCCCAAAATAATTTACCTTTCTATTTTGGTTACTAATGGCTTTTGACTAAACCATTGTTAGAAAGTCAGACAAAGAAGCTCATACTAAAACCCAGACACCCAACTTACACTGTAACTCAGACAATCAAAGTGTTACTCAAACCGAGATGCAAAACTCACACTTGAGTTATAAATAGAAGACAAATAGGACAAATTCAGAACTTTTGTGACTGATACAAAGTTACAGGCAATATAGGAAAGTGAAACTTAACTAAGAAAGTTTAGCTGAAACGAGTTCCTCTGACATTGCTGCAGTTGGAGTTTGTCTGCTCAAGATTCAGTTACAATTTGTTGCCATTCTTCAACTTTTTGTTCATTGACCTATCATGAGCGTTCAATTAAAGTTTTATTGATGTCATTACTTGCGTTTATAACGTACTCTCTTGCTCTCGAATGACTGAAGTCGATTTCTATGTCTTTTTCTCAGAATTGTTTGCACCTCTTGCTATTCACTATAGTCGCCTAAATTGTCAGGAAAGTCATCAAAACGGGAATCCAAAAAATGGAGCTTTAAATTCATAAGACATCCCAATTGCTTGTAATTTTCTATCAACTTTGTAACAATATCTCTGTGATGCTCACTTCTGGTGTTTCATTAAGAAGTTTTACAAACTTCTCTAAAACTGAGCCAGGCAGCTTTCTCATTTTTTTCATGGCCACTTTTTTTTAACGTAATGGTTTTTTTGGTCTCTACTACTCCAGAGGCATTTAAAACAAGAGTACTTCACAAAATGAGCCTGCTGCCCTAACAGTTATGTTATAATTTTCAAATCCCCACAAACTTGCCAATTGTGCTCCGAATACTTGATGTTTTGCAAAATATATCGTAGATCTCTATAAGTCTCCCCCATATAGATTGAGTGGGCTATTGGAATAGTGGCATATTTAGTTTCATTGTGCATTAGTACCGCTTTTAGGGTGAGTTTTGAGGAGTCAATAGTATTAGACCTTTCTCTTCTTTAGGTGCAATATACTTTTCTTCACTCTGCTCCATATCATTTTCACTGCTGTAAAATTCTTACCTGCTGGTTGCTTCCCTCTCACCTATGATATCCTTTGAAACAGCCATTACTTCATTAGTTGAAAAACTTGAGTTGAAGTAATTGGATTTTACAGGTTTCGTCTTTGTACATACATCTGCTTACTTTATATTTGATTTACTCTTTAAATTAAAATCTGTCACTTGGGTATTACAAAAGTAACATTCCTTTTACGACAGAGGTTTTTCCATATTGCGGGTGTTGTATATTTTAAATTTGAGTTACTCTTAGTATTCTTCCACTGCTTTAGCATAGTTGAACACTCATTGCATATAATAGGCCCGATTTTGCCTTCCAGAATTGTATATTAAGTAACATGACATGAATTTTAACGTTCCAGAATCGGGGCCAATATTTGGAGTCCACATATTGTCCCTAACGATATCCCTACCGAAACATTCGTGGTATATATACTTTTAGTCGAGTCATCTGACTATAGCCTTCCAACATTTAGCTATTTCAAATTTACCACAAATGTATCAAAACGCGTTCAGGTCCCTATCACACTGATATCTTCTTGTAGCCCTGTACTCCGCAAAGGCCAAGTTTCCTACCCTTGAGGAGCTACGGTCACATGATGTTGACGCCAGCGGTACCACTTTCCCACCCTGACCAGCCGCCGATACTGGCTTATCCCTTTCCTGCATCGTAACATTTTTATGTGTAGTCGCCATGATGGTATAAAAGCCTTAACCCAGGAAATTAGCCGGATAGAGGGCCAACTCCGTTGCCCACTGTCACCACAAATAGGTAACAGCAACACGTTACAATGCTGTTGACACGGTTTTTTTGGGCATAATGAAGAGTCAGAACGGTACAAGAAATAGACTTTGATATTTTCTTGGCAATTTTGACCCAAAATTGGGATTTCGTGGAAAACTGGAGGGTGATGGAGCAAAACGGACATTGGATTCGTATCCGGCGCATCAAAATACATAAGAATTGGCATGTCAGACCTCGGGTTCAGAATTTTTTTTTTTGTGTGCCGGTGTAATTTTACATACTATAGGATTTATTACCAGATTCAGTTGATATATGAATGAAATGTCATTTTTATAATATTTTAATTTAATTTCACCAACAAGTTCATGATTAAGCTGAAAAAATGCTAAATTAGCTAAATGTTTTGAAGATCCATGATTAAAAAGATATATTGTCCACGGGTCCATAACATATTACTGTTACCTATCTGTTTATGTACATAATATTTAACTATTACCTGCAAAATACGAAGGACACTTTAAGATGATCAGATCACAGATCCTAATGCTATTCAAAATTAAGCAGCTATACTGAATCCTAGTAAATTATCAAGTAGTTTCGAAACATTTTTAGCGATATCAAAAACTTATCGAAAATATCGAAGAATTACTATCAACATCATCAAAAGTTTTGAAATAACCATGTAACATCATTCGAGTAACATAAACGAACAGCTAATTTCGAAAATCTCAAAAATATCGATATACCAACCAACCTAATTTGCAATATCCGGAAAAATTCTAAATTATTTGAAGGAACTCGGATAGTATCAAATATTCTCAAAAAATGTCACCTAAGTAAATCAATTTCCTTCAAACCTAACTAAACTTTAAATAACTCGATGCTAAGCAGAGCATTCATTTTTCAATTAGAAGCAACTTCATCGCTAGCAAATTTCAAGGAATATCGGAAGCATAAGTAACCTCGAAAATTCGAATAATGTGAGAATTCTAAGAGGGAATTTTTTTCTAGAATTCGGTTTATTCTCTGTGATAATTTTCAAAAATCAAGAAATCACTAGACAGATATCTGTTGTGTCGATATCAATAATATCGAAAATATTGGGTAATATAACTTCGGTGCGCAGCAACCTCGCGCTATTTAAATCAGGAGAAACAAAAAGAAGTTGCAAAATGTATTAAATCCTTAATAATATCTGTTAAATAAAACTCAGTGAGAGAAACTCAATTAAACTTGAATAATCTCGAAAAGCTCGATAATCTTGATATTCTCGAAAAATTCCAAATATTTTCGAAGATCTCGAATTAAACTAGAATTCTAGAATAATCTTGAAAAATCAGTCAATCACTAACAATCTGTAACAAAAAGACAACTCAATGCACCTTATTAAAGTTAGCCGACAATTTCCAGCAGACAAATAAAAAATCGATAATGCAGATTACATAATTAAAATACCATCCAAAAAAAAACTTTTAACCATCAACTGAAATTTATCAGCCGATAATTTGCATGGGCGATGTTAATGTAATGGGATTCTAAAATGATTTTTGGATAAACATCTGGAATGTGGCCAATTAAGGTGAAACTTCGCTGTTTCTTGACAAATTATGATGAAATTTAATAATATATTTATTGACATTCACTACGCGTGCGCGGATTAATAAAAACATTATTAACATAAAATCCCAGTATTTTTATACACTTAGTACAACAAAAATTAAGTAATTGGTGGCAAACCAATAATTTAATTTAGAATTGTAGAGGATGACGGCTTCACCTTAATTGTTTTATTTGCGTTTGTTTGTTTTACCTCTGACCAGTCGGGCTATTTTAGAAAGTTGGCAACCCTATTGTTATTGCG
This sequence comes from Tipula helvola, assembly GCA_963556165.1. Taxonomy (NCBI): domain Eukaryota; kingdom Metazoa; phylum Arthropoda; class Insecta; order Diptera; family Tipulidae; genus Tipula; species Tipula helvola. The sequence continues at coordinate 353,558,280 of OY744481.1, read as the reverse complement.
CACATCATCTATGTTGTTACAAAATATTTTCTAACCTTTGATTGTAGCCTTGACATACCTGATTGTAGCCCTAACATCGCTGGTCGGTGCCACTTAATTTGTTATTGAAAAACGATCATCAGTAATACCATAATCCTCTTCAGCATAATTTCTTCATTTTTTATGTTTTACAAGTGTAATTGAACCCTGGCAGATAACATTGCAGATAATAAGTTAGCAATACTAAAATTAAAACTTTGTGTGGCTCACCTTCTAGCAAATCTAACCAAATCAGTCACGGAAGTACTGAAAGTACATGTCAGTAGCTCAATGGATGGCAGTTAGCTATTACACTTTTAGGCATGGATGCATTTCTTGCACTAATCATGCTTTTGCAAAAGTTGGATATGTAGTGGCTTCTCCACTGCCACCTTAATCTCAACAAGCATTGTCTTAAATATCTCTTCATCAAAATTCTTAATTTTTATTATCAGCGTGCCTTTGGCTGTTGATTACCGTTCTGCCCCATGTTACAGCCCGCAGGTATTAAAGTTGCCAGCAATGAAAGTATGTTTCCTATCCCAGGCATTGCCGACTGGAGCAGAGAGCTTGTGAACCCTTCAATTATTGCGCTCGGAGGGCCTTAACAGCGTGTTAGTTACTACTTTCGATATTCTTTTACTGCTCACACAGAGTAGCAATATCTGCCACTATGGTTGAGATTTAATTATTATGATTTTATTATGTCCGAGCAACCTGCAGAGCTTTCCGGAGCGCTGGATATTAAATTTCTACCAGCCCTAAGGTTCCTAATCAAGTTAACGCCTCTCTAATGGCACACCATACGGTTTGCATTGTTCGTTCAGCCCGTTGCTTTATGATTCGTCTCACTGCATTTACAGCGGTGCTACGGTATATACTCGCAATCCAAGCACTTAAAGTATCTAAGTGGATAGGTTTTGTCTCGGGAGGCCGATTCTCCGCAGGCCTTCCTCAATTACTTGACACTTCTCAACGATAATACTTTTCTATTGTCAAACCTTACTACCACCGACTGGAAAAGCACCTGCTTAGTGGAGATTTAATCTATGTACTTAACCTCAATAAGAACCTTATCTGTTTCCTTAAGTGTCTTCATCTTAGCTACCAACGGGTCGCTCCCAATAGTTTTCTAACCTTCTTTGGGCTGGAGCATGATCTCCCACATCTTTTCCATGTTAGCTTTATTTTCGGCTGCTGATAATATCTTTTTCCCTTTCATTGGATGTTGTACAATGTTTTTGACAAGGCTCACCGCATCAGTGGTAGATCGGCCCGTCCTAAGGCCAAATTGTTTATACAAAAGACGACCAACACACTCTAATAGATGAATCAAGCCTATTGCATATAAACAACTTCCCCATCGTATCGTATACATACAGGTAAGTAAGATTACAGCTGGTCAGTGACTTATCTGCTTTAGGAATCATAACCAGATTTTGTAGCTTCCACTGGTTGGGGAGATGCTTTCACTCAGGCATTCGTGATACACCTCGAGGAATATTTTTGATTTGACGGTAATTGCCGCCTTTTTTGCCACGTTTAGTATTTTATTTAGGCCCGGAACTTTGTTAATTCCAACCCTACCACAAATTAAAGATTTCGGCTTAATCTTGTCCTATCGTCCTATCTCAGACAGTGCAGCTTGTGGTCACGATGAATGCATCCTCCGTAAAACATACGTAGTTTGACGTTATATGGAATAGTTCCGTGTATTTTCACTAACGAGTAGAAACCATTGCTCTTGTTTTCGCACCACGTTAGTTTCAGGTCTGGAATTTTTAAACTTCCCCGCTTTGTGTTCTTCCTTTTAACTATTTATTAGTGCCTTTCTTTAATTCTTCCATATTTTTTATTTAATTTCCTAATTTGTTGTCCCTAATCCATCCTTTATATTTTTACCTTATGCGCTACACTCCAACGGATCTCCTCCATTTTCTCTCCTTCATTCTCTGACCTTCTTACTGCAGCTTTAAAACTGATGGGACAGTCATCCAATCACCGAATTTCGCCATAAATGAAAAAGAAATGGCCCAGTTCCGCTCGATTTGACCATATTCCAGAACATGACCCTAAACTCCGTTAAGATCTCATTTCCATTAACGACGTGTTGGTCATCCATTGAATTAACACGCGTAGACATGACAAAGTTTGATGGCTTCAGGGTCTTTTGGGCTTGTTTTTACCTTTTCTAAGATCTGTCAAACATTAAAAATATATAGGTTTCCTCAGGTTTCACAAATGTCAAAATGCCTTCATTCCTCCATGTGTGGCCCTATAAGCTTCACATATCTAGAGATTTTTTCAGATTACAAATAAGTTTTTATTTCTTACTACACACAAATCAAATTCTACCATATCGCTAATGCTAAAATCTGTTAAATTTTCATTTGCTTACATTCCTGTGTAACCTTACCCTTATGAAATATATATGCTCCATGACACAAATGAAAATGAATTTTCTATTTAGCATGAAATGAATAAGCATTAATTTGCCGTGTGAAACTTACAATTGTGTTTGTCAAAGAACACGTATTACCTCGGTCAACGAGGTCAAAAACGAGCAATACTATCAACTCAGTTCAAATAAAAAAAACTTCATCAAATTAGTCATCAATTTTTGGTTTCCATTCAATTTTTTTATCGTAACAAATTACGATACATTCATGCTGCGCGCTAATCGGCTAAATCACACGGTTTGTCTATATACAAAATGTACAGTTTCCATAAATTTGCATATCAAATCATTCCAAATTATACTTAGAATATTATAATGTACTATATATTATGTCAATTTTGAAAAAGATGCGCGACTATAAAGTGTAAAACAGGTTTTTAATTAAATTAAGAAAGTGATTTATGATCAAACACAAATTTGGCAATAAAAAAAGATTAGCAACATTTTCGCCCCTCGATTTTGTTGTGTCCGGCTATAAAAAAAAAATCTGCAATCATTTATATGCGAGCGCTAATCCTTTCTATTTGCATTTACTCGCGAATTTATTTTCATTAATCAAAGATGATTAGCATAAAATAGAGTCGGTGATTCTCACCTATTCTTGAATTTTTCTTTTCGGTTGGATGTTTGTGATGAAAAGGTAGCGCAGCATCATTGTAGTCGATTTTGTATGAATCATCAATTTTTTGTGCACATGTACATGAGTATAAGAAAGGGGAACGCGATTATAGAATAGATTTTCGCAAAGTTCTTACAAAACCTGTTACAATTTTTTTATACACACACACACACACACACACACACACACACACACACACACACACACACACACACACACACACACACACACACACACACACACACACACACACACACACACACACACACATATGTACATTTTAATTATTGAAATGTTATAAGAGAAAATTACAAATAAGTGTATTTGAATTCTGGTTTATGGTTATCAATAAGAAGATAATCCAATTTATAAAACTAAATTTTTAATTAACCAAAAAATTGGAAAATTTTTGTGGTCAACATGTTATCCCTTTCATGAATAAATCAATCAGAACAATCTATCAAAAGTCAATCAACATTTCTAATTTTATTTGATGTGGTCTACCAAAATCCTGGATATCGAAATGTTTTTTACCAATTTTGTGTTTTCAAACCGCACACACACAACATTTTTTGTATATATTCCACAAAATTCATTTTATATTTTGATTGGAAAGATATGATAAGAAGAAATGCATACACCATTATTGTATCTATATATGATGTGGAAAAATGTTGCTAATGGAAAAATAATAATTTTCCACCTCATTGAAGATGGTATTTTTTTTTGTAAATAACTTTTGTTTTCTTAAAGTTTTTTTATTTTGTAATTTTTGCATTTTGAAATGCTTGCAGCGTTATTTTAAAATTCAGTTTTTTTTTATATTTAGCATAAAAAATATGATATGTGAATTTTTGTTTTTATTATGTTTTTTAAATTAATTTTATAAAAAAAATAATAATTTATTTTTCAACGGAAAACCTTATCATACATTGCTTGAAAAATATTTTCGTGTATTATACGTTCAACATAAAAGAAGTCAAAAGCAATTAAAAGAAAAAATTATACGTCCTGATTATTTTCATACAGCTGTTGGATTTCTCAGCTACTTTTCCACAGTATTCGCGGAATTTTTTAAAAAATTTTAAAATATTATCTAAACAGTTTGCATTAAAATTTTTATATGAAACTATTTACAATTTCATCGAATCTCGACATATAATTACCACCCAAAGCTGTTTAAATTATCACTCCAATTTCATAAATTAGTTCAACATCTTCAAAGAAAAACTGGAAGTAGAACCGAATTGAGAAGAACGAAGCCCACCAGTCTTAAAAATATCAGTTTTAAAGAGAGTTTTGTATGGATTTTCCGAATGATGTGGTATTCCATACGGAAACTATCGAAAATTATTCGCCTCATTTAGTTGGGAACGAAAGATCAATTTAACCTGTTGACAAACGAAAACTTGCCTTATCTGAATCTGGCGAATGACGATTGCTCTTAAGCAATCAAGATGTCGTAATTTCTGCGAATTACTTTCCACTTTTGACACAATTGCTGTTGTTACAAATCATCACACAGCGGAGACAGAAGCTCAACCCACCTACAAACTGCAGTTCGTACGAAAAAATGGAAATTAGATTGAAATTAAAATGAAAATTAAAATTAAAATTAAATTTAAATTAAAAATTAAATTAAAATTAAACTTAAATTAAAATTAAAAACAAAATTATATTTAAAATTAAAATTAACGTTGAAATTAATTAAAATTCAAATTAAAATTTAACTTCAAATTCAAATTAAAATTAAAATTCTATTTCAAATTCAAATTAAAACAAAAAAATTCTAATTCGAATTCAAATTATAATTCAAATACAAATTTAAATTGACATTCAAATTTTAATTCTAATTCTAATTCTAATTCTAATAATAATTATAATTCTAATTCAAATCCAAATCCAAATCCAAATCCAAATCCAAATCCAAATTCAAATTCAAATTATAACTAAAAATAAAAATAAAAATTACATTTAAATTTAAATTTAAATTATAATTCATATTCAAATTAGAATTAAAGTTAAATTAAAATTAAAATTCAATTTCAAATTCGAATTTCAAATTAAAATTAAAAAACTGAACGTCAAATTCAAATTCAAATTCGCATATATTCCAATTCAAATTCAAAGTCAAATTATAATTCAAATACAAATTCAAATTCAAATTAAAATTAAATTCATATTCAAATTCAAATTAAAATTATAATTAAAAATAAAAATAAAATTCAAATTAAAATTCAAATTCAAATTCAAAACTAAAAAAATCAAATTCAAATTCAACTTCAAATTTAAATTCAAATTCAAACTAAAATTAAAATTTAAATTTAAATTCAAAGTCAAATTATAAATCAAATCAAATTCAAATTAAAATTATAAATTAAAACTAAAATTAAAATTATAGATACAATTAAAATTAAAATGTTGGTTAAAATTAAAATGAAGGTTTCTAATTCTAATTCTTATTCTAATTCTAATTCTAATTCTAATCCAAATCCAAATTCAAATTCAAAATTAAAATTATAATTAAAAATAAAAATAAAAATTAAATTTAAAATTAAATTAAAATTAAAATTAAAATTAAAATTCGGATATTCCAATTCAAATTCAAATTATAATTATAATTCAAATTCAAATTCAAATTCAAATTCAAATTCAAATTCAAATTCAAATTCAAATTCAAATTCAAATTCAAATTCAAATTCAAATTCAAATTCAAATTCAAATTCAAATTCAAATTCAAATTCAAATTCAAATTCAAATTCAAATTCAAATTCAAATTCAAATTCAAATTCAAATTCAAATTCAAATTCAAATTCAAATTCAAATTCAAATTCAAATTATAATTAAAAATAAAAATAAAAATTAAATTTAAAATTAAATTAAAATTAAAATTAAACTTAAAATTCAAATTCGCATATTCCAATTCAAATTAAAATTATAATTATAATTCAAATTCAAATTCAAATTCAAATTCAAATTCAAATTCAAATTCAAATTCAAATTCAAATTCAAATTCAAATTCAAATTCAAATTCAAATTCAAATTCAAATTCAAATTCAAATTCAAATTCAAATTCAAATTCAAATTCAAATTCAAATTCAAATTCAAATTAAAATTCAAATTCAAATTCAAATTCAAATTATAATTAAAAATAAAAATAAAAATTAAATTAAAATTAAAATTAAAATTCAATTTCAAATTACTGGTTAGCGCAACCTGCAGCTGCAGTGCCCTTATATACAAGATTTCACAGTTTGCCCGAGGAAATCGAAGAATTACCCCAACCCAAAAAAATAATGGCGCCATCAATATGTGTGGGAGGCGTAGAAATAATCAATCCTTTAACTGGCTTGTTAAAGGAATTGGCTGAAGACAGCTTCGATTTAAAAATAATTGGAATTAAACAGGTTAAAATCCAGTTAAAAGTTGCCGAGCTGTACCCGTTGGTGATCAGAGCCCTAAAGGAGCGAAACACCGAATTCCATTCGTTCCAACAGAAAGTGGACAAAACCTACCAGGTAGTCGTATGAAACTTGCATCCATCAATTAACATCGAAGATTTGAAAATTGAGTTAGTTAATCTGGGCCGCGATGTTGTTAATATCTGCAAAGTGGTACGAAAAACCCACTCCCACTCTTTAAAGTTGATCTTCGAATGAGTGAATCAAATAGAGATATACATTCGATAAATAGACTGATGCATTCACTTGTTCAAGTTGAAAAGCGACATGTCAAGCGTGAAGTAGTTCAATGCACTACTTGTCAAAGATATGGACATACCAAATCGTATTGCAATCATAAACCCAGATGTTTAAAATGTACAGGTGATCCTGTCGATCATCTTACAAATCAATGTGAAAAGAAAACGTGGGGTACAGAGATGAAATGCGTGCCAGTTAGATACTGGGACAACATATGCGCAGAAACTTAAAGATTCAATTGAAGATCAAACTTCGGAAGGAAATCTTACCAGGGAAAACCAATCAACGGATAACTCAAAAAATCATCAACATCTGTCCGAGTAATCTTCTACACAACGGTTGAAAATTATGATGGAAAAATTAATGACCAAAATGGACACTATACTTAATATTCTAACGACCATTGTCTCCAAATCATTTAATGTCCAAAACCCTTAAATTCGAAATCTGGAATGCCAACAGCTTGTCATAACATGGACAAGAAGTTAAAAGTTTCTTGATAGACCAAGAAATAGATGTCATGCTAATATCCGAAACGCATAACACCAGCAAAAGTTTTCTAAAAATACCCAGATATACCATCTACAACACAAAACATCCTGATGGAACAGCTCATGGTGGCACTGCAGTTATTATCAAAAACATGATTAAACACCATGAAGCTAAACAGTATAAGAAAGAACATTTACAAGCAACTACTGTAGTAATAGAAGATTGGCTAGGTCCTATAGCCATTTCGGCCATATACTGCCCACCAAAACATGTAATAAAAATGGAACAATTTGATCATTTTTATAATGCTTTGGGTCATCGCTTCTTAGCAGGGGGTGATTATAATGCAAAACATCAACAATGGGGATCAAGATTGGTGACAACGGGAGGACGAGAATTATTAAACTCAATTCAAAAAATTAATCTTCATCATGTATCACCCAGTGAGCCTACCTATTGGCCAAGTGATAGGAGAAAGTTCCCAGATGCCATAGATTTCTGCGTCACCAAAGGAATATCACGTAATTATATTAAAGCGATGCCATAAATTAGAATTAGAATTAAAAATAAAAATAAAATTCAAAATCAAATCCAAATTTTAATTCAAATTCAAATTAAAATTAAACATCAATTTCAAATTCAAATTAAAACTAAAAAATTCAAATTCAAATTAAATTTCAAATTCAAATTCAAATTAAGACTAAAAAATTTAAATACAAATTCAACTTCAAATTTAAATTCAAATTCAAATTAAACTTCAAATTCAAATTAAAATTAAAAATTAATTTCAAATTCAAATTCAAATTCAAATACAAATTTAAATTCAAAGTCGAATTATAATTCAAATACAAATTAAAATATAAGTTCTAATTAAAATTAAAATTATAGTTATACTATTAAAATTAAAATTATGGTTAAAATTAAAATGAACTAAAATTAAAATTAAAATTCTAATTCTAATCCTAAATTCTAATTATAAATCTTCTAATTAAAATTCAATTCCAAATCCAAATCCAAATCCAAATCCAAATTCAAATTCAATTTCAAATTCAAATTAAAGTTAAATTTAAATTTAAATTAAAAATAAAATTTAAATTCAATTTCAAATTCAAATTAAAACTAAAAAATTCAAATTCAAATTCAACTTCAAATTTAAATTCAAATTCATATTCCAATTCAAATTCAAAGTCAAATTATAATTCAAATACACATTCAAATTGAAATTAAAATTAAAATTAAAATTAAAATTAAAATTAAAATTCAAATTCAAATTCAAATTTAAATTAAAATTAAACTTAAAATTAAAATTAACGTTGAAATTATTTCAAATTCTAATTCTAATTCAATTTAAAATTCAAATTAAAATTAAAATTCAAATTCAAATTAAAATTCAAATTCAAATTATAATTCAAATTCAAATTCAAGTTAAAACTAAAAAATTTTAATTCAAATTTAACTTCAAATTCAAATTCAAATTTAAATTATAATTCAAATTCAAAATTAAAATTATAGTTAAAATAAAAATTAACGTTTAAATTAATTTAAATTCTAATTCTAATTCTAGTTCTAATTCTAATTCTAATTCTAATTCAAATTTAAATTAAAATTAAAATTCAAATTCAAATTCAAATTCAAATTCAAATTCAAATTAAAATTAAAATTAAAATTAAAATTAAAATTAAAATTAAAATTAAAATTAAAATTAAAATTAAAATTAAAATTAAAATTAAAATTAAAATTAAAATTAAAATTAAAATTAAAATTAAAATTAAAATTAAAATTAAAATTAAAATTAAAATTAAAATTAAAATTAAAATTAAAATTAAAATTAAAATTAAAATTAAAATTAAAATTAAAATTAAAATTAAAATTAAAATTAAAATTAAAATTAAAATTAAAATTAAAATTAAAATTAAAATTAAAATTAAAATTAAAATTAAAATTAAAATTAAAATTAAAATTAAAATTAAAATTAAAATTAAAATTAAAATTAAAATTAAAATTAAAATTAAAATTAAAATTAAAATTAAAATTAAAATTAAAATTAAAATTAAAATTAAAATTAAAATTAAAATTAAAATTAAAATTAAAATTAAAATTAAAATTAAAATTAAAATTAAAATTATAATTACAATTAAAATTAAAAGTAAAAGTAAAAGTAAAAATAAAATAAAAATATAAATAAAAATAAGATTAAAAAATTCAATTTCAAAAAATTCAATTTCAAATTCAAATTCAAATTCAAATGTAAATTCAAATTTAACTTCAAATTCAAATTCAAATTCAAATTCAAATTCAAATTCAAATTCAAATTCAAATTCAAATTCAAATTCAAATTCAAATTCAAATTCAAATTCAAATTCAAATTCAAATTCAAATTCAAATTCAAATTCAAATTCAAATTCAAATTCAAATTCAAATTCAAATTCAAATTCAAATTCAAATTCAAATTCAAATTCAAATTCAAATTCAAATTCAAATTCAAATTCAAATTCAAATTCAAATTCAAATTCAAATTCAAATTCAAATTCAAATTCAAATTCAAATTCAAATTCAAATTCAAATTCAAATTCAAATTCAAATTCAAATTCAAATTCAAATTCAAATTCAAATTCAAATTCAAATTATAATTATAATTATAATTATAATTATAATTATAATTCAAATTCAAATTCAAATTCAAATTCAAATTCAAATTCAAATTCAAATTCATATTCAAATTCAAAAATAAAAGAAAATTCAAACTAAAATTCAAATAGAAATTGAATTTACAAACCAGGTTTAAGATTTGTAATTTTGTTTACCTTTTAGTAAGGTTTCTGTTCCATAAAACCAATTTGTTACATTGAGACTGCAAACTTGCATTTTTCATTGAACGAATACAATATTAATATAATCAAATCACAATGTCTCTTCTTGCTCTTGCAGCTTCCTAGTTATCAAAATATCATTTAAATGCAGGACAACTCTTGAAATTCCACACAGTACTATTCCATGAAGTTCTGGAAAACTCTAGAAGCGGATCAATTTTTTTCGGGATTCGCAAACCTACCCGATGAATGAAAATCATTAAGAAAACTGAACACCATTTGGCGATAGACAATTATTTTTAGTAAGTCAGAGCCAAAGTTTCGCGAATTTTAGAGTAATCCGGACAAATACTTCACTGACACAAGAATTCCTAGTTCTAGAGGGGTGAATCGAGTACCGATACTTGTTGATTTGAATATTGACTCAACACTTTGGGAAGAAGACGGTCTTATTTCTTGCAGTACCTATCATTTACAGCCAAGTAATATAATGGTGGCGATGCTGAATAAATTGAGATGAATACTCGATGTCTCAACCTTCGCAAATTAGTAATGGTTAAATAATTTATGTATTGGGATAAATTCAAAATACCACATTTTATGTAAAAAAGAAACCTTCTAACCTTCATTGCAGGATACTTTATTCATCGGTTTTTATTTTTACTGAGTTTGGTACGACTCGTGACAAATGAAATTTGTGCATAAAGCTTAGGTCACTTTAATATAAAAACCCTATAACTACCGAACTTAATTATTTTAATTTTGTTCAAGCTCGAAATATAAAGATCATTTTTCTTTGATCCAAGTTTAAAATGTTGTGGTATTATAGGCCCTTCCTTAACAAAGATTGAAAAATAACAATCAAATAAGCCAAGCCTTTTCACAATAATTTTGTCTAAATGGGCATATACACTGCCTTATCGAAAAACATATCTGGCCAAAAGCCACCTCGAGACGTGACCAGCTGGGCAGTACGCTCTTTGTAAATTCCAGTCGTTTCTGTTTTGCTCTTATTTAACGGTATGTTACATTAAGTTTAAAATGATTAAGAGTTTTACTTTTTTAACCTAAATTTAAGCTTTATTTTAGACAAAAAACATTCAGAAATTAATCTTCCTTGATAAACCAGCAGATTGATGTTTATTCTTTCTTGAAATTATATGTCTCAAAAAGTCGTACCGAAACCAATTTCAATTCCAAGTGATAAAAAACGTTTAAATACTAGAAGATTTTCTCTCGGAGTAGCAAATGCATAAAAGTTCAACCCTTTTGAAATTTTCTAAAGGAGGTTGGAATGTTTGCACTAAATTGTGAAGATCTTATATTCCGTAAATATCAATAGGCCATTATTAAATCTATAGTTTAGGAAAATTATAGCACGCAGGCTAGTTTCAGTGATAAACTGTGTATTTGGGGGATGGTATATCTATCTGGGATTGTCACAGTATTGAGGGTAGTCGATATTATCCAAAAATATGCCAAATCCTTGTGTTTCTTTTGAACGATGTTTAATGGTGAGGATGAACGGTGAAAAACGGTGAAAATAAAAGTTTTGAACCAAAAAATAATCTTCCCGAATTCCCGAAATTAATTTATTTTTCGGCATTTGGTAGTAGAAATTGCCCTGCCCAAGGACTGATGTTCTATATATCATTGTTACTTTTCAGTGCCATAAGTGCTTCTACATATGATGTCTGGAAATCGTTTTAGTCAGAGGGTTTTAAGTAAATAGGGGGACACCAAGTGGAGTCGCCTGCTTCATTTAAATCATATTATTTTAATTTCACTTTAATGGAGTGGACATACAGAATCGAGGTAGTCTAGACTTATATATCGGCGAAAATCAACTCCAGAAGACATTTAAAAATTTAATAACAGTGCAGTTATTATTCAGCTTTGGAGCAACCTAAAGCAAAGAAAATGTCCGCTGGTTGTTGCTTCGTTGATTGATGAAATTGATGTGACCTCTTTTATTCGGCCTATGTAATCCTGTCCACAAAAATTCACTAATAGAACAGCTTTAAACTGTAAGTCTCCAGGTAAAAGTAGATTATCTCCAAATATGGGTTTACCTGGCGAATTTCTTGATGTGTCATGTACCGATGACGGATAGGCCATCTGGAACGTCACATATGGCGATCCCAGTTGTGTTGGTTTTTCCCCACAACCTTTGCTAGATAATCCTCCAATGACCGTTGAATCTATCGGTATCGTCGAATCGTCGGACTGTGGGTGTAAGGCGTTAGCCTTGTTTTATTTAAAACAAGCATTAATCTTTAGTTCTACAAATGCTTCTTTCATTCGAATGCCTTGTTCTTCCTGGTTAACTCATTTAATTTTTTTGCGTTATTTTTAAATCTTAGCGCGAAACGTCTATAATAGGTACACAATCGCAAAAGCTCCGTAATTCCGGCAAATTTTTAGGTCTTGGTGGTTAACTATATGATTAAAATATTTTACTTCCGTTTTGAACAGTTCACACTACTTTGGACTTAATTTTAATCCGCCGGCCTGTACTCGATCTAAAACCAAAGGTGCTCGTATTAAAATAAATAAATAAATTTCAAATAAATAAATATCGTTCAAAAGTCCCATGGATATTAGATAATATGTACGGCAATTAATCCATCTTCTTGTGTCCTTCTTTTCGACCAACACTCCCGGCGAGCTTTATGGACTCTTAGATATTTCGATTATACCTAAAACCATCCGGTTCACTTCTTTATGCCTTGATAATGCCCCTACCAATCGGCCTCTCTATACCATTTGAGTAGTTGATGGCAAGAATTTTTCTGTACCAATTTAAGTTCAAAATCATGATGTTCCGCGTTTAACCCTTATTTTTCTATCACCTCACGTAGTCGGGCCTGTTGTACCTTTACTACTATTACAGGACAATCTTTGTTTTTCAAGTTGGTTCTTCAATTTTGGAACTTTTAGTTCGGTGAGAATCATTTTCTTTGTTTTATAATTGACCAGTCCACCGCTATCACTAATTTTACGCAATGGGAATATTAAGTTCGACCAACTGATCTTACCAACTGGATTTTACTCATTGTTTGGAAAGGCATCCGTATTAGTGGATAACCAAATAATTATTTATTATGAAGGCTGCTGAGATTTGTTTGTTTGTAAAAAAATAGATTTGACGTATCACAGTGGATTATTTAGCATTCACAAACTTTATTGGTACCGCCAAACCGCCTTTCATTCAAGATGAAAAATTTAAAAAACTTAAACTTAGTTTAAAAAAATTAATTTTTTGAAGAAGAGGGTACTGTGTACTGATTAATGTATTTTGAAACCTTTCATCAAATTATTGGGGTAACGCTTAATTTTTTCAATACAAATATTAAACAGGATGTCCAAATGACACAAAAATCTCTCAAAATATTTCTGTAGATGGCTGCTTTTAAATGAGTTCTAAAATGGTACAATCATCATATTTATATAGAGCCACTCCACCCGTAATCGAGACTAAACTATATAGCTCCAAGTAGAGGAAACCGTAAAAGGTAAAATAACTTCTGAAAGTTTTTTATTTGTTCTCGCGTTTGTTCTCGTGAATTAAGTCAGTTAGTAGAAAAATAGTTCCAGTTCTGAGAAAGAACATTTTATGTTAGCGGAAAATTTCACTACCACAGTAGCCTTAAAACGATACCAGTGACGTTTTAGGGTTATAGAATATTTCTTTGAAGTATTTAAGCTATAAAATATATTCTAAATAGAAGTTTATCAAAAGATCTATACAACAATTCAAATTTAGTAAGAGTGTTTTGATAAATATCAATTAATGCTAAGTTTAAGTGGCAAATGTGATTTTCACTCAAAAAAGATAAAGTTCGAGTAGATAACATAACAGTAAGTCGTACTTCCATAAATAAAAAAAAATATGATCGTCTGATAATAAAATAACAAGTGTGATTGGTCAAAAGTGGCGTGAGCTTTATTACAAATATAGGTTATCTAGTTCAAGCCAAGTATCCATTATGTGATGTATAAAGCTTAAAAATGATGATATTAATATTACTTAAAATTTGGAAAGTAATCGCATTTTATAAAATGATATTGCATTCTAAATCTCTGTTTTGCTCATCAACACAACAACATCATCTATTAAAATACATTTTTTTTTCTACATTGGCTGACCTAGGAATAGTTTTTTGAACCATAGAGCAAAACAATAAAAAAAACACTTTTTCACCGCACAGACACAAAGTGCATAATCATTATAATATAGACTCTGCTTGCTAACATTTCAATTGTCTGACTCAACATTTACATGCATTTCTATACTATATACCATTTGAACTATTAAATCACAGACAATTCATATATTAATCAAAAATGATATTGTTTGTGGTAAAACAAAAACAAAATTCCGCGAAGTACGTTATGCATATTACAACTAACATTTTGTGCCCACCCACCTAGTGTATAGCGCAAAAGGAATTTGTATTCGTAAATAATTTCAGTGTTTCATTATTCGCTGTAAATTTTTGGTCACACATCGTTAATTAATTGTGTGAACTGATTGTCTTAAGATTATAATGTACAACTTATATGTGTATGCCTATATAGCCGGTGTGTGGTTAAACATTTTTCTGTTTTTTTTTTTGGTGATTCGGATTGTTGATTTTATTTAAAAAAAAATATTATGCAAATTAGTATACTAAAGTGTTATAGTTTTGGTTAATTGATTTTTTTATTGGTTGAGTGTTTTTTACATAAATTTTTAGTGGGCTTATTAAAACGCATTGTTCCGTGCGAATGAATATAGCGCACGAGTTAACTAATTTGTCTCAAAATTAAATACTAAATTAAACAAACAAACAGACAAAATTTTTTATTTATATAATTTATTTCATTGTGACCGTTGACAGCACTTGTGGGAAAAAAATTTAGATGCATACATTATAATGCGCGCGATACAACTAATTAACAAATTACTGTGTCAAATTATATAGATAAAATATAAATTTGTAAGCGCATTATAAATTTATTCGGTTTATAACGCATGGTTTTTTGACGAAGCCAACAACAACTATTTCAGTTGTTTTATTATTATCGTAAAAAGGTTAGTTTTTTTGGAAACGAATGCGATTTTTGTTTTTCAATTTTTGTGATTACTTGCAGTTGCTAAAACGATAGCCGCTTAACGCCTGAGAATAGATTAATTCGTGGTGATTTATACTTATAAGTAACACCTTCGACACTCATCTGTTTTTTGGTGTTAAAAAATCACGTGTCAAAATAAAATACCACGAATATGAGCGACGACTGAATTCTTTTATTTCGTGAAATTTTGCTTCACAAATGTGTGACATGAGTTTTTATAATGACATATAAATTTGAAAATCATTTGGTGTCTAATAAAAAATTCTATTTTCGAAATTCAATAATAATAACTCAATAAAGTGTCATCTATTTGTCAATATAAGGGATGTAAATAAATTCGGTCATTCAAAAATATTGCCACTAACATAACTCTAAAATTTCTTAACATTGTTCTAATTAAAATTTTTTGCAAACCCACTAAACATTCGTAGTCTAAAAGATTATCTTACAGACATTGGTTAACTGTCGATGTTATGTCTCGTGTTTGCTTTGCTACTCATAACATCCAGACTGTGACTAAATATTGTAACATTCTCTATTTTTATTTATGTACCGACACACAATATACCGTATACATAATTTTTTTTTTATGCTTTTATGATTAATTTCTCCATGTCATTTATTTGATGATGATTCATACACATTTCTATACTCCATGATATTATTTTTCTTCCAGTTTTGGGTAAATAAATACAAATACAGCACACAGAAATAAAAAATAATCTTATTTAATAGGTCATAATGAAGTAAATAAATAAAACTCGGTGCTCGGTGTTTGTAAAATATTATTGCACATGCAGCATATATACATAGTACGATAATTTCATTTTCTACCACACAAATTTCAAACAATTGTTTGACGTAGATGCAGAATAATAAAAACTACAATGTTATATAAATTAGAACACCTGCAAAAAAAACAAGAAACTAAAATAAAATTGGAGATACCGAAACACTATATTTATTTGGGACCGTATTATATAAACGTACCATGTAAGTTTGTGCGCAGACAGAAAAAGGGTCTGAAAAACTTGATTTAACAACAGTGCAACTTGCATACACAAAAAAAAATAAATAAAAGTGTTATGAGAAAATCTCAGTTTGATTTTATTATTATTATTATGTTTAGGTACATATATACATAAATAATCATACAAAACAAAAAAAAAAAAAAATACGACGGACCAAGGGGAAAATAGGTAGGTAAGGGTGGATTGTGATGGTTGATTAAAAACAAACCAACAGAATAATAAAAAATAAAAAACTTAAGAATAGAATACACAAGCAGGTCATCTTCCGGTGATTTTATGATTTCTTTTCTTTCATTTTTTTTTTCGTTTATAATTTATGTTGTTTCTTTTATGTATATATACAAACATGAGTCATGATCATGTATCGATCATGTTGAGTCATACTTTTACTTGTTGGCTCGATTTGTTTTGGTGTTGTTTTGTTATTATTTTTGACTTGGTGTATTATTTGAACCTGTTCGCATAATAATGACAGTAATTATATACCGTACGTTAAACATAAATATGATCATGTCGGATCATGATCGAAGTTAATTATTAAATATTGCATTTTATGACTTGAAGAGGACGTTAGACAGGAGATCTGACGACAAAATGCCCGAAGCATATGTTTGATAATTATTGATTCTTAAGAAACATGTATAGTCTTGTCACACATTCGAGCTGTACCTCCTTTTGTTCAAGTTACACAAAGTTTTTCGCATTGATCTATTATGCGGGTAGATCAAGGATCTGAATTAGTTTCTAAGTTTTTTTTTCTAATGGTTTATAGTTTTGCAAGTCAGTTAATGAGTTAAAGAAAGCCGCCAGTTAACACCAATCACAAATAAGAAATGTTAACCCAAACAATTGAATACATTTTTACCTAATTAGCTTAGTTTGAAAGCAAAGTCATTTCTGTTTGCAGAATCTCAGAAAATTAAGCATTTGAAAGGGGCCGGTTAGGGTTGAGAGTTCTTAATTGGATGTAGAACACTAAAGCAAACAACAGGAAATAACACTAGGAAGTTATTGGTTTGTTTAATTAAACATAATATAATTGTTTAGTTTTATTTTAATTGGATTAAGTTGCAGTTTTGAAAAAAACTATTCAAATCCTAATAAATAAATTCAAATTATATTAGAAATTAACTTAAACAAAAATCAATAAAAATACAAAGGAGTCTACCGCAACATGCATTGAAGTACAAGGTGACATTACAGTTTTAGTTGTCGAAACTGTTCGTTCCGTCGCCGAGGAAAATTTACCAAGCAAAGAATAGCTACAACTTGAATTTTATACTGTTTTGGAGCTATCACTCAAGGTACAGCAGCTTGGGAGATTCTGTAAGAAAATTAAAAACAAGTCAATAAACTAGGGAGATGAAACTTCAGTTTAAAACAGTCAGTACTTTTCTTGATTTCCATTCCAGATTGAGCACCTAGCTCTGCACGGTATCGTGCTTGGTTTCCAGGGTCATTTTTAAAGATCGGATTCAGTTAAATCTCTGTAAATAATATTAAAATATTAAATAAAAAATATTAAATATTAAATATTAAATATTAAATATTAAATATTAAATATTAAATATTAAATATTAAATATTAAATATTAAATATTAAATATTAAATATTAAATATTAAATATTAAATATTAAATATTAAATATTAAATATTAAATATTAAATATTAAATATTAAATATTAAATATTAAATATTAAATATTAAATATTAAATATTAAATATTAAATATTAAATATTAAATATTAAATATTAAATATTAAATATTAAATATTAAATATTAAATATTAAATATTAAATATTAAATATTAAATATTAAATATTAAATATTAAATATTAAATATTAAATATTAAATATTAAATATTAAATATTAAATATTAAATATTAAATATTAAATATTAAATATTAAATATTAAATATTAAATATTAAATATTAAATATTAAATATTAAATATTAAATATTAAATATTAAATATTAAATATTAAATATTAAATATTAAATATTAAATATTAAATATTAAATATTAAATATTAAATATTAAATATTAAATATTAAATATTAAATATTAAATATTAAATATTAAATATTAAATATTAAATATTAAATATTAAATATTAAATATTAAATATTAAATATTAAATATTAAATATTAAATATTAAATATTAAATATTAAATATTAAATATTAAATATTAAATATTAAATATTAAATATTAAATATTAAATATTAAATATTAAATATTAAATATTAAATATTAAATATTAAATATTAAATATTAAATATTAAATATTAAATATTAAATATTAAATATTAAATATTAAATATTAAATATTAAATATTAAATATTAAATATTAAATATTAAATATTAAATATTAAATATTAAATATTAAATATTAAATATTAAATATTAAATATTAAATATTAAATATTAAATATTAAATATTAAATATTAAATATTAAATATTAAATATTAAATATTAAATATTAAATATTAAATATTAAATATTAAATATTAAATATTAAATATTAAATATTAAATATTAAATATTAAATATTAAATATTAAATATTAAATATTAAATATTAAATATTAAATATTAAATATTAAATATTAAATATTAAATATTAAATATTAAATATTAAATATTAAATATTAAATATTAAATATTAAATATTAAATATTAAATATTAAATATTAAATATTAAATATTAAATATTAAATATTAAATATTAAATATTAAATATTAAATATTAAATATTAAATATTAAATATTAAATATTAAATATTAAATATTAAATATTAAATATTAAATATTAAATATTAAATATTAAATATTAAATATTAAATATTAAATATTAAATATTAAATATTAAATATTAAATATTAAATATTAAATATTAAATATTAAATATTAAATATAAAATTTAAGATATAAAATATAAATAATAAAATATAAAATTTAAATATTAAATATTAAATATAAAATATAAACTATTAAATATAAAATATAAAATATGAAATATTAAATATGCAATTCTAAATATAAAATATAAAATATAAAATATAAAATATAAAATATAAAATATAAAATATAAAATATAAAATATAAAATATAAAATATAAAATATAAAATATAAAATATAAAATATAAAATATAAAATATAAAATATAAAATATAAAATATAAAATATAAAATATAAAATATAAACTATTAAATATAAAATATAAAATATGAAATATTAAATATGCAATTCTAAATATAAAATATAAAATATAAAATATAAAATATAAAATATAAAATATAAAATATAAAATATAAAATATAAAATATAAAATATAAAATATAAAATATAAAATATAAAATATAAAATATAAAATATAAAATATAAAATATAAAATATAAAATATAAAATATAAAATATAAAATATAAAATATAAAATATAAAATATAAAATATAAAATATAAAATATAAAATATAAAATATAAAATATAAAATATAAAATATAAAATATAAAATATAAAATATAAAATATAAAATATAAAATATAAAATATAAAATATAAAATATAAAATATAAAATATAAAATATAAAATATAAAATATAAAATATAAAATATAAAATATAAAATATAAAATATAAAATATAAAATATAAAATATAAAATATAAAATATAAAATATAAAATATAAAATATAAAATATAAAATATAAAATATAAAATATAAAATATAAAATATAAAATATAAAATATAAAATATAAAATATAAAATATAAAATATAAAATATAAAATATAAAATATAAAATATAAAATATAAAATATAAAATATAAAATATAAAATATAAAATATAAAATATAAAATATAAAATATAAAATATAAAATATAAAATATAAAATATAAAATATAAAATATAAAATATAAAATATAAAATATAAAATATAAAATATAAAATATAAAATATAAAATATAAAATATAAAATATAAAATATAAAATATAAAATATAAAATATAAAATATAAAATATAAAATATAAAATATAAAATATAAAATATAAAATATAAAATATAAAATATAAAATATAAAATATAAAATATAAAATATAAAATATAAAATATAAAATATAAAATATAAAATATAAAATATAAAATATAAAATATAAAATATAAAATATAAAATATAAAATATAAAATATAAAATATAAAATATAAAATATAAAATATAAAATATAAAATATAAAATATAAAATATAAAATATAAAATATAAAATATAAAATATAAAATATAAAATATAAAATATAAAATATAAAATATAAAATATAAAATATAAAATATAAAATATAAAATATAAAATATAAAATATAAAATATAAAATATAAAATATAAAATATAAAATATAAAATATAAAATATAAAATATAAAATATAAAATATAAAATATAAAATATAAAATATAAAATATAAAATATAAAATATAAAATATAAAATATAAAATATAAAATATAAAATATAAAATATAAAATATAAAATATAAAATATAAAATATAAAATATAAAATATAAAATATAAAATATAAAATATAAAATATAAAATATAAAATATAAAATATAAAATATAAAATATAAAATATAAAATATAAAATATAAAATATAAAATATAAAATATAAAATATAAAATATAAAATATAAAATATAAAATATAAAATATAAAATATAAAATATAAAATATAAAATATAAAATATAAAATATAAAATATAAAATATAAAATATAAAATATAAAATATAAAATATAAAATATAAAATATAAAATATAAAATATAAAATATAAAATATAAAATATAAAATATAAAATATAAAATATAAAATATAAAATATAAAATATAAAATATAAAATATAAAATATAAAATATAAAATATAAAATATAAAATATAAAATATAAAATATAAAATATAAAATATAAAATATAAAATATAAAATATAAAATATAAAATATAAAATATAAAATATAAAATATAAAATATAAAATATAAAATATAAAATATAAAATATAAAATATAAAATATAAAATATAAAATATAAAATATAAAATATAAAATATAAAATATAAAATATAAAATATAAAATATAAAATATAAAATATAAAATATAAAATATAAAATATAAAATATAAAATATAAAATATAAAATATAAAATATAAAATATAAAATATAAAATATAAAATATAAAATATAAAATATAAAATATAAAATATAAAATATAAAATATAAAATATAAAATATAAAATATAAAATATAAAATATAAAATATAAAATATAAAATATAAAATATAAAATATAAAATATAAAATATTAAATATAAAATATTAAAAATAAAATATAAAATATAAATCGTTAAATATTAAATAATAAATATAACAAAAAATATAATATATAAAATATATTATACAATTTAAATATAAATACAATAAAGCATTAAATATAAAATCTAAAATCTAAAATATACTACTTTAAAAAAAAATTATAAAAAATAAATTATTAAATATAAAATATAAAATATTAAAATTAAATATTAAATATTAGATATTAAATATAAAATATTTGAATACGAAAGAACTGAAGAAGGACGAAGGTCCGAAACCGGTCTTAAAATCGAGAAAAATTATATATCACTTTAAGAAAGTTATAGGAGTAACTTGTTTTAATTCGTTATTTATTTAATTTTTGTAAATATCCTTTAAAATAAAGTTTCATTTTTAATTGTATGTTAATTAATTTATGTGTTTTTCATATACATTATTAAATATAAAATATTAAATAAAAAATATATTAATTTATATAAAATAATAAAATTAAATTATAAAATATAAAATATTAAATATGTATACATAAAATATAATTTATAAAATCGGAAAATTGTCCGCTTAATTTTTGTTGGCAACATTCTCGAATAGATGGCGAAAAAGTACCGTGTTTTATGATTCCAAATTCACGATATCATGAAAAAATGCTTTCACTGCGGAAATCATGATAAGGCCCCTAGTTACTGTGACCATTCACCATATAAATATGGAATCTACAACAATTGCCGTTTTTGGGTAATGGTGAATTTTAAAGCGTTCAGGGTAGGTTTAGATGATTAACTTAACAGAACTGTACTTTGTTCAAGCTCACCAAGCCATCGCTATATTGAAATGTAGTTGGTAATAAATTTCAATTTTCAATTAAACAAAAAATTTCGGTAAGGTTCGTCCTCCAAATCAAAAAAAAAAAATTAACTTATTGATTTCTTAAACCAAATTGTACAGTAATTTAAATACTGAGCGAATAGTTCTTAGACCTATCGAAGAGACTTGATTCAATAGTTGAACGTTTTCACATAATAATTTTGCGAGTTGAGCGTGAACTCGCTCCTTGGTTTTTATATTATCCCAAGTCGACTTAATAGTTCGAAGAGATGACAACACCCTTTAAAATGTAATTTTATATTATGTGTACCGAATGAAATTTGTGATTCCCAAATTTATATTATCTCATAGGTTACTATTACTACGCAAAAGAAAAAAACTGGTACCGTTATTTTGTAGAAAAACAATTTAAAAAAACGAATAAACGTCAAATTGGGCATTTGTTTTATTTGTTTCGAAATGGACGCATCATAAGGAGAAAAATGTGATTTAATAATTAGATTGTGCAATGATCATCCCGAGTATACCAATAAAAAAACTGGTAAATTGGCCGGTGTTTCCAATAATACGGTAACAAATGTAAAAAAAAATGTCAAATCAATCTTTCTGTATCACTCAAGCCCGGATCCGGAGAAAAATCAGGTGCTCCAAATAAAATGTTGGATCAGAAAATTGTAAGAGTCATTTCGAAACATCCCTCGATGTCTGTGCGAGATTTGGCCAGAAAAACCAAAACAACCAAATCGATTGTGGAACGAGCTAAAACCAGAAATAATCTACGGACATACAAGAAGTCAAAAATCCCCAAAAGAAGTGTTGAACTATTTAATAGAGGGATCGATCGAGCAAAGAAACACAACAAATGGTTGAACGAATGAAAAGATTCTTGTTCCGTAATGAACGACGAGACCTACGTCAAAATGGATTTCTCGACACTTCCAGGTCCCCAATATTACATCAAAAAGAAAGGTAAAGAACTGGACGGAGCAATTACTACCATAGCTGTTGAAAAATTTGGCAAAAAAACATATGGTTTGGCAAGCAGTTTGCCAATGCGGCTTAAGATCACATCCATACATAATAAATGGGATTATGAAAAGGTGAATGTTCGCCGTAAAATGAACAAAAAGTTTGAATGAATACGATTATTTAAAAACTGTACAATATGTGCAATAGAACAAGTACAGAAAAATAATGATTATATATTGCCGTTTAGTTTTAATTCTTCATGTACAAATCACAAATTTCATTCGGTACACATAATATGTATTCAAATCTACGATCTGTCCCAAAAAAAAATGTCACCCGGTATAAGAATCAGTAGTTATCAAAATC
Organism: Tipula helvola; assembly: GCA_963556165.1. Taxonomy (NCBI): domain Eukaryota; kingdom Metazoa; phylum Arthropoda; class Insecta; order Diptera; family Tipulidae; genus Tipula; species Tipula helvola. The sequence continues at coordinate 353,534,513 of OY744481.1, read as the reverse complement.
CTCTAGGAAAAAAGCATGCATCCTCTAGATATTTTTAAATGTTAAATAATACTGAAAATCATTGTAACTGATTTAACCTGTACTCCTGTGTACATCATCATATTTCAACCTTAAGAAAATAATTCGTACAAACTTACGTCTGACTGCACAAAGCATAAATTGTAGTATCATAATTTTTATTTTTATTTTTCTTGTAAAGTTCTTTAAACTACAGTTTAACTATACTTTACAATAGCTATATAGTACAAAAACAATAATTGATTGTATTTCGATATCGACACAATAAAAACGACGTACATAAATATACACAGTATATTCAGAACAAACAAATCATTAAATCAGTCTAATCACTAATCATCAATCAGCACATTGACTATTAAACTATCGCCATTATTTTTCAACAAAGCATACTACTTAAATGGATCGACTTCTCTATCCACCAAAAAACATTAAAAATATTACGTTGGTTTGCTACAACTCCTGCCATTATATACTCGTACCCATCGAACACATACATTCTTCACTACATCTAAATCAAACACTGTGTGTGAAAAAAGCACAACTTTGCTATAAAAACATTTTTTTTCTTTTTAAGGTGATGAACTCATTTATCAAATTTAACCAAAGTTTTTGGTTTTTCTTTTATTTAGGAAACAGTGGAAAATAGTTTTTTCGTTGGGATAGGTTATGGTCGGTTGAATTGTTGTGCACAATACAATATGTATGTAATATACAAAAAAAAAAATGTATAAAAATGTGGGTGGATGACAGTATGATTTTTGCTTTTCTTCGAAGCTTTTTCAATTTTTTATTGATCCCTAACTAATCATGGTAATGCAGTTTTTTTATTATTATTTTTTTTTTATTTACGTATAGAGCTGTAATTTTTTGACTCATCACCGTATAATAATCAGTTTATCTTTGTTGGTGATGTTCTGGGTTGTTCGCGTTTCGTTGGTTAGGTTTCTGTTGTTGTGTTATGTTTTATAATAAATCGCCAAGTAATTATATTTATTATGATGAAGTTCTTTCACCTTACGTGTCGTTTTCATTTTATTTAATGCATGCATAATAATGTTTGTGGTTTTTAAATCGCGAGATAAATATAATAAAATATATAAACAACGTGAATAGACACAATTTTGGTTGGTAAGACAGGCACACAAAGACTGTTTATGTATGTATTTAATCAAATCATAATGGATTTTTATGCAGCTTGATTTTGCGCGATGCTACGTATTTTTTATAAGCTTGAACTATTAAAATGACATTTGAGTTTGTAGTCGTGTATGTATAACGTATAATATAATAATTGGGTTAAGCGTTCATACAACAAAACGAATATGACACATTTTTCTGGCTTAGTTCTAAATAATTTTTATTTATTATTTCCATTGTGTGTGCGGTTACACTTTCGATAAGCGCGCACTGTTCTAACAACAAAAACAACAACAAAATACTTTAATTGACATTTTTATCAGTTACATATTATTTTTTGCTTCTTTTTTTATTTTAACTAATATAAATATTAATTTGATTTTTTTTTTTTTTAAATGTGGAGGAAGTGAAATTTTATGACTGTCTAAGTGTCTACTAATTATAAATTATATATGATTACAATTGACAAAGCGATTTATACTTTAAAACTCTATACACTGTAGATTATGGATAGCATATGGCACACGTCCTACCTTGATGATTTATGATGAGTAAAAAGGGGAGTTCTTAGATTTTGCTGGGAATTTATAAAAATTGGTAATAGCCATCGCTGCGATTTATACTATAAGTGGTTTGAATGTAATTAGTTGTGTAATGAGTTTTGATTAATATGATTAAAATTTAATTTGTTTAAAAGCAACCTATTTTAATACAGTGGCGGAAGTGTCATTTTTGTTCTATTTGGCAGGTGTTAATCATTTTATTGTTGTTTATTGTTATTACGTTTTATATTAAGGTACTTGTTAACAATAGTTATCTATCGATAGCTTTTAATTAGTATTTTTTTTATTTGTGGTTTGTAATAATATAATATTGAATCAGCGCTGACAAATCTGGAGTGACGCTATATGAGGTGTCAGATGACTATTTTGGCAAAAGAACTTTTTATTTTTTTTACACTTTTTGAAACACATCATTCTTAATTCAAAATTACAACGGATCCGGCTCTAATTAGTTCCTTTAGCAATAATTAATTCGAAAATTTTGAAACACGTATTTCTGAAATTTTAGAAGTTTAGGTAAATTCGAAAATATTTAGCAATTTTTAAAATAAACCGAACATGAATGATGAATGAGCAACGGTCAGAAAAATTGGAGCTGGACAACATAGTACTGAATAGATTACAAGCAATGGAGAGAAGGTTTCAAAGAGGCGTACAATTCGTAGAGCTTTACAAGCAATTTATGAATGAATACGAATCGTTGGGACACATGAAATTACTCGAAGGACGTTCTAATACAAAAAAATAATTCCTACCAAATCATAGAGTGCTTAAGACATCCAGTACTACAACAAAGCTTAGGGTAGTGTTCATGATGAATCTACCAAATCTAATACTGGCGTGTCTTTAAATGATGTTATAATGGTTGGTGCAGTGGTCCAGTCTCCCTTAAACGACATCTTATTACGATTCAGGCAGCACGAGTTTCTGATTACAGGAGACATTGAAAAAGTGTATAGGAAAATACGCATTGGTAAAGATGGCTGCCAGTACCAACAGATCATGTATAATGAAGCTGAACCAGTGAGTGCCTATCAGCTCAATACGGTGACATATCGCACTGCCTCAGCTTCATTCTTAGCAACAAGGACAGTAGTACAAATAAAAGAAGATATACAAAGCTGACATGATTGTTTAAGTAGACCATTTAATGATAGAAGCTAGCGACAGAGAACAACTACAATACAAACCACAATGTGTCATATTTTGAATTCACTGTAGCAATCTGGTTTTAATTTGAGGAAGGTCCAGTCAAATAATCTACAAATTCGAAATAGTTTCAAGGAACTCGACACACAGACCAATACAGCTAAAATGATTTCGAAAGTTGACGGTATTATTAATGTTTTAGGTTTTACGTGGAGCTCAGAAAAGGCTGAATTCATTTTTAATACCAATATTTTAAAGAAAAGTGCTATTATGTATAAAAATGGCATTGCTGCCGACGGCGAGTAAAATTTTTAATCCATTAGAGTGGATATCACCACTAATCATCAAGGTAAAAAACATATTTCAAAGTTTGTGGGCCGAAAAGATCAATTGGGATGATTCGCTACCAGCACCCATTCAACAGAGTTGGTCTGATGTAGAAAGTGAACTCCAAAATATAGCCGTCTTCAAAATACCAAGATCGATTCACTCGACAACAAAAACTTCTCTACACCGTTTCATCGATGCAAGCGAGGTGGAAACAGTAGTGATATTTCCACATTAATCACAACTAAACCACGTGTATCTCCAATAAAATAGCTGAGTATACCGAGGATGGAGCTGATAGGTGCACTCTTGCTCCATTTGGTTGATCTGATTAAAAAATCGCTCACCCTAGATATAGCAAATTTAGTGTTATGGATAGATTCACAAATATTTCTTAACTGGCTCTATGATCATCCCAGGAATTTAACAAAATTTTTAGAAAATGAAACTTGCGAAATTCTGCCCAAATACCAGCGTTGCCAATGGAAACATGTATCCTCAAAGAGAACCCTGCCGATTTAGCTTCACGCGGCTTAACATTATAAAAAGTTTGACATTCAATGGATTGTAGTGGCAGGGCCTCAATGGATTGCCAAGAAAGAATCATGCTGGCCAAAGGCCTACGAATTCGAAAGAGATACACGTACACGTTGAAAGAAGACCATGCCACTCTGACAGCTTCATTATTAATTACGACAATTTTATAGAAGAATTCTCCAACCGGTTTTCAAATGCCTCAACAAACTTCAAAGATGAACTCATTGCATTAAGAAAAAATCAAGCATTACCAAATCGGAGCAAATTGATTTCATTAAATCCATTTATTGATGATAACGGTCTGATAAGAGTAGGCGGAAGAATTCAAAGGCCAATTGCACCCTTTAACGTCAAGCATCCCATTATTCTTCTAAACGTGGCATTCGCCAAATTAATCGTCTTAGATTCGCACCAGTTTCACCATCACGCAGGAATTAGTTTACTATTGCGCTTGGTCCATAGAAAATGTTGGGTTATTAAATGTAAGGACCTAGTAAAACCAATAATCCATACGTGTACCAAATATTTTCGCCAAAATTCAAAGCGGTAAAGCCAAAAAATGGGTAATTTACCTAAAGCTCGAGTCACATTAATTCATCCTTTCAATCAAGTTGGGGTCGATTATTGCAAACCAATTAAAATGCGTATATAGCGAGAAGAAAAAGCCAGCAACCTACGAAGAGTTATGCTAGTATATTTATTAAGTACAAAAACCATTCATATAGAAGTGCAAGCAGTTTGTCAACATAGAGATTTGTGGGAGCTTTTAAGCGATTTAACATAATGCGAGACGCGAAGTTTGCCATATCATATACGGTGAGAATGGCACTAATTTCCTTCCTTCTTAGAAACAAATTTAATTGGAAGTTTAATCCTCCAGCAGCTCCTCATATGGGTGGTATCTGGGAGTCTTACTCACCATAGAGGATTTTTTCATATTGACGACTCAAATCGAAGCAACAATCAACTCCAGGCCGGTATGCACTAACACCTCAGAAGACATAGATGCGGTCACTCCGGCACATTTTCTTATTGAAAGTTTTTAAGTTTTATTCATTTGTAACTAATGTGTAATTATTATATACATACACAACAATATCTTTTAGGAACAGGTTATTAATTAAAAAGCAACACATTTTTTTTTTGTTTAACAAAACCCGTTTTTAATTATTTACTAGCCGGTAAACCCGGTGAACCCAGGAAAATATTATTAACCATTTGTGGAAAATCAAAATATCAACTATAGCGGGTGAAAATTTACGAATAAAAAGATACTTCAGACTGTATTTGCCAATGCAAATTCTAATAGGAAGCCAAGAAATAACATAATATAACTTGGATTTAAGATGCCACAATTAAGGGCATTGCCTCGTTTCCAGTGCAATAAAATTTATTATATGTTACTTTATTTTCCCGCTTTCTATTTGAATTCGTCTTGGAAAAACCAAAATACTGTGCTCACAAATCATGATGGCTTAAGGTAAGCCATTTTAGGTGTTATCTCAAATTCGAAACCTCCAGAATCGATTTCATATTTAGCCGGTAATTTAGTTTGGCCAGCTCTCTCAAATAAAGAAAAAAAACCTAAATTTATCCAACTTATTAAGCTTTAATTGGATGGACAAGCTTTTTAAATAGTTCGATATAAAGATTTTGACTTATTACTCTTATTTTTTGGTCTTCTTGTATTTTTTAAAATTAATTTCCCGTCGGCTAATGACGATTTCGAGATTTTAACCCTCAGGGTACAGACTATAAAAAAGTCACGTTCAGTACTGACATGGGTTAGCCTAACCCGGCAACTTTGATTGGCTGTATCTTGGGCTGTAGTTGGCCAATTGAAACGTTTTTTTTTAATCGATAGTCCATTTTGTCACAAATACGAGGGTGCTAATAGATTTATCGAATAATTTGTTTAAACAAAGATAGATTCAAAAGTTTAAACATTTTGAAACATTTTTTTGTGAAAAATCACTTTTTTTTTTAAATTGTATAACTTTGTGAAAAAAAAAGATATCGAAATTTTTCTTGTTGCATTTTAAAGCTAAAAAGTTGTTCTTTAAAATGGCCGTATCAGTTTTTTGATCCATTCCAAAAACTATATTTTTTTTAACTTTGAAATCACTCGTTTTTTAGGATAGCGATAAAACGTTCCATGATTGATTTATCGTAACAAGGCACAACTGTAATATAAATAAATAACAAAATTGATTATTTTGCGGTCGAGAGAACTCGCACACAAGTTGCAGCGCTTTTGTTTAGCCATTTTGTTATCAACAAATGCATCTCTTATGTCCATGTCCTCTGGTAAATCTTTCGCCTTCAAAAAATCTTCAATCATACCGCGCAGTTTCTTTCGCAACGTAGGGGTAGCTAGTCTAGCAGCTAGCGCAGGTTTAGCAAGTTGCATCGCAAGTTCCATTCCATAATCAATTCTTTTCATTTGAGTGTTATTTTGATTTAACTTGTAAAGGATAAAAGAATTTAACAAACATTTGGTTAAAATGAACACACGTTTATAATGAACAAAATTATTTGTCCTAAGACCGTTCATTATAAGCTAATTCTGCTGGACATAAGCATAGAGCATAATTTTGAGGGTAGGATACACAATAATAAATTTTTAATTAATAATAAATATTTAATTAATAATAAAAATATAAAAAATAATAAATTGTACAAACCAAAACACTTTACTCCAGCCAAAACTCCAAAAAAAAAATAAAAATTCTGTCTCCCGAAAATACGGATTTTGTAACGTTTAGTACTGACTGGGTGAGAAATACCCGAGGTCAACTTTCTAACTCGTACCACTCGAGCACCAAGCGCAGACTGAGGCTGCCACTCACGGCTTACACAGACACTACCACAAAGAATTTTTACCCCCCACTCCGGACCCCCACCTTTCAATTCCTTTCAAATGGCGCGACTTTCAAAATCTGTCTGGGTTACGGTAACCCAGTCAGTACCCTGAGGGTTAAAATTATAGCTTTAGAAGCGCAATTTTGCAAAAGCAAGATCTGCCGGAACCGTTTCAAGTGATTTAGTTCATATTAGTCAAGGCCGTTTCGAAAGTGCACAGTCATTCGGAAATAAAACAGAAAATTTATTATTTGAACTTAATGAATTATTCACTCTCCAAACAATGAAGTAATGATATTAGTCACTCTCCAAACAATGAAATGACTCTAAATTCTCTACAAAATGGACTAAAAGAACCTTTAAGGACCATAATTAAAGCTCATCATTTCGAATCATTGGCAGATGCAATAGCACAAGCTATAGAAGAAGACTTATCATATAAGCCTTCCACTACTTTCAACCAAAAATAGTGTGTACCAACTGCAATAACCTAAATCATTCGTGTTATGAATGTTCTAAACATAACATAAGTTAAGTTCAAATAATAATGCTTCAGAGTCAAGTTCAAACTTTAACAAACTTAATCCCAACACAAGCATTAATTATATATCTAATTCTTATCAACAATCAAGTCGTGATTAGAAACGTTGAAATGAAAATCACAATCAACTATTTTGCAGATATTGCAAAAAAATGATCATTCAATTGAAAATTGTTATAAGCGTCAACAAAGCAATAATTCTCGAGTTGAATCACAAGTGTATACAAATCATGTTCACAATTCGGGAAACTTAGTGAAATCCGAGCAAGAACCGAACACATCTGCTCAGATTCAAGATCACGAAACAAGTTTTAACAGTTGAAGACCCTCATTATTTTTTTAATTGGTACAGGCGCAGATATCAGCCTAATTAAGAGAAACGTAATCAAATATAACACTGAAGTATTTTCCAACTTAAGAATTCAAATTCAAGGTATTACAAATGGGAATATAGTACATTAGCTTTAGTAAAAAGAATTATTTAATTTAATTTAAAAATTAATTACATAGTAAATATTATTTGTTATTACATATGTATAATTATTGAAATATATTAAAGTTTTAAATTCGGGATTAAAAAATATTGTTTCACAAAATAATGCACACGAGTCATAATTGAATACCAGAATCTTATTGAGATTGTGGCTATGATTAAAATGATGCTTGGATAATATCAGTCCCGGAAATAATGCTATTCGATGAAATCACTATTTTTGAGCTTGCTAGCTTCTCTATTAAATTGCAAGCCGCAATTTCGGCGTATGTTACTCCACCCACAATAAATATAAATATCGTACGTGGTTTCATAGGAAATACATCACGCAGCTCAGATTTTCGTATTCGAGTTAATATTTCTTTAATCGATAAAAAATTATTTGAATTTGAGAATAGTTTCCCGGACACCTTTAAATGTTCCAACAAATGGCCTAATTTAGAATTAATGTCTTCGAAATTTTCTGATTTTAATAAAACATGAGCTAATTGTGCTATTAAAGGTATGTACATGCCATTAAATACATAACTCGGACATAATGGATGTTTTCGCGCTTACGATGAAGTAATAGTATCTGGTTCATCACGAATATTATCAGTAGTTTGTGGAAGTAGCTTTAACCTATGCATATCCATGTGGAATTGATTTTACCATTTCGCCGATAATTGGATTGGAATTGCTGACGTTGTCAAATTGTTTAACGATGATATTAGTACATTGGTTTTATTTGGATTGAGCGTATCGACAAATAATTTTGCGTTCAGAAGGTTAGAAAATACCGCAAGGTATTTATACCCGAATGCGTTATAATAATTTTTAATAAAATTATTACATTCTTCAATAGTTAGACCGCCGATTGTAACATGAAATAAACATATTAGTGTAAGAACATTATATTTATGTGCACCAGTACTAATTAATTCATCGATATATGACATTATTTGCTTTCGATTACGATTATTTATCATATTCTCCTGAATATCCTGTATCTTCTCGAAAGTACCGCTCATCTCACTCATAATTGTTTCGCATAGGATTAAATGTTTGAACAATTCCTTCTTTTGTCTGGCCACTTTTTGTAATTTATTCTGAACGAATTCCTTCATCTCATCAATTCCCATACTCTGGGTAGCATTCCTTTCAAAACCTAAAGATTCCGCTTGTGCACTTAAATTGGTGATCACCTCTGAAAAGTGCATGTATTTGTGATCATTATAAATCCGATCGAAGTTACTATTCAGCTTAACAGTTCCGATATCTTTTTTTATATTGTCAGCCGTTTTAGACTGTTCAGTTTCCATAAAATCTAAACGTCCTGTTTTAATACGATTCTTATCCGTTTTAGCTTGTATGGTGCCAGTTCTAATCGGAAACAATTCCGAAAGTAATCCTGCATATATGACCAGAGTCATCAGGCACGACGGATAGTCTTTATTTCGATCGATTATAATCATTGCTGTAAAATCGGAATTCTTGTTCAAGTTATTGCTAATGTTACTTTCTTTTTCCAAATGTACTTCAGCCCGAGATTTCTTACTATAACTTTCGATCCGATTAACCATTTCCAAAACTTTTTCAGAAACATCGCCGTATTTTAAAATTATTTTCGGTTTTTTGCAAACCAAAAAGAATAATCGTAAACTGTGCGCAATGCTGCCGAGTAGTGAGCAATCTTGTCGCACAAAAACTTCACGATAAATTTGGGATATTTCTAGACTGAGCACACAATTATCGATGGTTAGAAAATCCCATTGAAAGCAATGTAGGCCGACAACATTGTAAAGCCCTTTTTCCTCCAATAATTGTTCGAAGATTTTTAATACTGATGGAAATATGATAGTCCTTTGTAATACTGGTGTCTGAGGTTAAGGCATTCCTGCTCTGGTATGATTGGATTTGGTCCAAAACATGTTTGAACAATAATAAATTGGTCGATATCAAATAAATGAATTGTCTTTGTTGTGGGGGCGGAGATTTTTGATCAAATTTATAGATTTTATCAACTCCCTTGACTCTAAGCCATGACACGCCACATACATGTTCTAGTGGTTTAATCAGTGCTGGTTCAATAATTAAATCTTTTTTGCCCGGTATTTGATAGAATACGTTTTGTAACTTTTCTTGTGCAATTTTATTAAATCCCAACAATTTTTTATCCATTGAAGAATACATCGTCAATTAATTGTACATACATATGTACATATACGAGGCAAACACCATTACACCAAACAGCACTGGGCACATACTAGACAATTACATTATTATTCCGCAAAACTTTCATATAGTTCCGGATGATTTCCCAATAGATTGCTGTGGAATCTTAGATCTTTTATTAAAATGTTCATCAACTTGATCAATTTAATCTGTTTCATTTTAAATCATTATCCACTAAAATTCCCAATCGATTAGAACTTCTGGAATCTGGATTTTGGAAATTTGTCGAGAGTTTAATGACGTATTTTTTGTACCGTGCGATACTTTAAATGCAACCAACGGAATTTATCATGATATCGGTACCCTACCCAATAGTTCACCTATCTATAAAAAACCTTATAGGCTGCCGGAAATTACAAAAAAGAAATTAATTCTCAAGCTAAAGAAATGCTTAAGGATGCTATTATTTAACCAAGTATTTCGCCATGGAATTCTCCATTATTAATCATATCAAAAAAATCTTCCAACGGAGAAAAAAATTGGAGAAACAAATTGGAGAATCAGTTGATTTCTGACAATTTAACAAAATCACCTTCAATACAGTATTTCCGTTACCAAATGTGTCCGATATCCTTGACCAATTACTGCAGATAAATTATTTTTCCATTTTGGATTTAGCTGATGGAAATCATAAAATATTAATAAACCCCAAAGATAAAGAAAAAATGGCATTTTCTACAACATATGGGCATTACTAATATTTAAATATTATTAAGCCACAATTTTATAAAATTAAAATTATTTAACGGTTTAGGGCTCTATACTGTTTTTATTTTTTTTTAAATTAATTTGAGCTTTCGGACTTACTTCGAGTCCATTTTCAAAAGCGTTTAAAAAAATTTTCCAATACAATTTTCCTTTTATAAATATGTAAATGAAAAACCAAAATTCGTGTGTCTAAACTAGAAAAATATTTTCCAGACCGTGACAAAAAAACGTGTGGTAAATTTTACGAAAAAAGCTTTTACAAAATATGAATAAAATTTGAAACATTTTACAAAAATATAATGAATCAATTATAAGTATAAGGCAAACAACCAAATTTAGATAAATAAATCATAAGAATAACCAATATAAGCATAATCTCCGACAATGTTTATTGAGTTCACTGGATTTTATGTGTAACATTTCCAAAAACGATCTTTTTCTAAAATTTGTTTGCTGTTCCAAAATTTTACCGTTATCTAAAGTTATTTGATGATTTGTGTTTTTTAAATGTTGAGTGAGAGCACTATTTTGGTTTAAATCTCGATAAACTGCACTTTTATGTTGATACAAGCATTTTTCAATCAATTATTTCGTTTGTCCAGTATACGTTACGTTACATTGGCATTGGATCTGAATCTGATAGACAACATTGGACTTTTTCTTTAAAGGAAGTGAATCCTTAATCTTAGAAAACAAAGTTGTATTTAAATTCGAAAGATCAAGCTAATTTTTTAAAGGATAAAAACAGTATTGAGCCATACACAGTTAAATAATTTTAGATTTATATGGGCATTACCATTTCCTAAGAATGTCATTCGGAATAAAAGATGCACCTAATGCATTACAAAGATTAATGAATCCTTTATTAAGCGGATTAAATAGAGTAAAGTGCTTAGTGTATCTTGAAGATGTTGTTGCTTATGGTTTGAATCTAGACGAGCACAAAGTTTAATATGAAATTTCAAACAAACAAATGAAACTTTCTTCGAACTTAAGTTAGATATACGCGTCACGGTATCAAACCCGATCCATCACTAGTAGATGCAATTTTAAAATTCCCTATTCCTGCCGATATCAAACAGAAATCATTATTTCTTGAACTTTCCGGTTATTACCGACGGTTTATTCCGAATTGTGCAAAGATAGCAGAGTCACTTTAGTGCTTCGAAGAAATGCCAAAATTTGAATGGAATGCATTTACCGAGGAAGCTTTCAATAAATTAAAAGAATGTCTTTGTAAACAACCAATTTTACAATAACCGAATTTCAGTGAAATATTTATATTGACTACCGATGCCAGTGGTAAAGCGGTAGGTGCTATTTTATTTCAAATGCACGACTCCAAAGATCTGCCAAAGCTTATGCTACAGTAGAGCCTTGAATGTAGAGGATAACAATTTCACCATTAATTACAAACTTCGAAAAACTAATTATGGGGCCGACACTTTATCGCAAGTCGAAATTTCTCCAAATGAAAAATATAAAAATAAAAATTAAATTATTCCGTCATCTCCAACTCAATCAGTACCAAACCGATCAATTTTAGATAATCCTGTTCAAGCGAACCTACCTAGTTCTCATTCCAGCAAACTACAAATAGCTAAACTTATAAATTCGATGGATATTGATCAAATAATTAAAGATTTCCATATTACACCAGTTGGAGCTCACCAAGGCATTTGTCGTACGTTAAAACATATTAAATATTATTATGGTTTTTCCAATATGATCAAAAAAATCAAAAACGTCATAAAAAATTTCGATTTTTGTCAAAAAAATAAATATGGACGTTGAACAAAAATTCCGATGAAAATTATGGATACAGCAAAATCACGATTCGAAAGAATTTTTATGGATATCCAATAAATCCGCCTTCATATTCACAAAATCTATATATCCTGATAATTCAAGATGACTTAACGAAGTTCTCAAAAGCCATTCCAATCCAAGATCAGGAAACTTCAACAGTCGCAAAGGTTTTCTCAGAACATTTCATTTGACAATATGGTTTACCTGATATTGTAGTGACCGACCAAGGGTTTAATTTTATGAGCAAAATTTTTAAAAGTATGACAAAATTATTTAAGGTCAATCCACAATCCAACGGATTTCTTGAACATCGCACTTTAGGAGAACATCTTAAGACATTTACAACAAATGATAAATTAAACTGGGATAATTTGTTAGTATATGAAATGTTCGGATATCCCATACATTCAGAGGTTTGATGCCATTTGAGTTACTCTATGGTCTATCAAATATTCCAGATTCTATTAGGAAAAAACCTGAAATTTTTTAAAATTATAATGATTACATAAGTGAGTTAAAATACAAATTACTTATGGGAAGTAGCCAGAAATCATTTGATTGACACGAAGAATAAATCCAAAGTATCTCATGATAAAAATACTAACTTTACTAGTTTAAATAGTAGTGATGAAACATTACTATGTGATGAAACTGATAATTCTAAAACCAAACATCTATGGCTGGGACCACACAAGATTATCAAAATAATTTCAGAAGAAAACTTCTAAATCGATCTTAATAAACGCTTAAAAGTTGTGCATAATAATAAACTAAAATATTATAATTCCGAAAAGAACTCAGCATAATATGTCTCTCTTTGGCTTCAATAACTGCTTTTACTCGTTTTGGCATGGACTCCACTAGTTGTTGACAGTTTTCAGAGATCCTCTCTTCCCGATACCAAACCTGAATAACCGCTTCTATCATCTTTGTTTTTGTAGTGCAGTCAATTTTGCACAGTCTAACTTGATAAATTTAATTATTGATAATAACCGCCCCGGTGGCACAGTTGTTAGCATGCTTGCTTTAAGCTCCGGAGGTCCCGGGTTCGATTCCCGGCGGGTGATGAAAAAATCACGGCTGGTTTAATGTAAGGATCAATGAACTAATCACTCATTATCCGTTGTAAAAATGATTACGAAACTTCAAAAATGAAGCGGCCAAATCCCTCCATGGGATGTAGCGCCAGCGAAAGAAAAAAAAAAAAAAAAAAACTTGATAAATGGCCCATATATTCAAAATAGGGTTCAGATCGGATGAATTTCCGAGCCAATCTAGAATAATTACCTCCTTTTCCTGGAAATATTCAACATTTCATCCGAAATATGGCAAGGAACAGAGTCCTGTTGTGTGCAGAGTTCTGTCAACAAAAAGATGCTTTGGAGAGGTTTATGGAAGTTGGATGTTTAGTGCCAATCGAAGGCATGATAAATAGCCAAAAATACAAATCAATGTTGGAACACTATTTGAACAAAGAACTTGACAAGTGACAACCCCAAGGAGGAGCAATTCTTCAACAAGACTCTGCTATCTGCCACAAGTTGAAGGAAATATTGAAATATTTCCAGGATAAGGAGATAATTAATCTAGATTAGCCCGGGAATTCACTCGGTCTGAACCATATTGAGAATTTCAGAGCCATTTGCAAAGTTAGACTGTGCAAAATCGACTGCCTTACAAAAACGAAGATGATAGAAACGCTCATTTAGGATTGGTACCGGGATGATAGGATCTCTGAAAACTGTTAAAAACCAGTGGTGCCCATGCCAAAACGAGTAAAAGTAGTTATTGAATGCAAAGGGGGACATATTTCCAGGCAGTTGTATAATAAATTGTTTAAAAATTTATCTTACAAGGAATTAACGGTTTTATCATAACAATTGCCTATGATTCCATTAATTTGCACAATACTGTATATCTAATAAATAAATAAAAATTAATTGTAAAAAAATAATTGAAACAAAATTGTAAAAATATTATAAATTAAAAACTAAGTATAAATAATGAATAAATAAATAAATATCAATTAAATAAGTTAATGTGTAAATTGAATTAATTCGTGAGAACCGTTTCCTATCCTCTCAAATCATCTCGAAATCAAAAGGTCAGTTAAAGGGCCATTAATCAAGTAGCAAGCAGCTATAATACAACAGTTTCAGGACCTGTAATTGTTGTTCTAACCCGCTTTTAGATTGCTTCATCGCAAAATTCGATTTTTGGAAATCAGCAAATTCTGAGCCAAAAAATCCACAATCTGCAATATGTGCTCCGATTACTGTTCTTGATACCTATAAGGATAGGTTTAAGAAATTGTAATTGTTGCTTCTACGTGCATTTAGATTGCTTGATTATTTCCATAAATTTAATAGAAAATTCGATTTTTGAAAATAACCTTACTATGAAATATCAGCCAATTTTGATCCAAAAAATCCAAAATCTGCAAACCACTTTTGTCGACGTTTTGAAAGTCCCTGAGTCTGAAAAAGCAAAAAAAACAATGTCCGTCCGTCTGTCTGGATGTCCAGTGGTATCTCGAGAACGGCTTGTCCGATTTTGAATTTTTTTTCCACAAATCTGTTTCTATGGTCAAGGCGGAGATTTGAAAAGCTTTTGGAGAATGTACGTCAAGAGGATGGGATACCTGCCATACGAATTGACCCAAAATACCTGGTTTTATAAATATTTACGATTTTTTTTATGTATGCTGGTTTGATTTATGAATTGGGCATTAAATTGGGTGTTGATTTGAAGGTTAAGTTAGGGGTCAATTTGCGGGTTGAGTTGAAGTTGAGTTGGAGTTAAGTTGGGGTTGGGGTTGGATTAGGATGTAGTGAGTAGTTAACAACTTTTTTATATGATGGAATTGTATATTTGTCAACCGATTATTATGAAATTTGACATGTGAGTGGTGGAAATGGGAATCTAAAATGATTTTTGGATGAAGTTCTGGTATGTGGCCAAGTATAATGGAATTTGACTATTTCTCATCACATGTGCGTTGAAAATGGGATTCTAAAATTGTTTTGGATGAAGTTCTGTAATATGGCCAAGTATTATGGAACTTACCCATTTCTCAACCGATTACGATGAAATTCAACGTGTGTATTGGAAATGGGAATCTAAAATGAGTTTTGGATGAAGTTCTGGAATATTGCAAAGTATGATGGAACTTGCCCATTTCTCAACCGATTATAATGAAATTTGATATATGTACAGTCTCTCGCTAAAGTCTATTTTCACCTCCAAAACTTTTCATAATCATATCGTATATGTATACGATGCTAAAATTCTGACTAACAATGCTAAAATCGACATTACATGTCCGATTTAGTTGAAGCTTCGTACATATCCATAGAATGGCCTTAGAAATCGATTGGAAAAGCGACATTAATTAGAACATGCTAAAACGTTCTTACAACATGCTGTCTCGACCTGTATCCTTGGGCAACTGTAATCAACTTCAATAATTTATTACACCCGCGGCGGGAACTCTATGACCTTGAAACTTCGTCAGGTAGTTCTTTATCATTCTACCTATCCAGAACAGGTACTGGCTTACTGATGACGTGTATAGTTTCTTATTTATACACGTTCTTAGAACAAGCTGTCTCGACCTGTTTCCTTGGGCAACTGTAATCAACTTCAATAATTTATTACATCCGCGGCGGGAACTCTATGACCTTGAAGCTTCGTCAGGTAGTTCTTTATCATTCTACCTATCCAGAACAGGTACTGGCTTACTGATGACGTGTATAGTTTTTTATTTATACACGTTCTTGGAACATGCTGTCTCGACCTATCCGGAACCTCAATTTCACGCTTCTTTGTAAAATACTTCTAGGGGGCCTAGCGGCCCGAAAAGTAGTCAACTTTATTCGTTATCGTCTCATCTATTCAGAACATGTACCGTTTTGCCCATACGGGCTGTACTTTCTCATTTATAGACATTTTGGCACATCGCTTCTCGCTAAGTCTTCTCCATAGCAACCATGGGATAGGTAGAAACTCGAAAATCGACGTTTGAATTTTTTATGCAATTTTTGCTTTTCCAATCGATTTCTAAGGCCATTCTATGGATATGTACAAAGTTTCAACTAAATTGGAGATGTAATGTCGATTTTAGCATTATAAAATCAGCATTTTAGCATCGTATATGTACATATACGATATGATTATGAAAAGTTTTGGAGGTGTATGTAGACTTTAGCGAGAGACTGTATGTGTTGGAAATGGGATTCTAAAATGATTTTTGGATAAAGCTCTGGAATATGGCCAATTACACGGTGAGAAATATCAGTATAATTTTGCATACTACTTTCGGTATAAAGCTCTAGAATACGATTTTTCGTGTTAAATTGGATACCTGTATCCCCATGTTACTGAAGCTTTTGACTTGTTTGGTTATTGTTGTTGTATAGTATATGTTGGTTAAAATAGAAATCAATACTATCAAAACTGTCACACCAATTTTTCAACCTTATGACATAGGTGAATGCTTTCCCCATTGAAGATACCAAAGACCGAAATTCTGATCACCTCGTGAAATTTCAGCACTTTATATTTTATTTTATGCAAGCTTTACACCAATCTTTATCGTTTGAAATTTTGGCGAAAGGTGGTGCAGGCGCAAATTTACTTAAAAATATTTGATAGTTATGAAAATGTGTCGTAACAAGATAATAAACGAAAATTTCCTGTTATCGGAGACAACAGTACTTAAGCAAACCGATTTTCATGTCACACCAAATCTTATTGAACACCCTTTAAAATAAACACACAAAGTATATATTTACAAAGTAAACATAAAATATATCTGCAAAGTTTTTGGTTCTTTAAGTTTTTTTTTAGTTTAGTATATTTCTTTCTTATAAAAAGTTTTATATTTTATTTTTTAGTTTATTTGTTTATATTTGTAAGTTGTTTGACCACAATTGAGTCACAAAAATCGAAAAGAAATTAAAAACAGAGAACGCGAATGTTATATTAAGGCAAATCAAATTATTAGACGCGGGGAAAAAAAAGTAGAAACAACAAAAAACAATTTGATATACGCGTGCGGTTTACTAGTAAACATTTTTTACAATTAAATTTGAACTGTTTTGAAGGTGTTGTTTACAATGAGTTTATTGTAATAAGAATATGTGTAGTCTTAACGTAAAATATTTTAATAACCCTAGGCACGCACTATACGTGTTGGGGCGCAACGAAATCATCGGTTAAGGTTGTGATTGTGATCTCGTCGATGGATTCGTCCCATTGTCTTCTAAATAGTGCTAATAAAAACAAAAGCAAGAACATTTCATAATTAATAATATTAATAATACATTTTATTATTATTACTAGAATAGAAATTATCGCCGTACAAAATTAAACATTTTCATTGATCCAAAACGTTGTTTGTAAAATAAATTAATTTTCAATTCCATATTTTATTTAATTAAAAATTCTTGTCATACAAATAATTGAAATATTATTTATTTATTTATTATGTATTATGATTTTCTTGTAACTGCTGCTTAGAATAAGAAAATATTGTAAATTAATTCTATTTTGGAATACAAATTAAATTTATGAATTTTTAATTTTCTTTGCGCCGATCTGTGTTCTGTATTTATTTATTTACGAGTAGTAAAAAATAAAAAAAAAATTAGAATTTAAAATTTATTTATAAAATATGAAATTTTTTAATGTGATAATTTTAAACATTATTGGTTTAGAGTATTTGATTCATGTCACATAATAATTAATTTTTGCTTTGTAATGATTGTTATGTGTACTGTGTAGGTGATACATAATTTATATGGATTGTGATACCCGATTATAATAATTTTCTCTTCCGTATTTCAGTGATGAAATAAATTATTGTCGTTTATTTTGTGTCGTGTATCAAAATCAATCTCAGGTTTCTAAACAGGATTGTCCTTCGCAGTTTGAAGTTTGTCCAGGAAATAAATCAATCGCGAATAATAAATAAATGCAGCGTAAGTTGGATGGAACCTGCAGCCCAAGAAAATCCAAATCAGAGAGATAAAGCTACCTGCAGAGATACTTGCGGGTATTTTAAAGATGATATTTGGCTTAAAGGATTTAAAGGTTGGTCAAAAAGAATTAACGCAATCATCAATACTACGAAAAGTTATAGGAAAAATTCGAATAATTGCTATCCCGAACTAGAGCAAGCAAGAATAGAAAAACTCACTAACCGTAACAGTAAACTATCAAAATTAACCAAAAATAATTTTTACGTATACTACTGAACAATAGTAGACGAACAATGTAAAAGCAAATACAGTAGAAGAGAATAAAACCGCTTTATATAGTAACCGTAACATTTATTATCGCAACTATCTGATATGATAACGCAACATTTTAGATATTTCATATTTTTCTAACAAATAAAATGTCCTCCACTGCGAGATTTTCGTCAGCACAATCAATCCTAAAATTGAAAGATCTGATTACCTTTTTAATTTCAGGGACATTATTAGTGTACTCGTTTTAATCTTAACTGCCACTGTTACGGATGTTTTCATCACGACTATTGTTATCACGATTGCAAAAGATGCTGGAAAAATAGATTTATGGTTATCGTTAGTTTATGGACATCGGTACACGGTTCAGTAACTATAAAAATTACGACTTTAATGTTGAGCTTTAAGTTTTCAAGAACATTATGTCTACATCTGAGCCCAGTAAACACTTTTTTCGCCTCCGCTGCTTCAAAGGCAGTATTATTTGTTGATCCAAAGGGGAAAGAGTAGTGATTGTATTTTGTGGGGAAAATAGGGCTGTATTGGCCCATCATCGGATTTAACAACTTCTG
This sequence comes from Tipula helvola, assembly GCA_963556165.1. NCBI lineage: Eukaryota > Metazoa > Arthropoda > Insecta > Diptera > Tipulidae > Tipula > Tipula helvola. The sequence continues at coordinate 353,515,329 of OY744481.1, read as the reverse complement.
CTTCAAAAGGACGTCTAGCATTTGCAAACACGGTAACAACTTTTTGGGGCAGGTTTTTTGACCACATAATTGTCAACCGTTCCTAAATTTTTTTATAACTGATTCATTTGGTTTCGGTTATATACGCACAAAGGTTTTATCGTGGAGAGTTTTTTGGGCTGGCTCCCCCTTTCGTGGGCTGTATTAACTTATTCTGTCAAAAAATCAAAACCTTTAATAACGCTGGTGCTTAACTTTTCGCCACTTATTTTCAGCAGATGAATTCCGTACCTTTTTTAAAAATTTGGTATCAACCCAGGCTTACAGAAAATTTAATTTGAAGCTATAATCTTGATGGAACCGTCTGGCATTCAGTGATTCATCCGTAATTTTATTCTCATGTAACCTTTGTTTTAAAAAAAAACCTTGTATAACGCCTTTTCCGGTACAAATTTTTCAATTTTTACTTTATTTTGTTTAATTCTTTCCACGGGACTTTTACTGGTTTTATAGGTTCAAACTTTCCGAAACTTTACTCCATTTTTGGTTGTTCGTATGCTGTTTATATCAGTACTCGAATATAAAAAAAATTATGCAGCGTTAAGCGAGGGTTGCAATCGTAAACGCGTAACTGATGCTCCAAATGATGGTAGATCAGGGGCAGTTACCCATATTTTTACTGAAACCATAAAATCCATAGCGTTCTGTAGTAATTTCAACACCGGAGCAAAATTACGATGTAACAGTTTGTGCGGTTTTAAAATTCAACGGTATCTGATTGGGAAATAATTTCTAATTAGGATCGACCACAAACCTTTATTAGAGAATTAATTAAATTTATAGAAGAATTTTATTAAATTGTACGTTATAAAATTTAGGGTTTCTGAACAAAAAATTTACTTTTATGAAACTCGGAACAAAATTATAAAAATTCTGAAGCAAATCTCTCAGAATTTGACTTGGTTGAAAAATTATAAAGATTTTAGCTTAAACTAGTTCAGGCAAACGATTGAAAGTTTCATAATATAAAATTACAAAATATCATAAAAAGTCGAAGTTTTTTAAAATTTTCAGAATTTGTGAAGCTATTCCATAATATTGATAAAATTTAGTATGTATGTAAGTAAAATCTAAGTAAGATATTAATTAGTTAATGGGCGTTTGAGAGCCTATATTATGATACCACTAAATTTCGCAGTAGGCTGAATTCTAATTTATGGCCTTATGTTTTATTTTTATAATTTTCAAGACCAAAAATAAAATTTGCGCTTTTCCATTTGCAATTACCATTGTATTTAGGCAGTTACATAGTTTCTTCCGAATCAGTTAAGAAATGGCTTTGTTTTATTCAAATTGGTTATTTTTCAGAACCACATCCGGAGCGCATGTTGGAATCCCATTTTCATCATAAAAAAACCAGTTCCATCCCAATTAGTTTAGGAATGGCTTAATGGTATTGAAATTGGTCATTTATTTGAACCCATGCCTTGTTCAATTCAAGGTTGCCTTTTTTTGTCTGTTTTATACAAATCCATTGATATAAACCATCAAATTAGCAATTTTTTAGAACCACATCCGGAACTCAATTTTGAGTTCCAATTTCATTATATAAACCTAGTTTCATTTAATTGGTTAAGGAGTCGTTTAGTTTAATTTAAATTAGCGATTTTCCAGAACACAAGCCTTGTTCCATTCAATTTGGCCACTTAATCACATAGACCGGTTTTATCCCAACCAGTTGAGAAATGACTTAGTTCCATTCAAATTAATCATTTTCTAGAATCATATCCGTAAGTCATATTGGAATTCCAATTTTATAATTTAGTTAATTGTTAGTATACTTATAGTTCCATTCACAATTGATAATTTTGTAGAACTTATTCAAATTGGACATTTTCATTATATAAACAGAGTTTCATCCTACACGGTTGAGAAATGGCTTAGTTCAATTAAATTATTCAGAAAACAGGTCTTGTTCCATTCGAATTAGCCATTTCGTCATCTAAATATTGTAGTTTCATCGAAATCGGTTGAGCAACTGGTTTAGTCCCTTTCAAATTGACCATTTTCCAAAACCAAATCCGACACAACAAATTGGAATGCTATATTTTCATCTATCAAACCAATTTCAATCGCAATCGATAAATCCAGAACTCATTTTGAAATTCCAATTTCATCATAAAAACTGAGTTTCACCTAAATCGGCCACTTTCCAGAACCAAATCCGGAACACGTATTGAAATTTCAATTTCATTATATAAGCCAAGTCTCATCCCAATTGGTTAAGAAGTCACACTTAGTTTCATTTCAATTAGTCAATTTCCAGAGCCCAGGCCTAGTTCTATTCAATTTGGCCATTTTCATCATATAGACTGAGTTAGTTAAAATTGGCCATTTACGAGAACCACATCTGGCAACTCAATTCTCGGTTGGGAAATGGCTTGGTATACTGTTGAAATTTTCCAAATTTTCTGAATAAAATCTGGAATTCATATTGAACTAAGTTTTTTACAAATCGGTTGAGAATTTGTTTATTTTCATTCAAATTAGCCATTTCATAAAAGCACACCCGGAGCTCGGCTAAATAAACGGAGTTTTACCTCAATTCGTGAGGAAGTTCTAAATTCCATTTAAATTGCCTATTTTCAAGAACCCAGGCCTTGTTCTATTCAATTTGGCCATTTTCATCATATAGACAAAGTTTAGTTAAAATTGACCATTCTACAGAACCACATACAGCAACTCAACTCTCGGTTGAGAAATAACATAGTTAGAAATACGGAACTTAAACTGAAATCAAATTTACATCATACAAACTGAGTTTCATTCAAATCAGTTGAGAAATTGTTCAGGTTGCCTAATTCCATTTAAATTGGACATTCTCCAGAACTACATCGGAAGTATTAGTAACAGGTACCAACTGTTCAAAATTCATAACTCCGGATTTGTCACTGCTACCTACTATAAGGTGTTGAGTCTAACACCTTATCTAATACAATACCGGTACCCTCGCTACATCAAAGGGAAGTATGTATATATTCATCCGTCTTCAAGTTATTTGATAGCACCCATCCATCAGGATACATACATGCCACCCTCTGCTCTTGAATTCAACGCTTGCACTTATCTACTATAAATGGAGAATAGCTTTGCAGCATACGTGAGCCACTGTAAGACTACAGCTCTAATGAAAGCAGATATGAAATGCAGTTACTCAAGCGAGATGGCGAAATACCAGCAAGCGGTCAGATACTTTAGAGGCCAATCACAACTATTTGGATTCCATTTCACAGATACAACGCATAGATCTTTATAACTAGCTCAAGAACAACTTGTCATGTAATTTGCGATGACTTGTCATGTCAGGATAAAAGACATTCAGCAGCGAGTTTAAACATTCCTCTTTTGTAGTCATTCAATTTGAGCGAGATGATTAATGTTATAGACATCATGAACCAAAAATCGATTTCTTAATTCCCAGAATTCGAGGCAATTGATACCGTCATTCAAGACCACAAGAGGTCACTAGAGATATATGAAGCCAAGGTTAACATACACGATTAACATCACTACTTAGCAATTTATTTAGTAATACCAGCGGATCTCTTTATGATCGCATGGTGTATATTTAGAAGAATGAATTTGCTAGCACAGCTACACCCGGTTCAACCCCTGGAACCACCCCCTCAAGATTAACACCAATATCTTGAAATAGTACGTATTCCGTAAAGACACAAAGCGGACAACTATAGAACAATGAGCGACACATTCCAAGTATCCGCATTATAAACAACCAGATGAAAGCTTAAAGGAGCTCGGGAGTATGTTCACTTCACGTATGAACAGGGATTATTTGTTAAGTCATCGTTTTAATTTTAAATAACAAATAAATAATTTGTTTCTAGCCAAAACGCTTAGGTTACAGAATGTGAAATTTTAATAAATGAAGTATGCACACACGTTATTTGTCGACTTTGCAAAATGTTTTAGTATATAAGCATATAAACAACACTATAAAAACCTATGATTAAGCATTTTCTAAATTTGTATTTAAACCCGAAATTTATTAAAAATAAATCAGAGTAAACTTAACCACCAAAAGTGCAGTTCCAGCGGTAACTTAATTAGATAATTTCGCTAATCAAGCAAACGCTTAGCCTTGCAACCTAAGTATAATATTTGTTAGATTAATACTAACAATTAATTTCAAAGCATAATCTGATGTAAAGCTTTATTAAAATTCAAATTCCCAAATTCTTTATTCTAGAAATTTAGACCATAGTTTTAAATCGTTCAATTAGATAAAATTTTTAAATCAGAATTGAACATATCTCAAAATTACTGAGCTTCAAAATTAAAATTAAATAATTTCGAAATGTTTAGTAGACATTTTAAAAATCGTGTGAAATTAAAGGTCTGGTGCAGGTTAGTAAACTTTGCATCAACACAAAATAATGAAGTTACCGTTCGATTGAGAGTATTGCTGTAGTGTGTTGCTGAAACTCGAGCAGCTTTAGCGATCTACAATTTTCTATATTTATATATATAACGTCCTGAAGTAATATTCTCAATCAACTGAGCTATTTTGATATAGGGATATAGCGATAGGAACTGTAAAAAATTACTTCCAACAGCTATTAAAACTACAGTAAAACCTTTCAGCACAATATTTCTAGGACCACCTAAGATAAACAAATAATCTTTCTATTACGTAATCAAAATGCAACCTTAACTCCATTTTATTTTATGCCGACACTAATTTAGCCACTACAAAAATTTGTTAATAAAATTAATAACCGCGAATAAAAAGCGATAATAACCACGGATTAACTACAACAGAGTTTATCAATTGTAAATTCAACGGATTTGCAATTCCACGAAAGAACACACCTCCATTAGCAGCGCGAATTTATACTACATTCATACTATATATGTATGAATATGTGTATTCATACCATTGTATTGTGTCAGGCGTTAATCTATATTTCGATATTTTAAATACGCGGCAAAATCGTCGAAAATCAATTAATTTTTGGTTGATTGTTACAATCGTAATTAATGTTATTGTTATTATGAGGCAATAATTGCGGTTAATTTATCGGAAATTAATTATTATTGTATTAAAAAAAAAACGTTTACTAGTAATTATGATAAATTTGTAGTGTATATTGTTTTACTATTTATATTGTGTAGTTAAGTAATTCAAGTAGCGTTACGTTTCTTGTTATAAGTTATAATACAAACAAACCACCAAAGGAGAGTCACAACTCGCGTCGTACAATAATAAAGAACAAAAAAAAAATTATCGTTAAGTCAACATAAATATAGAGAAGAAGTGTTATCGACTTATCGTACACAAACATAGAGTTTTTGAATTTGATTAAACAAAACATAAAATTTCATCATTAATTCATGTTCTGACATGAAATTTTTATTATTTTTTAAGAGTTGAATGAATTGATAACGAATAATACGTAATAGCAAGGTGGTGATAATCGGCTAACATAATACACCAGTATACATAGGTAAAAACATTTTCGTATGGGCTTTTGTTTCACAATCAGCTACAATCTTCAAACTTTTACGAATCAGATATGTGTTACATCTCTAACGAAGATCGTAAATAAAACAGGTTGATTGAATTATGTCAAAAAAGATCAAGTTCCAATGAAACTGATTTTGATTTGTAAAATATATTTTGGGTTTGCTGGATTGCATATCACATATATGTATGTATATTATAACTCCTCTCTCCATTTTGTCTTTCTCTGCGCGTTCTCTGACCAATATCATTAAAATACGATCAAATCTGATCATATGAAAATAAAGTAAAACTTACACAGAAAGTCCAATCAACTTTGTATATTATACATTCGTATACTATAAAAATTGTGTTATTGTGTGCTGTATATGAGGCCAGAGCAGAAACAGCAAAACACTGTACTAAAGAAAACTATCAAAACAATACATATTCACCGTTAATCGTGACTTGAATCATTTGTAAAGGTTCGCTTTTTATTAACTTAAATATAATACAGATTTGCCTTTAACTTTATATTGCAGATGTAGGTATTATTTGTACACAAAACCGGGTGATAAAAAAGTTTATTTTGCGCGGGAAATTTTTTTTTTTTCTTGGTTGCTTGTTTTTGTTGACGATATCGCGATAGTCTACGATGATAACTTTACCCGACGAATTAAACAGAATTCGAGTAAGTTAAGGCCGAAGGATGAACGATACGGGAGTGGTATCCTTTCTTTAAACTAGTTTAGTTACCAAATAGTATATTTGGTAACAAATTTTGTATCTGTACGCATCAGTTGAGAATGGCTGAACCGATTTAGCTCAATATTGTTTTGTTGTATTTGTAATTGCCAGGAGATGGTTCTAATGAAAGAAATTTTTTGGAAAATCCACCGGAAATGTCGGAAAATCGAAAAATGATGTTTTTGTATGGGATTTCGCGCGTATCCGATCCAGATAGTCTTTTAGAAGAGAAAAATTGGAAAATCTGAGTGGAAAACTCGGACACTTCCGCAAAAACCCGAAGAAAATTGAATTTTTTTTTTCTATGAAATTTTGAATTTTTTGCATGTTTTGATGATTTTGGACTCTGTAAAGCGGGAAAAGTCGATGCAAAGCTTGAAAAATCTCAGAAAATCGTAAACTAAATTGATAAAAACACAAAGTTAATGAGATAAATAAAGGATGGCACTGGTGTGTGATCATTATTGCCACAACACAGTAGATGGCGTTGTACGTTGACTTAGGTGTTGAGCAATTTGACAGGTGTCCTTTCCGCATTGTCATTTTCGATTGTGCCAACGTGTTATTTTTCTTTCCGCTATTAAATTGGAAATTTGAGTATTAATTCACTGTTTTATGATATTCGAATTGTGTGCATTGCATCCATAAACGATACCATTATTACAATTATATGAAGTTCGGTGTAATTTTTACGATTTCGGGAAGAAACTGTAATTCACAAAGAATGCACGGTGTCCGTGAGAATGAAACGCAAGAGCAACGTGAACAATTAAATGAACAGAGAAGTGTTCATATCGGACAAGTTCGCCCTGCACGGAAACCAGCTCAGGTTCTACAAAACGTAACTCGACGAAGAAGTGCGATAAACGTTAACTTGAATCGCGCTGCTTTCAATTATGACTCTACAATCGCCTACAAAGATCTTCGCTGCGGTTGATATTGGCGCATTGTCTGCCGTGTGCCGACAAAATTCTGTGTGGTGTTCTATAATTAATATTTTCAGTCTTTCATTTGTTTCTGAGTTTGATTCTGGAGAAAATATTATGTTCGTTATTTTAATGAGGAGCGAAATAACATTAAATTTATTAAAAAAATCGGAATTGCCCTTTTCGATTATATCATGAACTAAGATTGGGAAATGTCTCAGTAAGCACCAAAATTGTGATGCTGATTATGCTTTAAATTTTTAGTTTTGCTTTCCAAATTAATAAGTGACGGTATATTGGAGCGGTTAAGATATCCAAAATTTGCGTTTTTAATTCTTTTTTAGACATCTTCTATGGAAATTAATTTATTCTCCGTAGTTAAATATAAAAGAAATAGTTTAAGCTCATATTGCCCAACGCCTTCCAATAAGTCGTGCATTATGTCTACACTATTTGACTCAAATGTATTAAAATATTGAAGATTATTAAGAGCACAATTTTTTTGGAGCCCAAATTCTCGACTCACTTCGTAAAGATCGTAATCATTTTTATTTCGTAATATTTTTTCTTCGAAAATTAATGATTTATTTATGTTTTTTAGATGAGTTCAACAAAAACGTCAGAAATAGTTTGAACTAAATGATTCATGTAATCCATATAAAGAATTAGCTGACAAATTACATATCGTGGCTTTATTACGATGACCTAGATTCAAAATTGTTAAATAAATTGCTAAAACTTACGGTATAAATGTTCTTGGGAATTTCTTAACCGATTTTTGATGAAATCCGACAATACGATGGAAATGAAATTCTCATATGATTTTTAAAATGAAGTTCTGGAATATGGCCAATTAGGAACTTGCTATTTTTAACGGAATAGATAAAATTCGTCAGTTACAATGAAAATGGGATTTTAAAATGGTTTTTAGGTGAACTATTGGGATACGGCCAATTAGTATGGGACTAGGCTATTTCTTCAACGATTTTGATAAAATTCGACCTGTGGGATGGTAAAGAATTCTTAAAACATTTTTAATGAAGTTTTGGGATATGGCCAATTAGGATGGAACTTGGTTATTACTGAACCGATTATGACGAAATTCGACAATTACTATGTAAATGGGATTCTAAAGCTATTTTTTGTGAAGTTCGGGAATTTGGCCAACTTGGATGAAACTTGGCTGCTTCTTAACCGATTTTGATGAAATTCAAAATGTGGGATGGAAGAGGGATTCTTAAATGATTTTTTAATGAAGTTCTGGAATATGGCTAATTATGATGGAACTTGGCTGCTTATTAACCGGTAATATATTTATTAAATGAATGGTTAAGACAAAATGGGATTAATAAATAATTGTTTGGTTTTAGCTCTGGAATATGGCCAGTAAAAATGGAACTTGGCTACTTCTTAACCGATTATGATGGAAATGGGATTATAAAAAGAATTGTTGATGAAGTTTTCTAATATGGCCAGTTAGGATGTAACTTCGCTATTACTCATCCAATTAAGTTGAAATTCGATATTTAAGATCTATTCGACATTTACGATCTTACATGATTTTTGGATAAAATTCTGGAACATAGCAAGTTAGAATGAAACTTGGCTATTTCTGAACTCGGATTATAATAAGGTTTTCTGCGAGGTCTTGTAATATGCCCAATTAGGACAGAGCTATTTCTTAAGCGATTACGGTGAAATTCGACATGAATGATGAAAATAGGGATCTTAAAATATTTTTAGATCAGGTCCTGCAGTAGTTGAATTTATAATGGAATATGGTTATTTTCCACCCATTTTTATGATTTGAAATGTACATTGAAAATGTGGTTCTTTAATTATATTCAGCTAAAGTTCTAGAATTTGACCAATTAGCGTGCCACTTGGTCCTTAACTGATTACGAAATTTTAAATAAGTACGATGGAGCGCGTGCCTATTACGCATTTTGCTTTTTTTTATTCCATTTACATCCGTTATCAAACATAAACTATTAACCGATGCTGGGCGACCACAGCGAGCAGATATTGACATAGGAGGAATTATGGAGGCCATAGTCCTAATACGTTTTTTAAATTAGAAGAAATTTTTAAGGTATTCAAGTATTTAAATATGAGCCTGGCATCGTTTGTCAAAGTCGCGTTTGGCACAGAAAATGGGCGAGACTTGTCATTTACACTTAAGAGGTTAATACCATTTGGACCCAGATTATCTATTTATTACCTGAAAGAGAATGGTTAATTACCCATATCACAGCCCAATAAAACATTAGGCTTCAGAATAAAAAATAGTTTCAGCAAAAAAATCTGAATTTTTGGTTAATACAATTAAGTGCGCCGCTCACACTATACAATTAGCCGTCAATGACGCTTTAAAAGAAAGTAGCCTGAAAGAAAATATTTTACGATTCAGGAACTTGGCGACATACTTAAGGACTCCCACACACAGGAATATTTTGAAGCAACATAAATTAAGGCAGCCGATTTTAAGCAACGTCACCAGATGGAACTCTACATATGACATGATAGAACGATTGCTGGAGCTTAAAGAATATTGTAAAACTCATCAACACACTTATATGGAATTGAACATAGAGGAACAATTGTGGAGTTTCGCGATGGAGTTTATTGAAGCTTTTGCTCCAGTAAAAAAAATTACTTTATTTCTCCAAGAAAAGCAATTATGTATGGGAGATTTCTTTAAAAGTTGGTTGGAGCTGAAGTTGTCAGTAAAAAATATCTCTCACCCCATGGCGAGACTTTTGTTTGACAAGATTGAGCACAGAGAAACACAACTAATGAAAAATCATATCATCTCAGCTGCGGTTTAATTGTTTACTAACTAATGAAAACAAACGAAACAGCATAAACCATTTAAAAAGATTGTTTGACCACTTAAAAAATTTAGAAGGGGCTAACGTTATTGAAGTTTCACAACCAAATGTATCAACGCCAATTCCATGCACTTCGAGTCAAGCAGATGTTAACCAAATGTTGAATGAATATGTTTTAGCACAAATGAAGAATACAAGAAATCCTTCCAATATTTTAAAAGAAGAACCTCAACGAGAGATAGAGAATTACAACCCGCGGCGGTTAGACGTTAATACCAATGTTCTAAACTACTGGATGGTGATGCAAACGGAGCTTCCAACACTCAGCATGCTTGCAAAAGTAGTACATGCAGTTCCGGCTATCTGCTGAGTCTATAAACGACATTCTGTTGGTTAAATCGAATGCTGACTTTACTTATGAAGAGGAATATTGAATTGAGGCGATAGTTAATCTTGACATACTAAGCAAAAATGTACTTAAAGTTGTTTAACTGCATATAATGTACTGATTTAAATATTCTATAATCTTTTTATTAAATAATACAGAATTAAGCCAGTGCGTCATAATTTATATTAAATGTGTAATTTTATTTTTATAAAAAAAGTATAAAATTAAGAAATTAAATTTAGTTTAATTTAATTATATTTAATAAAATGTATAGTAATAATTTAAATTTTTACTAATACACAAAACCATTTTTTTATTTCTCAAAGAACGCATCAGTTGTTTGAAAATATATCTTTCTTCGATTTGTGAACGAATTAATTTTTATTTTTTTATCGTTCTTTGTAAAATAGTAAAGTGATTTTCCAGCTGCAACAAATTTGACAGATAAAAAAAACCCGGGCGAAAACACTTATGTGAAGTTATCCCAGGATTTAATCCCAGCAAATGAAAAAACTTGAATCAGGCAACCCTATAAAATTTAAAGCCATATTTAATATTATGTGAAGTTAGCCCAGCCCAGGATTTAATTAAAATTAGGCTAAATACCGAAATTACATATTATCCAATCAAATAAAATAAAATCCACATACAAAATTAATACAATTTAAATATTCACTGATATTTTTTATTATTTGCAAGATTTACCTAGTACCTAAAAATTTATGGATGTTATTGGTTTATTTTGCTGTAAATAAAAATGTCTCAGATTAGTAATTAGTTATTGCCCCGTATTCCGGCATCATAAAATCCATGTTATGTTATTTTATTTCCCCGCTTCCTATTTGAATTTGTATTGAAAAAACAAAAATAACTTAGCATAACATAAAATTTTAAATCCCAGAATACGGCCTAATATTTCAAAGGGATATCACTAGCTTAATCCAGAAAACAATTCATGAAAATCGTATTGTTCCAAGTGAGCAGACGAATATCTGATCGACAATATAAAAATGAATGAAACTTCTCAGCCCATGGCTTTATTTCGGGGCACTTGGAACAATACGATTTTCATGAATTGTTTTCTGAATTAAGCTAATGGTATCCCTTTGAAATAATAGGCCGTATTCTGGGATTTAAAATTTTATGTTATGCTAAGTTATTTTTGTTTTTGATGTGAAAACATCTTTAGCGGTAGGAGTAAGTAAAAAATTGTATAGAAATCGGGTTACGGAAATAAAAGTGCCGAACAAAAATTATTGCAGGTATGTGTGAAATCGACAAGAACAAAAAATAAATAAAACGTAAAATCAATGCAAAATCTACGCATACACAAGCAATATACAACATCATCCGGCATTTCAAAAACATCGTAAGCCGAATACAAAAAAAACTCTAAAAAAACCGCCTACTTTAATTAATTTCGTAGTGAAAATATCTGATATATGTGGCCGCAGCAGCAAGTGTTTTTGAAAATAAAAATTACATACGAGCAAAAGGACCACAAATTATGCTTGTGTAGTGTAAACAAATTAAATGGAAATAGCGAGCTGTGAAAATTGCACATACCTAATAAAAAAAAATTTTAAAATCTTTAATCGGTATGCTTGTTGGTGAGTTTGGTTATGGGGGGTTTCAGGCTACTGTCTTTCCAATTGCATTGATTTTACGGTCAACATTGCGCCCAAATAGAACCGCTCTATTTAATTTATTTTAAACTGATCAATGATAAAGCGATGCGATTTTGCTTTGTTCAGCAAGTTTGACGTTAACCATTTACTACTATGGAATCTTGAACAAGATTGCTGTGTATGAGTAATGGTATATTTTAAAGCGTACATGGCAGGTTTAGGTGATTAATTTAACAGAACTGTACTTTGTTCATGCTCAATTAATGTCAGTAAGGTTCGTCCTCCAAATTCAAAATTATAAATTCCGAGTTTTTGAACCAAAAATGTAATTTAGTTTAAATACTGAGCGAACAATATCCGTCTTTATGGAGGGGTTTCTGAGCCTTATCGAAATGGCTTGAAATGATTCAATAGATATTTATACAAAAAGGTTTCACATAAATCTCTTGTGAGTTGAGGGTGAACTCGCTCGTTTTTTTCAATACAAATTCAAATAGGAAGCGGGGAAATAAAATAACATAACATGGATTTTATGATGCCGGAATACGGGGCAATAACTAATTACTAATCTGAGACATTTTTATTTACAGCAAAATAAACCAATTGTTGTAACATCCATAAATTTTTAGGTACTAGGTAAATCTTGCAAATAATAAAAAATATCAGTGAATATTTAAATTGTATTAATTTTGTATGTGGATTTTATTTTATTTGATTGGATAATATGTAATTTCGGTATTTAGCCTAATTTTAATTAAATCCTGGACTGGACTAACTTCACATAATATTAAATATGGCTTTAAATTTTATAGGGTTGCCTGATTCAAGTTTTTTCATTTGCTGGGATGAAATCCTGGGATAACTTCACATACGTGGCGAAAACAGGGCGACATCAGCTGTCGATTACTAACACAATTACATTTCAAACGTCATTTAAATAAAAACTAGATATAATTAAATAAATTAACACAAAAAAAATCTTTCATTGCAAAATTAACGTAAAATTGTTAAAATAATTTGACAATTAATGCATTTTTTGCTGTTCCAGTTAAAACGTCAAAAAACTAACCCGGTTTTGCCCCGGTTTCGCCCCGGTTTTTTTTTTGTGTAACTGGAAAACCACATTAGAACAACATTTAATTTTTGTCGTTCCGTTTCCGTAAAGTAATAAAATAAAATATTGAAATTAAATTTAAAGGGAACAAAATAATGTTTTTTATGGTTTACTAGCAGAAATGAAGAACAAAACGGATAGTAAAAAAATTAACTTTTTAGTATAGGAACAAAAAAAAGTAAAAAGAACGACAAAAGAATGAAAAATTTACACTCTGGTAAAAATCTAACAAAGTTATGTAACTTACTTTTTCAAAAATAAAAAATTGATAAATAGATGAACTTGTTTTTTCCCCATACGTTCGGCATAGTTTCGAATTCTATAACAAAAAGAAATAAGAAATTATAAAATTGTGTAGAACATAATATTGCTTAAACCTTAATATAAAAAATGTAACCTAATTTTTAAACTTTTTACTATACATAATGCAAAAATATGTATTATATAATTTGTTTCCATATGTTAATTTTTTGTTTGTTTAAAATTTTATTAGTAACTTACGTTCATCGTCTTCGGAGCATTCGTCATAAATTCTAATATTTCTTGCATTTGCCAGTCTACCAATTGCAAAGGTTTTCGATTTTAAATTGCAAATTAAAATCTTGATCGATCTATAAATATATAAAAAATTTCTCTGTAAGTATAAGTGTCTTTGTTCGAAATTATGTAAGAAGTCGTCCCATTTGAGGAAGTAAATGATTTAACCACTGAAAGTTTATTGTCCAAATATAAATGCTTCGTAGCACGTAAGAGGACCAGATAGAGGACCATAAATCAATTCTTCTTCGCTGGTTATCCAATTATCAAAATTAAATAACAAATTATATCAAACCTTTTAGAGAAAAAGATTCAGCTACGGAACTAACCGATCTAAATATTGCAGATACTCCCACGGTATATATTGAATAATTTTACCCACTTACCCATAACGCTATAGATCTAAACTATATAAACAAAATTACACGAATCATGCCAGACACACCCAATCCCACGCATAAAAATAATATATCCTTTAAATAAAGGTGCATAAATTTCTTCGGTAATTTTATTTTTTTTCGAAACAATCGAATTTTGCATATATTTAATTGATTTTTTATTAAATTTTATTACGAGAACAAAAATCATTTACCTGACAGCAATATCAATTCTTATATCTGTGGTCACGAAACATAAGATGTATATTAAATTCATTTACTACTTCTTGCGACCACAGCCTTCGGCCACAAGGCATTACCACTAATGTCAAATTTAGTGTAAATAGAAGAGAGATAGAAAACTTTAAATCCTGAAAATAATTATTGCACTAAGTCGACTTAAGCGATTATGTCTTGTGACCACAGATATATTCCCTTAACATACTTAATACGTACTACTTATCAATTCTATAAATCAACCGATCATCAATCATTATGTGAGCGAAAAAACAAACAAAATATTGAAGATCACAACTATCATTATTTAACTTAAATGATCATTATACAAAAAAAAATGTCATGAAAAACGAAGTAAAGTAAAAATCAACACTGATATGGTGATGGTGGTGGTTGTGGTGAGTGTAGAAACGGTAACCCAAACTTTATAAAAGCTAAACGAGAAAAACGTAAGAATATTATTGCGCAGTTTATAAAATTTTCGCGCGATTTAAAAATTAAACTGATAAAATATGTAAATTTATCATTGAAAATGTATACTAAAAAAAATATAAAATATGTATAATATACACACATACAGACAGAGCGACACAATGACAAAGAGTCGCGATCAAATTAAAATTTCATTTGTTTCTTTTATGAATATATGTACACTAGTATACAGTGATAAATGTCTTATATTTATGTCGTTTATTCTGTACAGTATTGATCCACGTACGACTAATAAAACAGAAAGCAAATACCTGCCTCCAAAAATCAAATCGATATTATAACCGTGAATCATCCCAATTTTAGACTTTCTTAACGTGTTAGTCATGCAAAATTATATATCGATACATTTTTTTTTTACCCTGCCGGTATTTTATTATAAGATGCTGTAAGGTATAAAAGAACAAAAATGCATTGAATTTGTTCGTTACGGAGGATTACTCATAACCGCATTATTGGTCATAGATCTGTTTTAATTAATCTGCAGTGCAAGTAACGGTAAATATATCGACTTATATATTTATGTATATGCTATATAGGAAGTCCCAAATAATGTGTACAAGCTCCACGAAGGCCAGTTTTGTTACTTGCTAACATTTTAAACTTTTCAAAATTCTAATCTAATCTATGTACAGTACAGTGTATACTGTGGTCAAATACTCGTCACAAAATATTAAAAAAATTCAAGGTTTTTTATTTGTGCGATTAACATATTTCAAAACAAATAATATTGTCACATATAGTATATACGAAAGACTAAAATAATCTAAAAAACAATATTAAAAATAACGCAGCCTTGTTAGGTTTACTTTGTAAGTTTATATACGATTACGATTATCAAATAACAACTAAATATAAAATGACATGAACCCTCAACAAACACACCCACTTCTTGAAAATATTACATTCTCAAGCCGAAGAAGACGACGAGGAAGAAATCAAAAGATTATTATTAATTTAAAATCCAAATTTAAGCGAGCATCAAATACAACCACCAGACTAAACACTCTTGTTGTATTTTTGTATATAAGCTGTGCAAATACAAATACAAATACAATATACAATATAAAATAAATAAGAAAAAAACTAAATGATAATATTAACATAGTAATGATCAACTAAAGTGATCGCAAACACAATGTATGCAATATACGCACTGCCAGTGATCATGCTCAAATTATATAATTTCATTTTAATCAAATTAAATATAAAAATAAAAATAAAATTATCATGTTCAAACATGTTTCAATATACAATAAGTAAACGTAAAGTTTTTTTTTTTTTTTTTTTTTTTTCAATTTAAAATACACATAAAATACAGGTTTTTGACGTCATAAATTATAATGATCATTAAATTTGATCGTGCACTTCGAGAAGACATAACGTAAAGAAAACTACAACACACCACCACCACCACCACCACCACCAACGAAAGATCGCTATATAAGATGTATGCATTAAAAAATAAAAAAAACACACAAATCATAAAGATCTTGGAGGAGGGCAAAGGGAAGATTTTTTTTTTTTTAAATAAAAACAAAAGAATAACGAACATATAGAGACACATCGAAAGGTTGCAAGTTGAAAAGATCATATTATGATGCGCGATTGTTGTATAATATATCAACGATCATGTTGTGTTTTGTATATTTGTTGTATTCTTCTTCTTCTTCTTTTTACGTTTTCTTGATGTATGTTTACTATTATTATTATTTACGATGGTACATACGACTGATGAGTTGAATTATTGAACAATTAACCAGTTTTGCACTATAAATATAAGCGTCGTTATACCTTACTTCACTTTATTATTGATTGTATTTTAATTACTCACAATAGTATGCAGGTATTGCTCATTTGATAATACGTCTATATACATATGTTATAATATGTAAGTCATACAATATTAATTACTAATTATAACGGTACCTTTCATATTTATATTACAAAGGAAAATCTTAATTAATTAATTGGGGATTTTATATTTCGAAGAATCTCAAATTTTACTGCGTTTATAGCTTTACGGTTAAAAAAATTTAATTAGTTAATATGGAACAGGATCTGTTAATTAAATTATAAATGATTCGTATTTATTTAGGAACACACATTAATAATATTTCGGTTGTAAAATATTGTTTTTAAGTAACATTTTTGGGTATATAATATTTAAAAGTATATATCTTGATTTATTATTTAAGACAAATTAAGTTTGCTATCCGGAACAACCAAACGAAATGGAGGTGTCACCACCGTATGACTTTCATCGTTAATGAGCTGAGCCAGCATCCCCAGTAACGTCCATGCGTTAACAGCTAAAAGCTGATAATCAATACATTTGTTCATTATAAACAAAGCTTATAAATATAAATCCGCCTGAATGTAAGCATAAACTAGCTAGCCTAACACAAAAACTCGTTATGTAAAACCAAAAAATTATTACCGTGACACCTAGAGTAGAATAGAATAATTTAATTGATAGCGGAAAGTTGTGCTAAACTCTTCTAAATGTTTCTAAACTATTCTTACCGAAACCATCAGGAAATTTCAAGAAGTTTTGGTTTGAGTATATAAAGAGCGTACAATGAGCCAAACCAAATAATAAAACAACAATTTGAGCAGGCAAACGAACAAAACGAGCAACGGTTGGAGGCAATAAATCAATCAAACCAAAAAATAAAACAGCAGATGAAACAACAAATAGAGAAAATTGAACAGCCAATCCAGGAAATTGAAGATGGTTTAAAGAAAATGGATGAGAAATTTCTCGAATTATCTACTAACATGCGTGGCCAACTGGCCAAGTAAGAATCTGCAAATGAAGATTCAACAGTTTGTTTAAAAATTAGAAACGAATTTTTTACAAAAATAAATTTACAAAACCAACACAACTACAAAAACGACAACATAAAACAATTAGTGACATCAAAACGAAAATTGTCCAAGAAAGTGCAGTTATAACTAAAGCAGACAAAGGAAGCACTGTCGTTATAATGAAAAAAGAAGAATATAGTAACAAAATCATCGATTACATAAATCAAAACAACATAGAAGAAATGCTGATCGATCCAACGTCTAATTATCAGAAAGAGGTCAATGCTTTAATTAATGGGTCAAAAATGGTAATAAAGCAAAAACAAAAATTCCACCTGAAAATGATAAAACCATCAACACCAAATTTTAAAGCACAAATAAAAGTACACAAAAACAACAAAATAAGGCCACTTGTTAATTTTACAACTGCTCCGTCATATAAATTAGCAAAATTTACGAACGATTGGATAACGAAACGTATTAAACTCAGACACAACTATTCTGTTAAAAACCCATTAGAATTAACGAGTAAAATCCAAAACGTCAAGATACCCCCAAATGCAAAATTAGCAAGTTTCGATGTGGTCAACATGTACTCCAATATACCGGTTGACGAGGCCATTAAAGTCACCGAAGAAACACTATTAGACAGTGACATAAATGAACAAGAAGTGAATGAGATAATTAAAATTTTAAAAACCATAACATCCCAAAATTATTTCCAATATGATGGTAAAATTTACCAACAGAAATATGGGTTAGCTATGGGGAATCCTCTTTCTGGAACACTGGCTGATATTTTCATTAATTACAACGAACGGAAATACATATTTGACAAATGTAACAAACACCGGGATAAAATAATATACTGGCACAGATACGTAGACGATATTTTAATATTATTCAATGGCACACAGAGACAATTATCACAACTACATAATCATATCAATAGCATCCACCAACAATTAGAATTTACTTTGGAAATAGAAACGGACAAATGCATAAATTTTCTCGATCTATCAATAACAAATCTTGACAACAAACACGATTTCAGCATATATCGTAAACCCACACACACAGATCACACAATTAATTTTCATTCAAACCATCCAATGAATCATAAATTTGCTGCATACACACATATGATAAATAGATTAAACAACACACCAATGAACGAAAGTAATTACATGAAAGAACTGGACATAATCAAACATATAGCGGGAAAAAATGGATTTAATACCAAAATAGTAAAAAACATTAATGAAAAATGTAAACAAAAAATGGAAAGATTAAATATGACAACGTTATCCAGGAATTCTAATGAAACAATAAAAAAATACATTTCACTCAATTACAACCAGCTACACAGTAACATACACAAATTTTTTAAACACTTTGATTACAAAATAGCATTAAAAACCACCAACAAAATGCAACAGAAATTTCAAGATAAAAACGATCATCCAAACGATGCGGGTGTATATAAATTAACTTGTGACGATTGTGAAAAATTTTATGTAGGCCAGACTGGGAGAAATTTCCAAAAATGATTCAGCGAGCACATTCGAGAAATAAAGCAACCAACACAAACAATCAGATCAAATTACGCACTACATTTGAAGACAGAAAACCACACATTTACTAGTTACGATAATAATCTGTCAGTAATACATAAATGCAATAAGAGCCATAAACTAGATAGGTTGGAAGAAATAGAAATATACCAACACAGAAACAACACAAACCTATTAAATGACAAAATCAGGAGAAATCAAATTTACGAGTATATAATTAGTATATAATATATAGATTGCAATTAGTAATGTTATATGTATATTTTGTTTTATATTTTATTTTATATGTATGTACATCATGTAATATGGTCCAAAAGTATTTAAATAAGTTTGTAAAATATAATTTTTGTTCAGTTTTAAAAACTACCTGATGATGAACAATTATGTTCGAAACTAGTAGTGTGTAAATAAAAATATAATAATTTCACAAATAAAGAAAGTGTTTTTAAACTTAAAAATTGTTTAAATTAAATTAAATAAATTTAAATAGAAACGAAGGTTCAACAGGTGGAAGAGGAAGTTTAATATTTCGAGAAAGAGTTAACTGATGTCAAAGCAAGTGGAACAATGACGCAAGTGGTACAGAACCCGTTCAATGAATCAAGTTAAAGCCACCAACATTCGATGAAACAACATCTTTCGGCATTTTCAAATTTCAATTTGAGACGGTGGCCAATCAAAATCATTTTAACGATGAACATCGTGACACGGCGGTAATAGTGGTCCTCAAAGGCGAAGCAGCAGAGGCTTTACAAACCATTCCGGAACAAGAGAGTAACAGTTTCGAAATTATGAAGGTGATAGATCGGAAGTACGACAGTAACCATAAGCGGGATATCTATTGCATGAAACTGAAAAGCCGCTACCAAAAGGGAGGAGAATCGCTAAAGGAATTTTCATCTGCAATCGAGCGAATATTGCATCTAGCACATATACAAGTTCGAAGGTCGATTTTGTAGAAAGGCTTAAAATTGACGCATTCATTGACGGCACTCGAGATCCAGAAATACGCAAGGCAGTGATGTTGTCACCTAAGACGACTTTCGCAAAAACCATAGCTTGTGCGATGTTGAGCAAGGCTGTGCAGACTATCACCAGATTGGTACCAACAGTCGTAAAGGCAGGCCTAGGTGTTGGAAATGTGACACGCTGGGTCATATCTTACGAGACTGTCGAAAATAATACAAGGACGGAGAAGACGCCTAGAGGCAGCGAGCTAAGATGTTAGGTATGCAATAAGTTTGGCCACACATCACGATATTGTTTGGAAGCAAGAGAGAAACGGCAAGGATCGGCAACTTATGCCTAAAGAGCACCCAGAAGAGAATCGGATGAACAAATGGGAATAGTTGGGAAGGTGGAAAGATTACAAGTTAGTTCGGGTTGCCTCATAACTTACATTTCTGTCACGAGTGTAGTACGAGGCGGTAGCAGAGTAAAAATTTAGGGCGATGTTGACTGGAGAATGTGTATCATTACGCTGAATACTGGAGCAACTCATACGATTATCCGGAAAGACTTGATGGAGGAGCTGTGCAGCTGGCTGATTGGTTAAATTCAAGAATGGCAAATAGAGATAGTGCGATAATAAAAGGGAAAAAGTTCGTAAACATAAGGATCGACGAAACACTTTTCCCACTCGAAGTTCTGTTCGCATGTATTATGGACGAAGTCATTTTGGTAATGAACTTCATGAAATGGCTTCGTATTGAATTTTGGGCGGGCAGTATTGAATATAGTGGCAGTACTGAGCTGCCACTTGAAATCAACGGTACAGATACCACGGTTAGGCGAGTAACCGTCAGCTATTGCGGCGAGTTGCCATTGATGTCAGAAACAATTGTGGGAGGAGTGCGAGTGGCAGGTCACTGGATGAAAGCTCGATATGACATACGGGCAAATGACCAAAGATTAATGGAAACCCAATTGGTACGGCTTCAGAACCAGCATCGAGGGAAGGAGGATTCATTGTCAAAACGTCCCGGTGAACGGAAGGTGTTAAATTTGAGGAGGCTGGCCCTTTACGGAGGAGGTGATTTGGGTCCTATTCGGGACAAACAAGCTTAGGTGTGGATAGTGTTACGGTGACACCTAGAGCAGAATGGAATAAGTTAGGTAACGCAAAGTTCTACTGTACTAAAATGGAATTTTCATGATAAAACTGTTCTAAATCTTTCTATACTGTTCTTACCGGAACAATCAGGAGGCGATAGTGTGAAGATTAAAAAGTGATTTCAAATGTGTTTTAGTGTGACTTAAAACTTATAAGTGAACAATAAAATTGTGACTGTGGATTTTTATAAATAAATTGTGTTGAATTCATTTTTGGTGTTAATAAATCAATTATTTGGTGATAAATTCCAGTGTTGTGTTTTATTCACAATCCAGTGATTCGAACTATGATTGACAAGGCAAAATCGTAACAAAATTCATATTGTTCAGTGATATCTGGGATAGGGTATTATAGTTACCAATCACCATAAATTGTACTAATATTGTGATATGCTAAGTACCAACTGTTATACATTGTACTCAAAGTATTTTAAACGTGATATGATGAACACTAAATGTCTCGCTCATTATAAAATCCAATAATGGTCTACTTGATTATCTGGTTTAGCAAATTCTAGTGGAAATCCAGCGAATTTCTATTTAAAAATCAAGAAAAACAAATTTTCTAGGGTAATTTGAAAATGGATTTAACCGATTTCTAGTGAAATTGCAATCAAAACCAGATTTTAACTATTTTCTAGTCAATTTCCAGTAATATTTTTAACTATACTGGAATTCTAGTAATTATCTACCATAAGAAATTACTACAAAAATACTACATGGCCAGTTTTACAATATAAAACGGTATATCTAGTAAATTAAATGAAAATCTCTTAAATTTCATTACCAGATTTCCAGTAAAAATAAAAATTACTTGAATTCCAGTTGGATTGTTGCAACGATTTATTTTTTAATGTACAGAGAAACCTCACTACAACGGACATCGACGAAAAATATCTTACTAAGACATATTCAATCCTGATTGACGAAATTTAAAATCAAACTGACGGTTTCGGTATTTTATTTGGAGATGGCATTATGTTCAATACCTGGTCATTGTTAATGTTACTTAATGTATATTATAATAGATTAACAATTTTTATTAATAATATAATTGTCACTAAAAGTTGTCATTTCTTTTTAAAAAGAATAATTCTATACAAATGATCTCTGCGGGCAAAAATTATGAAATGCCCTATTATTATGTTATAATATTGTACCTGTACGCCATTTCAAGTTCAAGTTTATTTCAAAATTTTACATTCATTTCACTTTCGATGGCCATATTTGTATTTCATCATCTAATTTTTGTGGCGGATTAAATTCATATTTATCGGCGGAGTTACATTCATTAGGAAAATTAATTAAATCCTCGACATTTAATTTTGGGACAATTTAAACGGGCATACAAGAAAAAAATTTTGGCGACAAACATTGGCATCAAAATTAATAAATTGGAACAAATATAATATTTTGGAAAAGAAAAAAATTTTTAGTAAAAAAAAAAAAAAAAAAGTTCGAGACAAAAAATTAAATTTAATCGATACAAATTATTTAATATTTGATCTGTGCCTGCCAGGTTTCCGAAACAATTTTACAAATAAATCTGCATTTTCCAGAATATTCCAAAACTAATTTCAATTTTTTAATTTTTAATAAAAAATAATTTATTTATGAAAATTTGTTGTCAGCTTAAAATTTTTGTCGTTCAAAATGTTTATTTCAATGCCCAAAAATAATATTTTGTGTTCCATTCCAATAGTGCCAAAAAATTATAAATGTTGCCAAATTATTAGATTTTGATCCAAAAAATTAATTTTATGATGCCCAGATATTTTTGTTTGTTGCTCATTAATTTGTGCCGTTTTATCAATTTTTTGTATCCCAAATATTAATTTTTTGTGTGCCGGTTTATTGTCAACCATTTTAAAATGTATTGCTAAATGGATAAGGAGTTTGAAGCTTTATTATCATCGTTGTTGCACTTGAAGTTTTCAATAAACCCTTTTTTGTCTTAATGTTTATTCTAGGAGTTACCCGGAAGTAAGATAATTAATAAATAAAAGTTTATTTACGAGGAGATCTGAAAGTGTTTAAATAATATTGGACAATCCTCGGGCCCTATTCTCGAATTTCACATCCATTTTCCACATGTGGACATCTGTCAAAATTCCCATAATAGTTCCCTTTGTATTTTCCCTATGTAGATTTCACATGCAACCAAATAACCTATTCTTGAATCATTCGGAATTTTTTATTCACCATTCAGCAATTTTGTAATTTTACCAAAGCAGCAATTGTCAATAAAGTCAACTAAATACGTTTAATGTTTGCAATGTTTTTTTACTATATGACAGTCCATTTTTTAAGAATTTAAGGTTTTAAGAGCAATAATTAATTTGTCTGTACATATTATAAATTAAAACGCTTTGTATTTTTTACTTTTACTTAAAATTACTATTCAAATGGTTGGTTCCACAGTCAAAAATAAAATCATTTGGTAAAAAATATTTTGAATCTTATGAATCTAATGTAGTACCAGGTGACAATAAAATACTGAGACTATAATCTAAAATGCTTTTTCAATTTTTTGCTTCTTACGTGCACATTAATATAAAGTCTTTTCATTAAACAAGTCATTTTTCAGATAATTATCATGCCAAAAAAACTAGTTTCACTCTCAAAGATTAAAAGAATCAGAAAAGCAAAGTATCTTGAACGAATAACAAAATTAGTACAAAATATTTGTCAGGATTTCAGATGGGCTCTCCATTTTTAGCCGCAGTTAATTTTTAGCCGCAGTTTTTAGCCATAGTTGGGCAGTTAAATATTTAGCTCTCCAGTTAAAATGTTCATACAAAAAAGAAAGAAATTAGCCTGCGTTGTTTATTTATTATTTACTTAATAATTTACATTTATTAATCTTCTGGTACACCCTTTATTGAGCATAAGCTCATTCATAAAAGAGCATCCCAAAAGAGATGGATAATTTAGAAATAAGAAAGAAACGATTCTGTATCTTAGCTAAAAGCAAGCAGCAACAGCGAAACCGTATATCTCGATCCTTTCTCGACAAACTCGACTACGTTCACCAAATATTTTAATGTTAATTTATCATTATCAAGTTTGGACATCCAAATAAATTGTGAACCTTGCTGAGAATCTATATTCGAATAATACTATATGCGGGTAATTTCCACAATTTGTTGGTGAATAATAATTTGGAAAAAGTTCGAAAAATGTCGATCGAACATTTTCCGTGGACAAACAGCAACTTTTCAGTTCTATATTTTCCCTAAAATGTAAAATAACCTAGTTATTTGCAGAAGCATGACCGAGATCCCTCTCCCTCCAAAATAGGTCCAAATTCGGTAAACAATTTTTAATCTATACCTAAAACATACATGGATTAAAAACAAACACGTTACGTCTACAAATTAATATTCGATGGTGAATGTTTATCACCCACACGGTACAATTTGATATCCGACTATCATCATATCGTCCAATAACACCAACACCATCATCAAACTTTTAAACGTTAATTTGAAATTTGAATTTGCCTCAATAAGCATGATGATGTCGATTGATGATGTCGAAATCCGTGAAGAAATGGTCAAGTTCCATCCTGTTTTGTCATATTTCAAAAATTTCATCTAAAACTCGTTTAAGAATCGATATCATAATCCCGAAAGAAATGGCCAAGTTACAGGCTAATTGGCCATATTACAAAATTTTATTGGCCATTTATGAAACCTATTTCCATCGTACTTGTCAAATTTCGTCATAAATGGTAAAAAAATAGCCAAGTTAAAGGCTAGTTGACCATATTGAAAAAGTTCATCTAAAAATCATTTAACAATACCATTATTTTGCGTACCTGTCAAATTTTATCGTAATCGGTTATGTAATAGTCAAGTTACAGGCTAATTTAATTAATTCAAGAAATTCATTTATAAAACTTTGACTTAATACTTAAACGTGTTTTCCAAGGGAACAGCCTTACGCTTCTTTAAAGGTAGAACTCCCATTAAATGAGCTAGTGTTAATATTTCAATGTTTAGTAGTTGTGTATTGAACCCCTTACGATATGTCGGGTTATTCAAATTTTGTATAGACAACTCTAAGATTACTTGGTAAAATTCAAAATTAGCCAAAAAACTTGTCTAGAAGTGATCAAGAGCCACTAATATTTTGCTATATAGTACAGGCATAAATAATCGATGAAGCCCAAACAGTCACCGCTACGATGCTTAAATATAGTTTTTGTGTATTTCAGGCCTATAAATATATTATTACGAAAGATTCATGCAACAAATTTGGCTTACACAACAAAAAAACAATCATACCCATTATATGACTGCTTTGAATCCCATACAGCATTATTTCTTATATACTTAAATTTTCGAAATCATAATATTATCGGGCAATGACCTTTAAAGCTCATCTGTTTCTCTGCTACAGGACAGTTTTGTAAAATACAGAACTTATTTAAATGCACGATAAAACCCGTTAAGAGCTAACCAACTGTATCCAATTTTTTTTTTTTTGTTGGGTATAAGACAGTTTTGTAAAGTTATGAAACTAACTCTGAAGCGTCGCATGCATGCGTTTGGCACTAAAAACCACCATATTTATTACAACATTATGGCATATTCAAAATTTGTCAATCAAAATTTGACAAAAGAATTTTTAATACTGGAGTGGCTTCATGAAATCCTTTCCAGTTCGAATTTTCGCGGAAATCGATCATTTATCGTTAAACATTGTTTAAAATTTGGCTTATTCATAACTAAATTATTTTGAGCTAATTTATAAATTTTCGCTACATTTCTTAACTTATTCGTTATTCGTGCATTTATTTGTGAAAATATATTTGTTTAAGAGATCCACAAATATTCACTAATTAAACTGAAAAAGGAAATGTAATCAAAAATGATCAAAGCATAATTTATCAGAGGGTTGCATTATGTTCTGCATTATCGACAAAATTTGTTATTGGATTATCGAAACCCTGTTAAAGCTAGTCGAAAGTAAAAAGTCGATAATGCAGATTACGTTACTAGCATTCCAGCCGAAAATAAACAATTTTATGATTATCAGGCGAAAGTAAATAAGATTAATTAATTGTAATAAAAAATTTTGTAAAGAGTCTTACGTGGAAAATTTTTATTAACCTAATCGTGGAAAATATCGGAAAATCAGAAGGATTCAAAAAAATTGGAATACAATCAACCTCTATTTAATAGATAAATATAGATTTAATTTGGTGTGTTTAAAATTTTTTTGATTCTTAAATTATAAACGCTGTGATTTATTAGGTTAGTACTTAGTTTCAAAAAACATCTATTCATCATTTTGAAAATTTTTAATTTCATAACATTAATCGTATTTCTTTGACAAATTTACAACAACAATTGCATTAAATAAATCTGCACAGGAATTAAATAAATCAAAGAATTTAATTAATTCTTATTCCAATTATTTGTAAAAATGCCGGCCACTTGATGTTTTTTCATATAAAATTTATTTCGAATGGTTGGCTACTTTTCTAATGCCTGGTTTCACAAAAAACAGCCAATATCTAGTTAAATAATATTTCCTCCCTTTCTTCTTTTCTAAAATTACTTTTTGTTTCATAATACAAATTTTATTCAAGTTGATTATATTTTTTTTTTACCATGAAATATTTAGCCTTCAGCTAAATGTTTAGCTCGACGAAATTGGACAGTTAAATATTTAGCTTTCCAGTTAAAATATTTCTACAAAAAAAGAAATAAAGTTGTAATTTAATAAAAGAAGAAAGGGGGGGCAATATTTAGGAATTGCTACTAGGAATTGCCTCTGTTTTGTGAAATCGGGCATAAATGAATTAAATCTAACTTGGCTGTTTCCTTGCAAAACAATAAAATCCAAAATAATTCAGATTTAATTTTTCTCAAGAGAAAACGCTTATTGTTGTTTCGATCGCCCATATTGTTAATAAGTTAAGATTAACAAATTTTGTGAATTTTCTATAAATTTAATAAAATTTCAGAAGTTTGAAAATTAAAATATTCCGAATTCAATTGGTTTACGTATTTTAAAAACGGGAAAAATTTAAATGATTTGAATTCAATATTTTAAATTCTTAATTTTGGTTTTAAAAATTGTAATACTTTATTAAACGAATCAAAATGTTGATGAATTTCGAAAACTAAAATTAAACCTAAATTTGAAATGTTCGTCAAAGGTATTCTGACTATTTATTATTGGACTAAGCACAAATTCACTACAATGTTAAATTTTGCAACTTCAAAATTAAACAAACACATCAAAATTTAGAAATATTTTAAAGTAGGATCTTGAAAATAAAATCTAATATTTTTTACACTCATAACTTAAAATAGTTTTTACACTTTCTGCCGTAGGCACTTGGCGAAACCCACTTAATACACACATTTTTAAAGTTTTTTAAAAACACTTGTTAAATATTTCGCAAAATTAATTTTGCGAAATATTTAACAAGTGTTTTTAAAAAATTTTAAAAATGTGTGTATTTTTAAAAATGTGTGAACTTAAAATAGAATTTGATATTGAATACTTTAAATTTTTCGTTTTTATGAAAGCAGTTTAAAAGGTCCGTCTAATCCGTGTTCTAAAAAGTTCGTCAATTGTTTTGTGTTATGTAGGGATATGTGGCTGTCAGAACAGAGATTATTTGTAAACATAAAAAAATTGTAAACATATGGAGTCTAAAATCTAAAATTGTAAACATATGGATGTGGTAAAAGATTTTGTTTTAATATTTCATATTACACTCGTATGTAATGCATATACATTACAGATGAGTATAATGCAATTTTGATTTGCATATATTGTAAAACATACTAGATCATCATGACTTAGTTAAGTACATAATTGGGTTATTTTTCATTTTAGAAGAAAGTATGAAGACTTCAAAGTTGTTCTACAGCTTTAACTTTTTAAATACCTAATTTTTAGAATAATTTTTAGCTTAGTAAAGACTCACAAATCGGTTCGTTTTGCCATATTTTCTATCTTTTCACTTATCGAATTAATTCAAAATTAGAGGTTTATTTTCTGAAAATCGATTTTTTTTTTCAAAACTGCCCTTTCAAAACTGCCCTGTTACTCGAATTTATATCGATTAAACAATTTCCCGCTGACAAACAGCAACTTTGCAGTTCGATATTTTTCCCTAAAACGCAAAATAACCTAGTTATTTGCAGAAGCTTGACTGCGATCCTCTCCAATGGGTCCAAATTCGGCCAACTTCCGGACCCATTAAATTTGTAATCTACCTAAAAAAATATGGTTTGACCAATTTATATTTCTTTTATAGGCCCGATTTTTGTCTATTTAAACTGGACTATAACATTCAACAATAAATCAGAATTGAGTGTTGACTGTTGAGCCTAATAGTATTTCGTTTAGTCGACCAGTACCAAATGTTTATGTTTAGCATAAATTCATCGATGAGTAGCACACAGTAAAATATCCAACCGTATATCATAACAATAAATAGGAGAATAGCCGAGAGGAATTAAATAATGAACTACATGCATACTTATAAAAGTTCAGCATTACCTGCAGTTTACAAAACAATCACAATAAATTTTTTGCATTGTGGCCTTTTTATTTAATTCATAATACTATTACTTTTTAAATTATTTAATTTTTATAGTTTAAAAGCACTTTAATAAATATGGACAATATTACAAAAATTGCCGCTGCAGTTTAGCGGTTAGCGCCATATGTTTTACAATTTTTGAAAATTTGTCCTGGTTCCCGAAGGTTAGTTTGGTCCAGTTTCGACTTCACAAAAATATGAAAAAAAAATCAGAAGCAGCGGATCCAGGTTCGGATTCAGATCGTCATTTCGTCAACTTCATTTTTGGTGTCAATGGAATTTCGCAAATATATAGATAGCAAAACCTCTCCATCAATAAGGAATTTATTTTAATAGTCCATTTCTGAAGAGAATGACAAAATAATTCAATACAACTATTAAGTTATTTTTGATATATTTTAGAAGCCCTAGTTACCTTTTTGTCCCATCTCTAGCCAAACCCACTTTAATATTTTTTGTAGCGAACAGCGTTAAGAATTTTTTTTAAAGAGAGAACTTATTCCGTGATCTAGTGCTAATATTTTAATGATCAATAGTAGTGCATTGAATCCCTTACGATATGAAGGATTATCAAAATTATACCTGCTAAAATTTTAAACTTGTCAAAAAATCATTAATATGTTTTTCTGCTTAAATGAGAGTTTTATAAATTGCGCAGATACGGAATTTTGATACCATGAAACAAAACAAAAACCAATACAATTTTAATAGATGACAACAACCAAACCGGTGAAAGCGAAACTAAGTTAATAACATCATCTAAATTAAATAATATCCGGTATAACTACGGAAACCAGAGCAACCGATTTAAAAACAGTAATTCCAAAATATGGTAAAGTGATTGTAACAAAAGTTATCACTATAATAAACGAACTCCGAGCACAAGTGGTTATGGTAATGATGCAACAAAATGAATTTAACATTTATATCATACTAATGCGAATGGCAGTTTGGCACCCCCAAACGAGCAAAATCGAATTTGGGATCTTCAAAATCATACTAGAGCGGCTGGATCAACGAGAATCATTCCGGTGTCGCCTATTCAAAATCGCAAAAAAAGGGCAAACACGAGCATCACAACAGCTACATAATTACGATAGCTATAAAAGTACTAGGGACAACAAGAGTGAAATTTTATCAGCCCCAAAATGTCGTAAGGAACAAGAAAAACGACGGCTACTTGAACTAAAACATCAGTTACGTGAGGATGAACGAAGGCGATATGACATAAGCAGCGACCACGGGAAAAAGAGCTACTTTGCAGAAAGCACTGAGAAAATTGCCGATCGAGCGTAAGCAAATTGAATGCGAAAATACTGAATTATTGCGATTAAAGCACGACAGCCAACCAGGGCCGGCTCGAGTTGTGCGACAGCGCAGAATCCAACACTTTCAGGAGCGCATAATTTTAGGGGCAAATATATTTTACACTCAAATCGAATTTACTAAATGGTGAATATAAAATAAAAAAAATTGTATCATCCTGTATTGCATTCTTCTTCTCAGGTACACAAACATTTTTTAAGTGTCCGTGTGTTTTTTGGTCATGGTAGTAGTAGAGCTAGTTAGATTAGAGAAATTAGTTTCCCCTCTGAAGCTCTTATCTGTAGAAGCATATTTGTATCATGTGATCTCATCTTACATTTATTAGACAGTAGTCCCGATTCTGCCTTCCAAAATTGTATGTTATATTGTATTATTTTTTTCAATACAAATTCATATAAGAAGCGGGGAAATAAAATAACACAACTTGGATTTTACCATTCCAGAATCGGGCGCAATATTAGTATTTTCCAAAAGCAAATAAAAACAAAAATCTTGCGATTGTGTGGCTTGTACATATGTATAAATAGTTGTTTGTGGAATTTGTCAAAAGTTCTTTCTATCGAAAATTCTAATGAAAGCCCTTCAATAGCAGATAAGTTGATTTCCCTCCGTGAACTTGCTAATAACAAATGTGTATTGTGTATACCGCGACGACGGATATTATATACTGATACTGATGATGAGCACGCATTTTGTTACGCAAGTCGTACGAATTCAAAATCGAGTTTAGCAAATATTGGTTAAAATAATTGAATCCATATATCTAAAGTGATTAATTCACATAAAAATAGTCCAAATCATATGATATATTCTCAAATGTAGATAGAAACGAAATCAATAGTGAAATCAGAATTAACAATCGGTCTTGCGGAACAACTTAAAATTCAAAAGAAAACTGAGCATTGGAATAATGTTATCAATAGATTGATAAGTCTCGCTCTATATCTTGATCAACATAATATGACATTCCGCGTTTCTACTGATAAAATATATACCAAGAGCAAAGGAAAATATTTAGACCTAATTGAAATAATTGCCAAATTTGACATCGTCATACAGGAACACGTTCGTCGAATCCTAAAAAACGAGTTTTGTTTTCATTATTGTGGAAAAAATATTGTAAACGAAATTAATGAATAATTGGCTGAAAGTCACTGAAATAATAATTGAATATATTCACAATGCAAATTATTTTTCCATTATTGTTGACTGTACTCCGGACATCAGTCAAGTAGTGCAATTATCTCTCAGTTATCAACTAAAAGCAACAAAATAAAATTATTGTCTATTATTAATTTAAAATTTATTTAACCTCATTTTAACCAATTCCCTACTTTAACACCTTATATTAGGTACTTCCTCTTTTCAGCCTATGCAGTTTTAAAACTCCATAGTTCTAATAAAATGTTGTATTCCAATTTGCTCTAAATTTGATTTCTTATTTTCTTGCCACTGCAGCCAACCATTAGAATGCAAGAATTGAGAGTTGAGATGTTTACAAATTAACACAAAGCAAATGAAAAATCAAAAGGTTTTTTCAGCTAGACACAAACGTTTTAATTTTTTCATATTAAAGCATCTAAAACTTCAATATCCAAATGAAAAAAATGCCAGTGAAGATGCAGATACGGCAACCACTAGTAGTGGAGATAAGTAAGTTCCAGTTGGTTAACGACGAGTACTATTTCGTCAAATTTTTAACTAATTTAATTAATTAATTATTTCAACATAAAGTTGTAATTATTTAGCTTCTTTTCGTCAATTCCAACTTCCAGTGTCTTGACGACAACATATTTATGATCAAAGTCAAATATGAATAATTAAAATTTTTTTAATGGTTTTGGCCTCTAGTATTTTTTTAATGGTTTGAGGTTTCGGCCTCACTTCGAGTCTATTTGAAAAAATACAAATATGTATTGTAGCGCCCAAATATGCAAATATGAATTTAATATACACCAAGAAACTTGTAGTTACGAAATAATCGTACTAGTTCAAATATTCAAAGATAACACCTTGTTTGCAACATCACTGTTGGTTTTGCTTGAAATATACAATAATCATGACAAAAGGCAGCAAAGAAGACCTATATAATCTCCAATGGTTAAACGGAGGCTTAGAAGGCTAAAGGGCTAAGATAAACCGATTGCAAGATCGGGAACATATTTTAAACCAATCGCTCATTCGTTTAAGTTAAAATTTTATTATTGTGTCATCTTCACAAAGGCGTGTAAAAAATCACGAACGCCAAATGAATAATTTTTAGCAATGAACACCTCTATATTCCTAGAAAATGATACCATTTAAAGCCGAGAATGATGTAAGTTCTATGTTTAAAATTATATAAGATTAGATAAAATTTCCACACAAAACCTTATTATCGAATTAATTTGTTCGTGATTTTATTTCCGTATATGATAAAGAGCATTGATGCGTCAGTCCTGTAGTGTTCAATGAGATATTATTGTATTTCCAGTGTATCGACTCATTATCGTACCATATTATCTTCTTTAGCTTTACCGTATTAGTATTTTCCATTAATCTTATTCTTACTTCATTTATTTTATTTTATTTGTAGGTTATTGTTTTATAATGTAAATATTATGATTATATAACAACTGCATTATCACGATTTGCCACATGTTTTCTTGTTTCTATTTTACATAGTTTTCTCTTCTTTACATCTCGTTATCTCTTATTGTTTATATAAATATTTTACGTTCATCTTTAAAATGTATTCTAATGTCAATTGAATTCATGTACATGATATATTCAATTTCCTACAATATTTATTATACCTTTACTTACAATTCGTTTAGGTGCAATTGCTCTTACTCATTAACACCATTGTTAAAAACTGAACCATATATATTTTCATTGATTAATTTGTTATGAATGGATATTTTTAGTTTATTATGATTTTATAAAATATCACAATTTAATCTGATCATCAACTATGCAAGGTGATAAAATTTTGAGATAATTTTTCAAAATAATGTTGTTTATAGCTGAAATTCGAAGAATTTGGCATTATTCAGCGCAAAGAAAGAGCACAAATGGATAGGTAAATAATAAATAAGGGTGTTGGAAGGTCAATAAAATAAGAACAGCACACTGACAATATTGTAATGGAAAATTTGCGTCGCAATTTCTATTATCGTGAATATGGAAACTAAAAATAAAAATAAAAAACCAGCAGCAAAAATTAATATTTATCTATACATGTACTTATTACTCGACCAAGTGATTATACAATCAAAATATAATCAAACATAACCTTGATTTTTGTTTTTTTTTATCTCCACACTAATTGTAATTCAATTATTCATAAATCTTAACAATTATAATCAAATTTGCATATACGAATATTCAACATTACACAAATAGTTTCATTGTCAAATGATATATTATTGTCCTCGTGTTGCTGCTGTTTCAACAACACAACACAATTACGTAACAATTTTCTCTTCTCTTACAAGTATACAAAATATAATTTTCTTAGTTCGTATAGTCTTTAAATTCCCGCCCTTTTTTTATTTGGTACAGATAAGAAAAGTTTATTACATTTCCTTATTGTAAAAAAAAAAAAATATTTTCCCTCGTAAAACTTAAAGGCGCCGAATATCAAGTTCAATTTTTTTACTCTATATGAATCGTCCTATTTTATACCCAATTTTTTATTTTGCTATATTTCCAAATACACAATAGGAGGGTTATAAACAAACCAAAAAAAAAAAAAAATTCAGTAGACCAAAATTGGAATAATTTTCCAAAACACACTGTACAAAAAATAAAATCCTCCTAAAATTTTATTTGTTAGGAAAGTAAAACACAAATACGGAAATAATAATAAAATACAACAAAAAAAAATTGAGGGTTGATCCTTTTTTTTTGTCGACATCGGGCTTAGTTTGTTTTATATGTTACTTGCCGGGCGCTAGAAGAGAGGAGCCATAGAGGAAATACATTTCGGCTTTATCATATAGACGTACAAAATAGGGAAAATCATAAAATATTTGATTCTAGGAAAATATAAACAAGTTGCAGGAAAAAAGGGGATGGTCCTATTTTTTTGTGTTGAATATTTTGTTTTGGTTTTATTCGGGAATCAGGAGGAATATTATACATATATAAAAAAATTGTTTGGAAACATTGATGGAATGTTTCCTGGATTGTCAGTACTTTTTTTTTAGTTAGTAGAAGACAATTTTTGTTTGGTCAATAGTATATAGAACATTAATTATTTTTACGATTCCCAAGTTAATTGAATTGTTGCCATTTATTGATTTTTCGAAATAGTTTTAAAAATTCTTAGGTATAGGAAGAAATTATAGAAAAAATATATCCCGTCGGTAACGGCGTAAAAAATATTGTTTTTACATTTGGTCATGAGATTAACATAAACAAATCGAAACAAAGGCTGATGTCACTCAGGTAGACCTGTAAGTCCCTAGGGTATTTTTAATATACAAATTGTTTGCCAAATCAAAAAATCAACCAATTTTGCGAGATAAGTCGTGACAAAAATGTTATTAGTCAATCACATAATTGGAGATGATTCATATGATTATGTCATTTTATGAGATTTTATATCGTTTATAGATTAATTAAACGGTAATTAGTATTCTAAATTGTGCGCCTAATATTATTTTGTATCAATAACTAATTCCCTCGAGTGTAATATTAAAATTAAAACGCGAACCACGGTACAGTGTTAGTCGATAAATAAACAAAAAATATTTTTTGGTTTCTCACACCAAAATCAAACTTAATTGTGGTGACTCAGCACATACGAGTAGAAAAATGGTTCTGTTTGGCATACTAAGTAAAAATACCTTGCTTGAGGTTTTCTGTTGCCAATAAATTTGTCGCCTTTAATGGGAGTTTTGAAAGTATTCCGTTGACATTTTCACCGAATGGAAAAAACAAATCCGACGATTCGGTTTACGGTTAGTATAATGAAAAAAAAAAACGTAATCCTTAATAAGGTTGTGTAAGATTCAAGGATACAAAAAATGTCCAATCCGATTCGAAATTTTATTTGAATTTCAAATTACATTTTAACAGATTGGTTATGGCTGAAATCGTAATTGAAGAATTTTGGGATGTATGTACATATATTTAGAAGAGTTACGAGAATGAAGATTTTATTAATTTCGACTAAATAAAAATGGCTGCATTACCTAATCAAACGCATACATTCAGAAGTGTAATATTTCATCAAATTAGACAAGTTTTGGTGCATTTTTTTATTTACAATAAATATCAGTCAATTTTCCTTATCTAAATTACTTACCTAAATTTCAATTTAACGTGCTATTTATTGGTAAATTAAACTTTGCAAATTTAAACTGAAATAATTAAGGAAATTTTTAGCAAATTTTCTTGGATTTTACAACTCTTAGGTCATTTGAATTTATATAGGTTTCGCGCTACAAATTCAACCTTTCTTAAATCAGGTTCATCAATTTACTGTTGTGAACCGAGCGGGGTTAAGACTTTTAATTTAAAAATACTTTGATTTTAGTTTTAGATTTTATTAATTTTCATAAAAGAATATTTAAATTTATTATTTTTAATACAATATTTGCTGATTGTAATCAAACGACGGTCACAACAGTAAAGACCATTTAATATTTTATTATTGATTTTCAGTCATCATTGTTATGTACAAAATTATATATATATATATATATATATATATATATATATATATATATATATATATATATATATATATATATATATATATATATATATCTATTAGCATAATACAATAAGTATATAATCTCAATTTATTAAATACAGGAGTGTATAACATTTATATAATACAACTTAACTTAAAAGTATCACAACATCTCCCTGCTTAAATCAAAAGTTATCCGGTGGATAATCTTTTGTATAAGGAATTAAATTATTAGTATAATATAATATTTTTATTTTGATTTAATTAACTAATTGAAATTAAATTTTTTTTCAGTATATATACTATATACTATATACCTTTCCAGTATATATAGTATAATTACAATTTATGATTACAATTTGTATTTTGGTTAAGTCTTTTTATTTTACAGAATTTTTTGTTTAGTTTTTTTTTTATAATTCAAAATAGTTTACTTAAAATTAAAATTACAACCTTAATTTTAGTTTTTAAATTTTTTTTTTAATATTTTTGATAAATAATTGATAAGAATTCAATAGTTTTATTATTTTAATCAATTTTCCCTTGTTTGAATATTTTTAATCTATTATTATGAATGATTTTATTTGTTCTACCAATCTTAACAGAGAAGTCCTCCGGAGAAATAATTTCAACTATTTCATATGTACCAAGCCATTCTGGATCTAATTTTTTGTTTGTTTCATTTTTAACTAACACAAGATCTCCTTGTTTAAACATGCAATGATTTAAAGATCTGTCATAATACGATTTACATTTTTCTTTTGTTTGGATTATGTTACTTCTTGCAATGGCGAATGAAGTTTGTAATCTATATTTAAGGTCTTGGCAATAGTCATCCATTGTATAAATAGGTTCAGGTTCCTTGATTATTGAACAAGGAATGTTCGGTGCGAAACCAAATACTAGTTCGTAAGGCATATAATTTGTTGAACTATGAGGAGTAGTATTGTAACAAAAAGTGAGATAAGGTAGCCACATGTCCCAGTTAGAAGTATTACATTGAGCGAAATTCCTTAAATACTCTCCTAAAGTTTTATGAAATCTCTCTAGTGCACCGTTCGTTTGAGGGTGATAAGCGGTGGTAGAGAGTTTTTTAATTTTGAGAAGCTTACATATATTCTTGAATAGATTACTCATAAAGTCGGTTCCTTGATCTGTAAGAATTTCGTCGGGAATACCATAAATGCATACAAATTTCTCCACAAACGCTTGTACTACTGTTTCGGCTTCATGATTAGGTAATGGATGAGCGATAGAAAATTTACTTAAATCATCCTGAATTGTTAGGATGAATTTAATAGTGTTACATGAGGTTCAATTTTTGAAATGAGGAACAATTTTTGAAATGATTTCACAGAAGTCGTAGTAATTTTCATCGGTTCTTTGGCATTTCTCCCATGTTTATTTATTTGACATGATGTGCAGGTTGATATGAAATTTTTAATCCTGGAGTACATGTTTGGAAAATTATAGTATTTTCGTATTCTTAAAAATGTTCTGTATATTCATTGGTGTCCCCCCAATGGTGACACATGATTCATCGGTAATGTAGTGATCCTATTGGAGTTTTCGTTTAAGTTTAGATTTGCATGTGAAATTTTAGTTTTGAAAGGAATTGAATTGGATTGATCTGTTTCATAGTCGGATACAAGATTTTGATTTTCTAAACTGAATGAAGTAAAAGTGTTTTGGATATTATTAGTTGGATTTATATGAGTATTATTATTATTATGATGGGAAAGAAGATCCGAATTTGTAGATAAATTTTCTAATTGACTTTCCGGTTGATTCCAAATTTGTTTGTCTGGTAATTGTAAAGATTGATTTTGATTTTCTTGAATATTTTTAGTTGAAGATCGGGTAAGTATGGAACAATCCGATAATTTTATACGGCTCAACGAGTCATCGTTTTTGATTGAGGTACCTGGCTTATGAATGATGGAGAAATCGTAATCTCCGAGACATAGTTGAAAACGTATTTGACGGGCCATTGGGGTTTCTAAATTATAAAGCCATAGAAGTGCTCGATGATCGGTTACTAATACAAATTTGTGGCCGTATACGTAAGGTCGAAAATGTGACATAGACCAAATTGCTGCTAGAAATTCTTTTTCGGTGGATCCATAATTTTGTTCAGCTGAATTCAAAGCACGGCTTGCATAAGCAATAGGAAAGTCACAACCATCAAATTCCTGTGAGAGTACTGACCCAATAGCAAAATTACTGTCGTCGCAAGTCAACTTAAATAGTTTTGTAAAATCCGGCATTCGCAGTACTGGAAAACTTATAAGATATTTTTTTAACAAATCAAATGCCTCTTGGCATTTTGAATTCCAATTGTATGGGTTATTCTTTTTTAATAGATTAGTGATAGGTTTAGCAATACCGGAGAAATTTGGAATAAATTTGCGGTAATATCCTGCTAGACCAAGAAATGATTTTATTTCAGTTGAATTTTGTGGTACTGGAAATTGTTGTACTGCCAGAATTTTTGATCATCAGGCATGATTCCTGATTGTGTTCTACAAGTGTGGTTCCAAAAACCACAACATCATCTAAATAGGCAAGGCATTTTATGTTATTTAATCCACTAAGTACACTGTTGATCATTCGCAGGTGGGCCTTTTAATCCAAACGGCATACATTTAAACTCATAATGACCCTCGTCGGTACTAAAAGCAGTTTTCTCTAAGTCCGAAGGAGAAAGTTTTATTTGATGGTATCCGCTTTGTAGGTCAAGCATTGAAAAATATTGAGCTTTCCCGAGTCTATCTAAGATATGTGATATATTGGGAAGTGGAAATGTATCATCGATTGTAATTTGATTAAGTCGACGGTAATCGACTACTACTCTCCATTTTTTTCCATAGTTGTCGACTTTTTCGGCACTATTAAAAGAGAAATTCCATGGACTCATACTGTCCTTAACGATTCATTGATCTACCATTTCGTTTACTTGCCGCTGTATTTCGGATTTTGTTGAATGAGCTTTGCGAAAACGTTGAACATAAATCGGAGGTGAATTTGCCAAAGTGCGTATTTCATGTTTCAAAACATCTGTAGTGCTAAGTATATCTCCCTCTAAATAA
Source organism: Tipula helvola (assembly GCA_963556165.1). Taxonomy (NCBI): domain Eukaryota; kingdom Metazoa; phylum Arthropoda; class Insecta; order Diptera; family Tipulidae; genus Tipula; species Tipula helvola. Next base: position 353,476,387 of record OY744481.1, on the reverse strand, counting down.
AATACTTCATTGTATTCAGATAAAATAGGCATAATTGAATTTAATTCTTCATTATTTAAATGTTTAATGTTAATTGAAGACTTCAGAATAGACATTCGTTGATTTAATTCAATATTATTTTTCTGCAGAGTAAAAATTTCATACTTGTTAATTGGTTCGATGTGAAATTTCACATTTTGAATATGGTTAGTTTTATCTGACAGATTCACTATTGGAAGTGTGATATAATTTCCATGAACTTTCTGTATAGAATTAGCAATAAAAACCGAAGAGACTACTTCTTGTGAAGGACAAATGAATTCGAAATCATTCGGAAGGTTTACCGCTAATGTAATGATTTTTTCGATTCGAGGAGGAATTTCTATATTGTCCAAAGCCTCGATTTCAATGTTTGGTAACAATTTTAACAAAATATTCCCAGATTTAGAAGGTATTTCAACGGATAAATTTTGGAAATTTATGGAACATTTGTGTTGGCTCAGAAAATTCTAACCAATGACACCAAATACGTTTACCGGAAAACTATCCTCTACTATTTGAAAAATGATTTCGATTGTCTTTCCATCTGGAAATTGAACTATTCCATCACACTCAGCCAGGGTTTCTACCATTTCATTTGAAATGCCCTTTAGCTTACATTTTACTTCAGGATAAATAATAGTATCCTCATAGATAAATGATTTTTTTATTAAACAATTATCGGCACCTGTGTCGACTATAAAAGGTACATGTCTATATTTACAAATATCGATATTTAAATTAATGTATTTATTTATGGTACCAGTGTAAGTGTAGTTGTGTCAGTCATTTTATATAATTGCGCTGTATTAGTTGCAATTTCTTCATTTTTGGGTTTACAGTTCGAATTTACTAATTCATTTGTTGTTTGTTCTGATTTAAATGGTTGACACTCTGAAGATTTTGGGCTTTCGAAGGAGTACCTCTGTCTGGCTTCGAAAGTCCGCTGACATTTTCCGAACCTGAGGGAATTTGTGATGACATGCTAGCGGTATTATAATTTTGGTTATTCTTGACAGCATCACTTCGCTTCTTGCGAAAGCAATCTTGAATTTTATGACCGGGTTTTTTGCAGTAAGCACAATGCATAATAACCGAGTTAACTGTTCTTGAGTTATATGGTATATTATTGTAAGTTGAATTAAATTTACTATGGCAAGATTCACTAAGATGTCCTGATCGTTTACAAATCTGACAATATTTAAAATTTTGTGAATTGCGAATTAAGTTATGGCTATTATTATTAATATGTAATTTTTCTGAATGTTTGACAGCTAGCTCTTCCTCGATGGCTCTATTAATAGCTTCAGTTAAATTTTCAAAACGACATGCTTTGATTATAATTTTAATTGAGTTATCCAACCCTTCTTGGAAACTTTTTAAATCAATGTTCGAATTTAAACTTCGAATAGTTTCAGCTGCAGTTACTCCTTGCGATTTTATGCAAGCTTCATTTAAATCATGGAGTAATGTCTCTAAACGATTAGCATAAGATTTAACATCTCCAGCTTTACACTGTCTTAGACAAGACATTTCCATTTGGAGATGACCAATCGATCTTGTCTCCGTAAACTCGGTTTCTATTAATTTTTTTAAATTTTCCCAAGTATCTAATGTTTAATATTTCATCAGATCATAGGCCTTTCCATCTAATTTTAGCTTAATTAACTGGAGAAACTGTGGCACGTCTTGCTCACGAAGCCCAGTGTGTATCATTTCACAAGAGAAATTTATGCAAATTTCTTGGATTGCCTGCAAAATTTGGTACTAATTTAAGAACATATTTTATATCAATGGCAGCCATTTCTTCTGCTATTTGATTCGAATGATTTTCTATTACGACCGGAGTATTGTTAATAGTTGTTGTTGAAAATTGATTTAACGAAGAAGATTCAATTTTTGATTGATTTGTATTTAGTGATTTTACCTTGTTAGAGGAATGGCTATTTGTGCTGGATGATTCTGGTGAAATGAGCTCAGTCTTAGGAGAGACAATAACGCGTTGAGTCAAATTAGAAGATTTTTGAGTATTTTGAAGTTCTTTAATTTTTTTATCTTTAGGTTTATTTGTTTGATATTCGATGGCAATATTTCGTAAATGCAAGAATCTGGTAGAACTATCTAAATCATCAACTGATTCTGTATCACTATAGAATCATTTTCTGACATAATATTAACTAATCGTATATGAGCGCATTTAACCGAAAATTAAATTGTGCGAAAATGAAATTATTTTTTTTTTTGTTTTACTAGATTAAAAAAAATGTATAACAAATTTATGAAAGAATAATTATTGATGAAAATAACGGCTTAATTGAATTCAAATACCAATATTTAAATTGGAAATTATTTCGAATATTAAAATTAAATTAAATAAGTATGTACTTTTGTTTGCTTATAAAATTAAATGGTTTTTATTCTAATTATTGATTTTTCGAATAATTAATTTAATTTAGCTTTTTGATATTTTTTTCATACACAATTTTTTGCTAAATGAAAATAAACAATGTGGATCGTATTTTATATGTTTTTTAAAATAATATATTAACAATTTTAGAATAATTAATTTCAAAACTTATTTTAAACAATAACAATTAATTAAACAATTATTTTTAAAAAAAATTTTATTACGAAATTTTAATTTGTAAAACGTCCTTATAGTGAAATTATAAAATATTATTAAAATATTAAAAATATTATTTTGAAAATCGATTTCGATAGGCAATGCAATCATCATCAGTTCAATTTTACTTATTAACAATTTAACAATTTTAAAATGTTTTAATTGATATATATATATACTTAAAATCTGTGTAAGTGTGGGTGTTGAATTCGAATTTTGTAAAATTAAATCATATATTTTATTAGTAGTGGTATTGATTTGACATGTCCCATGAATAATTATCGTTAAATGTGTTTTTATTTCAATATTGTACGTTTTTTTTTTTGTTTTTGTTCTTGTTTTATTGGAAAATTAAATAGATATAGTACATAGTATGTACAATTTTGAACTATTTTCCAGATTATTCGTAAGCATTTTTTATCACTTAATGGTTAACATCTAACCATTATCACATGATTTAACATACCGTTCTTTCCGGATTGTAACAGTTTTTTTTTAAGAAACTGAATAAACTTTTATTTCACCACTGCCACCAACTGTTGTGAACCGAGGGTTAAGGCTTTTAGTTTAAAAATACTTTGAGTTAAGTTTTAGATTTTATTAATTTTCATAAAAGAATATTAAAATTTATTATTTTTAATAAAATATTTGTTGATTGTAATCGAACGACGGTCACAACAGTAATGACCATTTAATATTTTATTATTGATTTTCAGTCATTATTGTTAGTACAAATTTATATATATATATATATATATATATATATATATATATATATATATATATATATATATATATATTAGCATAATGCAATAAGTACATAATCTCAATTTATTAAATACAGGAGTGTATAACATTTATATAATACAACTTAACTTAAAAGTATCACAACATTACAAATGAAGTTCATCATTATCCATATTCACTCTTTTCCAAATTAAATTCAAACCGCCAAAATCAAATTCGTCATTTATGAAATTATCACGTTGAAATTAAAAATTTTGGATTTGAAGTTCTTTGACTCGCTGATAATTCGTATTTAGAATTTTGAGATTCTTTGTCATCAACACTTTCGAGATTATTTCGAAATTATTGAATATTTTCAAAGTATTCAAAGTTTTTGATATTGGTCTTCGGCGCAAAAATTGTTTGGCGGTGGAGAAAATAAACTTGCCTAGCACTCCGTTTTTCCTTAACCCGCAACTGAATGGGAAAGTCCATCTAAGTTTCATATGAAATTAATAGTTGTTGGTTTCTAAATTTTTCCTTTATACGAAAGAACCATATACATAAATATGTCACTAAAATCCCATATACACAAATATGTCACTAAAAGTTACAAAATTCGTTAATTTCTGAAATCAATCATACCAAATTCCAAATAAATGATGAATTTGAAATAATCGATTTTATAAAATTTGTAAAATCCTGAATTAATTTTCCCTCTATTTAAAATTTCCAAACTCCAGAATTTTTAAATTTGATAAAATTCTTATTTTATAACCTAGACAGACTGCGGTTTAATAAATCCGATTTAGCTAAACTCGTTTAAGTACTCTGTGCAAAACAAAGCGATTAGCTATAGTTGAGGTTGAGATACTACCTACGACTAACCCGAAAAATTCACTACGATGCAGTCAGTCTAGGATATAAACTTATAAGGATTTTCGCTTTCCAAATTCCTGGCACTTATATCCTAGACAGATAGCGGTTTAATAAATCCGATTTAGCAAAACTCGTTCAAGGACTCCATGCAAGAAAACAAGTTAAGCTTAAATCAAGGTTGACATAATAGGGCTGAACTCTCGAAATATATTCACTACATAAATCCGATTTATTAAATTGCATTCCGCATAGGGTATTAGGACGAATTTTAGAGTGAAGTTCAGGGCTAGTTATAGAGATGGTTTCCCATTGAATTTTAGGGTAAATTCTAGGGTAGGTTGACTCAAAGGGTATATTTTAGAGTGAATTTTAAGTAAAATGTTAGGGTTAATTTTAGAGTGTCATGTATGTAAGTTGAATTTAAAAGTGAATTTTAGAATTAGTTGGTTGTAATTTTAGGAAGAATTTTAAAGTAAATTTGGGATATATTTATAATGAATTTGATGAAGAATTTGGATTTTTTTTATTGTGTTATATTTTCCAAAAATAACAAAATTATAAAATTAATTTCTTCCTACGTTTCAATGTAGATTTAAATGTTCAGTTATAAAAGATTTACAATTATGGTGTGTATGATTTTGGGGTGAATTTTAGAATGAACTTTAAGGCTGGGTTGTACGGTGAAGTTTAAGGGGTGTTTCAATGTGGGCTGAATTCTACAGTGAGTTTTACGATGACATTGACACCTAAGGTGAAGTTTATAATAATTATAGGGTGAATTTTAAGATGAATTTTATGCCCCCAAGAAAACATTAAAAGAAGTGCTGCCCATCAATATTTTTTTATGATTTTCCGTTGGTCAACGGGTTCAACATTATTTGTGGACCTTTTAAGAAAATTCTCATATATTTTACAACCCTTAAGACATTTGAAATGTAAATTGTTCCTTTAGGTGACTATCATATAAATCCAAGAAACATTAAATTAAATTTTGCTAATCAGGCATCAATCTCATTATAATTTTCCATTAGTCATTGGGTTTAACATTATTTAAGGAAATTTTAAGCAAATTTTCTTGGATTTTGCAACCCTTAGGGCATCAAAAGTAATAATTGGTCCTTTAGTTGATTATCATATAAATCCAAGAAAACATTAAACGAAATTTTGTCAGCTAGGCATCAATCTCATTACGATTTTTCGTTAGTCAATTGGTTCAACATTATTTAAGAAAATTTTTAGCAAATTTTCTTCCACTTTACAACCCTTAGGACATTTGAAGTAATACTTGGTTTTCAGTTGATTATCATATAAATTCAAGGAATCATTATACGAAATTTTACCAGTTTATTAAGGTTTTCCGTTAGTCAACGGGTTCAAAAATTATTTGCGGACATTTCAAAAAAAAAACTCGTAAATTTTGTGATGATTTTCCGTCATGGGTTCAACATTATTTAAGGAAGTGTTTAGCAAAGGACCCCGCAGTAATCTTATGGAAATTGGGTTTCGGTTAAATTTTCTGAATTTTTGATATGTTGTATATTTTATCATACTGAACAAAAGGCTCCATGGGCACAAAGTCCAAATTCAATATTTTGGCAGCTACGGAGCTCCAAAGCTCCACAGGATCCTTACAAAACTATTAATTTTTAATACTATTTATAGACGTCAGAAGCATATTTTAATTATTTAAATATATAAGTTTATGTTTTTGAGGCCGCTGAATTCAAATCCGATGTCAGATTTGAAAAATTGACAGTTGACAGCTGCCAGACTTCTGATAAAAATTAAATTTGGAGCTTTGTGCCCATGGAGACTTTTGTTCAGGATGATAAAATATACAACATATCAAAAATTCAGAAAATTTGATCGAAACCCAATTTCCACAATATTTTTGCGGGGTCCTTTGCATTGATTTTGCAAAACATTTGAAGTGAAAATTGTTCCGTTAGTTGTTTATCATATGTATAAATTCAAGAAAACATTAAATTAAATTTTGCCAGTTAGGCATCAATTTCATTATAATTTTCCGTTAGTCAACGGATTCAACATTATTTGTGGATCTTTTAAGAAAATTCTCGTATATTTTACAACCCTTATGACATTTGAAATGAAAATTGTTATGGTTTTTTTATTAAATAATTTTGAACCCTTTGACTAACGGAAAATCATAATATCTTATTAAAATATACTGTTCCGTTTTTTGTATCTGTTGTCATTTAAAATACAGTAACATGATTTGCTGTGTTACTCGTTAGTTCCATTGGCTAAATATTTTGTTATAACTTTGTGTTCTAGCGAATTTTTGTGTAAACATTTTTACACAAAGTCAAAATTTGAAAAATTAAAAATCCTAATTCCCCTAAATGTCATTATTTGAGTAACTATTATATTGTACATATATCTGTTTAGTTTTAAATTAGTAAAACCTTCATATTGCTATATAGGCCATTGAAATGTTTACTATTAAGAACAAAATAAAAAATTATTGGCACGAAAGTTAAGTTACTTACTAACATGAATAAATTTTTAAATTTTAGCTAAAGCTTATGACATGAAAAATAAATTGTTTTTCCAAATTTTAAGATGGTGAGTGAAGTATAATGCAGACTTTAAATTATTCTTATTAAAAATATTGTGGGGATTCTTAGCAATTAGCAAATTACTGCACTGTAACAATGATGTAAATGTGTGACAATGCGGTTATGTTTTTAGATATCTGACCAAAAGATATTCAATTAGCTGTTTGATCTAGAGAGGGTATAGGTGGTGGTGGGTATATGATGACCTTGAAATGACCTGCTGATGGTATTTCAAGGTCAACTGGCTTTTTTAATATGCACTGATTTTTTATGAAATCTTTTTTAACTTCTGGCTGTGTGATTTTAAATACTTCACTTGTATCTGGTTCCAAATTTGCACCTTCGCCTAAGGCACGTCGACTTAAAGCATCTACATGTTGCATTTATCGCAATTCCGCAACGTTAAACAGTATATTGATACTCCGCCAACTTTAGCAACCATCGTGAAATTCGAGGTATTAAATCTTTTTTTGTTGAGCATCTTTCGAAAGAAGGACAATCGGTGACCAGTATAAATTGTGTGCCAATTAAAAATATATGCGGTATCGTCCAAAAGCTTCAACTATCGCTTATGTATAACGATATACAGTTCAAATAATTATTTTTGAAATGAATTATTTATAAATATGTGACAACAACAAGGTTGTGTTTAATGAAAATGAACAAGACTCTCCGATATTAAAAATTCCCAATTATCGAAATTTCCAAATAACCCAATTTTTTGTTCAATATGTAGCTAGCATTATTCTTCTTTGTTCAAACTGCTCGAGTAAAATTGTGTTTGTAAAACCTATAAGCAAATAAATGCACTCTAATAATCGCGGCTTTAATATGTGATAATGTGGTTATGGTATTAGATGTCTTAACATAAGACGTTATATTATACATATCTGATTGATTTAAATTGAACACATAACTAAAGTTAAATAAAGCTGCACAAGATGCTTTTATGTTGGGATATACTAAAATCAGCGCATCCTAAAGGAACGATCGTGGAGCTGGTGAAATTGTAAAAAAATTTGTTTCCAAATACTACGTTAAGAATAGGAAAGGATTATTAATTCGTGTATGTTTACCAGCATTACAAACATATTATGTTCAGCATTACATCGAATTAACGGTATTAACAAAAGATTTTTTGAATCCGGTACAACACCAAAAGAAAATCGGGGAGGAAGTATAAATACCACATATATGCCCCCAAAACTGTGGCCGTAAAAAAATGTTTAAAGAGTTTTTATGGTATGTACACTACTGCCGATCCAAAACTTCAGCCAAACAATACTTTGACCATATATGTTCATATATATACACCGGTTAAAAAGTATTTTTTCCAAAACATCGTACGTTATTGAAACTTTAATATCAGTTTTAAAACACCATTAATATACACCGAAAAGATCAAATTCACCAAAGATTCAGATGAAAAGTTAAATTATTAACTGACAGCCAAGCGAGTTCACAATTGAAGAGCAAAAGCATTTTATATTTTGACTAAGGAACCATCTGATAACACATGACTGTCAAGAAAATATGGCGCAAACTTAATCTGTACAACTTTGCTAATGTGAAAAGATCTTCAAAAATATCTTTAAAAAATGAAAATATATGTATGTATGTAAAACCAAAGGTTTGATTCATAATACATAAATTTGTGATGTTAAAGCGTGTTTGGCAGTACTAAGTGATGAGTGGATGGTTTTCAAAAAATTGAAAAAAAACTGTTGATGGAAATTAAAATAGTTAATAAAATCATAAGCTAGAGGAAAGCAAGCATTATATGAATATGAGAAGTACTACAAAGCGAAGAATGCGACGGAAAATGTGCCAATAGAAGATCTATTGGCTAATCATACTCAATTTATTCAAGAGATATCACTCTCAAATAAAAGAGAAAGCAACGTCCATTTGTCTCGAGTGAATAATCTAACATTTTCGGGAAAACATTTTGAATTTCCCTCGTATAAAGATTTATTTGAGGCTTGTATTGATGAAAATTCGTTTGGTGTTAAAAGTAGAACACGATTCAATCTAGCAATATTTGAGAAGTTTCAGCCAAATTTAAATTAAAATATTCTCTTCCTGCATGCAAAAGTCATTATTTTGTGTACGAAATTCCTAATTTTAAGCTAAACTTACGGTTTGAACAAATTTAAATTGATATATTCTCTTCCTGCATGTAAAATCTTAATTTTGACGAAATTTCATAATTCTACGTTTAAGTTACGATTTTTATGAATTTATTAGAATCGCCCTCAGCGGCATTTAATCCATTAGGCGTTAAAAGTAGTAAACAATTTTTTCTGGCAATATCTGACAAGTTTGGAACAAATTTATATTGATATATTCTCTTCCTGCATGTAAAATCTTATCTTTGTTGTACCGTATTTCATAATTGTAAGCTTAACTTACTGTTTTTATGAATTAATTGAAATCCTCATCAGTGGCATTTAATCCGTTAGTCATTTAAAGTGTTAAACAATTTATATTGATATATTCTCTTCCTGCATGTAAAATCTTAATTTTGTTTACGAAATTTCATAATTGTAAGTTTAAGTGACGGTTTTTATGAATTTATTGGAATCACCATCCGTGGCATGTAATCCATTAAGCGTTAAAAGTGGTTAAAAATTTTTTCTGACAATATTTCACAATTTTTAAACCAATTTATATTGATGTACTCTCTTCCTGCATGTAAAAGTCTTAACTTTGTGTACGAAATTTCATAATTGTAAGTTTAGGTGAAAGGTTTTATAAATTTATTGGAATCGCCATCAGTGGCATTTAATCCGTTAGGCGTTAAAATTGGTTAACAATTTTTTCTGGCAATATTTCACAATTTTTAAACAAATTTATATTGAAATATTCTCTTCCTGCATGTAAAAATCTTAACTTTCTGTACGAAATTTCATAATTGTAATTTTAAGTGACGGTTTATATAATTTATTGGAATCGCAATCAGTGGCATTTAACCCGTTATGCGTTAAAAGTGGTATACCATTTTTTCTGGCAATATTTATAAAGTTTTGAACAAATTTATACTGATGTATTCTCTTCCTGCATGTAAAAATCTTAACTTTGTGTACGAAATTTCATAATTGTAAGTTTAAGTTAAGGTTTTTATGAATTTATTAGAATCACCATCAGTGGCATTTAATCCGTTAGGCGATAAAAGTGGTTAATAATTTTTTCTGGCAATATTTCACAATTTTTAAACAAATTTATATATATGTACTCTCTTCCTGCATGTAAAAGTCTTAACTTTGTGTACGAAATTTCATAATTGTAAGTTTAGGTGAAAGGTTTTATAAATTTATTGGAATCGCCATCAGTGGCATTTAATCCGTTAGGCGTTAAAATTGGTTAATAATTTTTTCTGGCAATATTTCACAATTTTTAAACAAATTTATATTGATATATTCTCTTCCTGCATGTAAAAATCTTAACTATGTACACGAAATTTCATAATTGTAAGTTTAAGTGACGGTTTTTATCAATTTATTGGAATCGCCATCCGTGGCATTTAATCCATTAAGCGTTAAAAGTGGTTAACAATTTTTTCTGGCAATATTTCACAATTTTTAAACAAATTTATATTGAAATATTCTCTTCCTGCATGTAAAAATTTAAACTTTGTGTACGAAATTTCATAATTGTAAGTTTAAGTGACGGTTTTATAAATTTATTGGAATCACCATCAGTGGCATTTAATCCGTTAGGCGTTAAAATTGGTTAACAATTTTTTCTGGCAATATTTCACAATTTTTAAACAAATTTATATTGAAATATTCTCTTCCTGCATGTAAAAATCTTAACTTTGTACACGAAATTTCATAATTGTAAGTTTAAGTGACGGTTTTTATGAATTTATTGGAATCGCCATCCGTGGCATGTCATCCATTAAGCGTTAAATGTGGTAAACAATTTTTTCTGGCAATATTTCACAATTTTTAAACAAATTTATATTGATATATTCTCTTCCTGCATGTAAAAGTCTTAACTTTGTGTACGAAATTTCAAAATTGTAAGTTTAGGTGAAAGGTTTTATAAATTTATTGGAATCGCCATCAGTGGCATTTAATCCGTTAGGCGTTAAAATTGGTTAACAATTTTTTCTAACAATATTTCACAATTTTTAAACAAATTTATATTGATATATTCTCTTCCTGCATGTAAAAATTTAAACTTTGTGTACTAAATTTCATAATTGTAAGTTTAAGTGACGGTTTTTATGAATTTATTGGTATCGCCATCAATGGCATTTACCCCGTTAGGCGTTAAAAGTGTTAAACAATTTTTTCTGGCAATATTCACAATTTTTAAACAAATTTATATTGATATATTCTCTTCCTGCATGTAAAAATCTTAACTTTGTGTACGAAATTTCATAATTGTAATTTTAAGTGACGGTTTATATAATTTATTGGAATCGCCATCAGTGGCATTTAATCCGTTATGCGTTAAAAGTGGTATACAAGTTTTTCTGGCAATATTTATCAAGTTTTGAACAAATTTATACTGATGTATTCTCTTCCTGCATGTAAAAATCTTAACTTTGTGTACGAAATTTCATAATTGTAAGTTTAAGTGACGGTTTTAATGAATTTATTGGAATCGCCATCAGTGGCATTTAATCCGTTAGGCGCTAGAATTGGTTAACAATTTTTTCTGGCAATATTTCACAATTTATTAACAAATTTATATTGATATATTCTCTTCCTGCATGTAAAAAATTTAACTTTGTGTACGAAATTTCATAATTGCAAGTTTAAGTGACGGTTTTTACGAATTTATTGGAATCGCCATCAGTGGCATTTAATCCGTTAGGCGCTAAAATTGGTTAACAATTTTTTTTGGCAATATTTCACAATTTTTAAACAAATTTATATTGATATATTCTCTTCCTGCATATAAAAATCTTAACTTTGTGTACGAAATTTCATAATTGTAAGTTTAAGTGAATGTTTTTATGAATTTATTGAAATCGTCATCAGTGGCATTTAATCCGTTGGAGAGTTAAAAGTGGTAAACAATTTTTTCTGGCAATATTTAGCAAGTTTTGATCAAATTTGTATTTATATATTCTCTTCCTGCATGTAAAAATATTAACTTTGTTTACGAAATTTCTTACTTGTAAGTTTAAGTGACGATTTTAATCAATTTATTGGAATCGCCATCAGTGGCATTTAATCCGTTAGCCGTTAAAATTGGTTAACAATTTTTTCTGGCAATATTTCACAATTTTTAAACAAATTTATATTGATATATTCTCTTCCTGCATGTAAAAAATTTAACTTTGTGTACGAAATTTCATAATTGTAAGTTTAGGTTACTGTTTTTATGAATTTATTGGAATCGCCATCTGTAGCATTTAATCCGTTAGGCGTTGAAAGTGGTAAACAATTTTTTCTGGCAATATTTGACAAATTTTAAACCAAATTTAAATTGATATGTTCTCTTCCTGCATGTAAAAATCATTACTTTGTTTACGAAATCCCTACTTGTAAGCTAAACTTGCTGTTTTTATGTATTGATTGGAATCGCGTTAATCCGTTAGGCTTATTTAAAGTGGTAAAAAAAAATTTCTGGTAACATTTGAGAAGTTTTGAACCAAATTTATATTGATATTGATATATTCTACAATTATTGTATCAAAACAGGAAATACCCATTTTTTACCTTAATTTAAAGCAATAATATTCAGCTGAGAGCCTAAACGATGCAATATAACGCAAATGTACAATTTTAAATAATTGTTGAACATTATAAAGATTCATTAATATCTCTTGAAATATCTAAACTAGTTTTCATCAAATATTTCAAAACTATAAAAATTGAGATTGGCGACTTTGACTTTAAACGCCTCATATATCATCAAAAACGGCATAACCTCCAAAGATTGGTCGCTTAGTTATGAAGATACACAAAAACAGAATAGTTTCAATTTTTATTTTTTACTCAGACATCTGTGTTTGATTTAAACGCTTTGCTATCGAACGTTACTTTAACTAGAAACACTAGCAATGAAGATTAACATCTTACTCGAGTTACAATAATTTTATTTTTTTTCCAGCCTAAATCAAACTTAACAATTTATTCTAAAACCAAATTGTAGTCAAGCTTAACGCAAAATTTGAAAACATAATTTGCTACAATAAACATCAACATGAAATACTGATTAAATTACAAAATGCCTCATAAGTTAACTTGAAACAACATGATCAAACTAAACCGAACTTGTTCGAATGATATTTAATGACGATACTCTAAATTAAAAACTAAAATCGCATCAAATTTTTATATAAGACAAATTATAAGTACCTAAATAATTAAAATTATTTTAATTAAAAAACGCAGCTTGTTAACGGACCTGACAAGATAGAAAAAAATATAATTTCGAAAAAACGAAGCCACTTCCTCATCTCAAAACTATAAAAAAAAATATTAACACCTATTTAGGAGATAATGTAGTTTAATACTAAAAAATGTATAACAATAATCTAGACCAGATAAATAAATAATCGTTAGTTAATTATATTTCAATATTTTTTATGACTATTAATTTTTATTATTTTTTTTGCGTTTCGTTAAATTAATATTTATTATTTACTATCTTTCGAAACGATGAAGAATCATCTTCAATAATAATATTAAGAAGTAATTTAAGAACGACTAAAATTGGATATACATATATACAACAAACAAGAAATATATAATAATAATACATATATAAGGTTATTACCCTTATAATAAAAAAAAATAAAAAAAAGTCAAACCAACAACAATCATTTTTAACGCCTGCCTATAATATACATTTTTATTTTATTTTTTGTTAGTTTACAATATTTTCTAATTTAAACTTTTATAAAAAAAAAGCAGTTGAGTGTTTTTTTCCCTCGTATTCTCAGTTAAATCTTACGTGTTTAAAAAACAAATTATTTCCCCTTACTGTGTATGTATAGATATGGAAGACTCTTTAAGAACTGCATAAGAAAATCAAAACAGAGAATTTTTACAACAACGAAAAACGTAAATAAAAAATTTACAGTCAGCATGTCGCGCGCTTTGTTTAGCTCTTGTTGTTCGTGTATTTTAGTGTATATTATACGCCAGTAGTGACTAATACATATAGTACTCATATTTAGTTTTGTTCCCCCACTTTCACAAAAAACTATAAAACTGATTAGTTTTTTTTAACTGTGTTAATGTTATGCTCGTCGTATGCACACGATAGATAATAAAGAAATCGGATTGGCTCAGATTTAGAGGTGATTTTCGGTTGGTTAATTAAAATCGAATTATTAATATTATTATTTTATTTTTTTGGTGACCAAATCGAAGCTTTGTCGAATAGACCAACTTTAGTCTATGTCTTATCCGCGCTTGACCTATTTACTAAATCGGCAATATATAAATACGCAGTTCGGTCAAGATGATGAAATTTTTAAAAATTATGTCTAATTAATAATAATTAGTCGCCCTTCCATTCGATAAGATAAAGAATTAATTGACCGATTTAAGTACGAACGATAAGCTCACTTATTGTAAACTAGATACGAACTATTTACACAAAAAAAAAAAATGCCACCAACCAATTAGAATCCTACTAAATGACCATTGCTAAATTTATTGCATTTAAATAAATTTTGATTTCTTTTGTTTTGATCTAATACGCATACAAATAAAGCATAAACCATTGAAATAAGGGGAAATATTATTTTATAGTTCAATAGAGTAGTGTAATGCAACAAGGTATTGTAACCGATTTTGGTTAATATTCTTATTAGGGAGACTAGGAGCGAGTGTAAAAGAGAACAAGCACATTATTATTGTATACCCGACTACCGCATTTACCGTCATCGTAATATTATTATTGTTTACGGAATTAAATTAAACGTACACATACAAATATATATACACACTGTGGTTAAAACGAGAGAGAACCATTTATCTTATCTCATTTTAATATGAGTATTATTTTTTTGTATATTGTGTATAATTTTGTTATACATTTTTACTGTGTGTCGATTAAGCAACTTGCATACGATACAACATACAACATGTAAGTCAGTTGTACAATAGCTACGAAGTGAGTAAGACGTGATTTTTTTTAACTGTTGTATCTTTTTTATACTTTTGTACGAGTAGTATAGTTTTATAACATAGAAAAAAAAAATTTTTAAAATTAATTTCGAACAAAATCGGTCGATCTATAATACAAAATAATATCCTAGTGAAAAAATTACGATATTTAGCACTTTGTGTCTAAAAAATATATATTTTTAGTGATTTTGTGATACAAAAAAAAAAAAATAAAAATAAACTTAATTTTGAAACAGTGAATGCAATTTGACAATGGATAAAACTTATTTAGTCGAAAGTCCCGATTAAAACGTATTTATTTAAAAAAGATAAAAATTATAAATTTAAAGTGTGATTTACAAAAAAATAAAAATTAAAAATTGTGATAATACTAATTTAATATATAGTTTAACAAAAAAAAACTAAAACAGTTTTATTATTTTTATAAAATTAAAAATAATTCAAAGTGTGTTAGAATAACATTATAATAAATCGAAAAATTAATATAAAATTTGAAAAACAAAACAATCTAAAAATGGCTAGACCTTTTTATGTGCCAGATGAGGAGGGCCAAAATTCAGCCCAATCCTCACAAACAAATTCACCGACCCAAATTAGTAATAATACCAATAATACTATAACCGCGAATCCGACAAATCGAAATAATCATTCATTGCCGACTCCAAATTCACAACCAATAACACCAAATTCAGCATCAATCCCAAGTACTTCATCATCAGCTTCACCTTCATCATCAGCATCATCATCATTTCAACAAAGCCCAAACGCTTATAATACCGAAAGCAATCGCTTAAATAGTGAACACCTAATTCAAGTATTATATGAAGCACTTTATCGTATCGGAGGTTGGTGTCCTTTTACTTCTTGTTTTTTCATCATTGGAGTTACACATTTATAATTCCAACTAAAATTAATAATTAATAATTAAAACAATCTAAAAATAATAGAAACACTAACATAATATTAAAATGTAAATTTCTTATTTTTTTATTAATTAATTACTAAGTTTTATAATTTTCCCGCCAAAAATTTGATTCACAAACAAAAAAAAAATGATTCCACGTGTGTTTTGTGTTTTATCACGCATGTTTAATGCAATCGAGAAAATCGTGACCATGAAAAAACCACTTCCTATATATATATATTAAGTGTTTGAGTTGTTTATTGAAAATGCACATAAATTAAATTATAGCCAAGGACTTCTTTTTTTTTTTTTGTTGTGAATCGTATTTATTTGCTTTAATTAAATCTTAATATAAAAAAAAAACCAAACAAGTTGCTTATCGAGATTTTTTTTCTTCTTCTTAATTTGTTAGGATCACCAAATTTTCCACATCCACCATTAAGTCCGTCCTGTACAAATAGTAGCAATAATAACAGTAACAATGTGAGTCCATATCAAAATCATAACACCACACTACTAAACAATTCTACTGGAGCCGGGCATTATGGTGAAATATTTTTTCCACGTACAACATCGTCCGCAAATAATACGACACGTTCTGCACCGCAAACACCAAGAACGCGAACAAATCCATTCGATTATCCGAGAAGGTAAATAAAATAATTAAAGTGATAAACAAAAAAAATGTTAAGCCATATTTTTAAATTTTAATTTAGAAATCGCTTGTCATCAACCGGAGAGGATGATTATGAAGATAGTTGTTATTATGATGCTGGTGATATTGATACATCGTCGGGCTCCGATGAAATTGATGAGCATTTTAATTATATGGCTGCACGTGAACGATTACAAATGTTTCCGGGCCGGGTGCCACCGCGTCGCAAAAAGAAGGAGCAAACATTTGCATGGCCGACAGTGGTTACGGCTGTCGTTATTGCCGTTGGTTGTGGTATACTGGTAACACGAAATTAATTAAATACTTAGTTTTTTTTTTTTTTTTGCCGTTTTTGATGTGTTCTTCAAAATATATTATATGATTTTCTCGCTTTTTATATCTGCCATTAAAATTACACAACGTATAGGACTCAAAAAATGCTGCCACAATTTATTTTTTATTAATTTAGTTTAATTTTTTTTTAAACATTATATACTTTAATTTTTTGTTTTTTTTATAACAAAATTTTCGAACAAAATTGGAGAGAGGATATAAAAAGATCAGTTAAATTTTTTTATTTTTTTAAATTAATTATTTTAAACATTATAAACATCCAAAGCGATTGTGATTTTTTCTTTAAATTAATTAAATTCATTTTTTTTTTAAATAAATTTAAGTTTTTTTTATTTTCTTAAATAAATATATTTTAAATACCATTTTTAGTTTAATTTTTTAATTATTATTTTTGTGTTCAATTTTTTTTTTTTTTTTCTAACCGTATTTTAATATAATTTTTTTATTTATTTTTTTTTTTAAGTTTTTATTTTTAATTTAAAGTAAAAATAAAAATTTTTAAAAATGCTCATTAAAGCGCATTGTGATTAAAAAAAAGGATAAAAAT
The DNA here is from genome assembly GCA_963556165.1 of Tipula helvola. Classification (NCBI taxonomy): domain Eukaryota; kingdom Metazoa; phylum Arthropoda; class Insecta; order Diptera; family Tipulidae; genus Tipula; species Tipula helvola. The sequence goes on along the minus strand of OY744481.1, from coordinate 353,459,000 downwards.
GATTTTATATATATAAAATAAAAATAATTGATTAAAAATTTATAAACCAAATAAATATGTAATAAATTTAATAAATTTTTTACAATGATTATTTTTATTAAAAATTTGTTAAATGTGTAAAAAAAATAATAAGCGCAATGTGATAAAAATTAAAAAAATATTTTTTTAATTATTATTATTATTACTTAATTATTTTATATTTGTATTATTAAATTTTTTTTAAATTAAATTAAATTATTTAACAAATTAAACAACAAAAAACGTGTTTTTTCCAAAGAGTTTACAAAAATTAGTTTATTATTTATTTTAAATTAAAAATAAAAACTAAATTTTTTTGTGTTGTCATACAAAAAGGCAACAAAATAAAATTAAAAAAAAAATTGAACACGAAATATTATACAATAATATTAAGTTCTTATCTTTTAATTTTACCACCGAATTATTAATTTTCAAATTTATTTAGAAAAACAAATATACATTCCTTCAAATTATTATAATTATCTTATTATTTTATTATTTTTAGTCGAGTGTCCTCAGGTTTTAATTTTTTTTTTTTTTTGTTAATTATTAAAATAATTAATTAAATATTGGAAAAACATAATACAGAAATTTAATTTAATTTAATTTTTTTAAATTTAACACAATTATTTTGTAAATAATATTTTTATTTAGATTAATTACGATACACATATAATGAAATATTTTTAGTTTTTAATTTTTTGTATTTTTATATTATAATTATAATTTTTTTTTTATTAATAAATTAAATTCCAACAACTCACCAGCCTTATTTGAAATATTTTAAATTTCATTATATGAATTATTCGTTTTAAATTGTTTTATAAATTTAATTTTATATAACATAAAATTAAATAAGAGGGCTGATGAGAAAGTACAATACTTAAAAATAATAATAATATATGAATATATTTAAAACAAAAATAATTAAATGTTTAAAAAAAATACTTTTTACATGTCTATATTATAATTAATTAATCAACCAATCAATCTGCTTAATAATTAAATTAAATGTCATTTTTATACAATTTTCTATGTAATAATTCCTATTTCTAAAATAACAAAAAAAAAAAATTATAATTATAAATTTACCGTATAAGAATTAATATTTTTAAATAGTTTGTAATAAACTAGTCTTAAATAAAAAAAATAAAAAATTAAAAACAAAAAAAAAACAATTAAAGTTTGACCCTTCAAAGCGGGCCTGTGATGATAAATAATTTTTTTCGATCTCAATTATATATTTAAAATTTAAAAAAACAAAATATACCAATATTAATAATATTTAAAAATGGTGCATTAAAATAATTTTATTGTGCAATTAATTAAATGTATATCATTCCATATAAAAATAATATTAAAAATCGAAATTTTAATATTAAATGCACACCGAGAAAGAACATCAGAATAAATAAAATTATTGATATAAAATTCGACCAACCCAAATGTCAATTTTAAATTTTAATTAGATCATAAAAATTAAATCAATTATTTAATTTAATTTAATAAATATTATTTTTTAATCATTATATATATGCATAAAAATTATTATTATTATTATTATTATTATTATTTAATAAACAAAAAACTATTTTTGTTTTTATTTCTCTTTTTATTTTTATAAAATAAATCAAAATATATATTATTATATAAAAAACAAACAAAACAACTTTAATAATTCATAATAATAAATGGATAGACATTTTTAAAATGGAATTTATAAACAAACAAAAAAATAAATAAAATTTGAATTTATATATTATATATTATTATTATAATTATAAAATAATTTTTCTTATTACGAAAAAATGACAAAAATAAAAAACAAACAAAAAATTATTAAAAAGGCAAAAAATTAAATGATATAAAAAATTTGTGTAAACAATAAATGTTTCATCAAAAAAAAAATTTGTTTTGAGTATTATTTTGAGTGAAATTTTTTACGAATTTGAGTAGAAAATCAATATTTTTTGGTGTGTGTTAGTTGAACACGTTGTTTGTCGAAGCTGTATTAGTTTGTCGCTTTACATAGTCGTATATATTATTTCCCCTTTTATACAATATACCAAGTTATAAAAACATTTCACTCTCTTTTGTGTTTAATAAAATATTGGGGTGATTTATTGCCCCTTTTTTTAAGGATACACAACAATGTACGAAGCATGTAGCAATAGGAGAATATAATACATACATATACTTGTAAAAATAAAAATTCGTAAAACAAAATTTTAGTTACAAAATAAATAATATCAAATCATGGTGGCAGCACATACTGGAGTTCAATTTAACATTTTACAATTTTTTTGATTGGGGGAATTATAATAAACCAAAAATTGAAGGGTCGCTTAACTCTGCCCATTTATATTTATATATTAATGTATTTTAACTGGCTAACGTTAGAAATATATATTTTTTTTATTTTAGGGTAATAAATTATACATAAAAGGAGTTAGTTAATTTATGGTACGTTTGAATAAGATGGCAGCACCTACCGGACTTCAAATTTATATTACTAGAAAATAATATTTAATGTAGCCCAATATTGGCAATAAAACAAATAAAATTGGAATGCAGTAAGTTAGTTGCATTTGAATTAAGAAAGTTGTTTGCTGTAATGCACACGCAGATGTATCTGTTGTTTAGGAAACCTTCTTGATAGTATTATGTTTAGAATGAATTCGGCTAATGGTTCAATTCGTTAATTAAAGTCTGTATCTTCTAAATCAGGCCTTACCTGCATGCCAATCGCAACATTACGGGTCTTAAAAGTTTAATTACAAACACAATAAAAATAAATAAAAATTCAGTGTACTAATTTATTAAATTTTGTGTCAGGAAAATTCGTTGACTGGATAAACATTTTAATAATTAAAATTATTTTTTTAATTAACTTTATAATTTAATAAATGGTTAATTAGAACAATAAATCGTAGTTTAGCATAAAAGTCTGCAGTGAGTTAAAGTGAAAGATATGCAAAGAATTCCTGTTAATAATTCCAAATTGTAAAAGGACGCTATAACGTGCTAATAATAACACTAATTTTCGTTAGTAAATACGAGTAGCTTTTAACGTGTATTTTTAAGTTAGTGTATTAATCTCTTCGCTTCGAAATATTACAGAATCCCATCATGCTGCTGGAATAAATACACAGCATATTATTATTTGTGAAGAATGATAAAATTATTACCTAAAAACGGACGATTATTTAAGCAATTATGATGGAGAAGCTTCATATACAGTTTTAAATCCGAAGAATTGTTTTTTACTACGAGAATGGAAACTTCAAATGGCGTTTGATCAATTGAATTGAGAGGTAGTGAAATTTGTTATTTTCAAAATATATAGATTACAAATAAATTATTATTTTCAGACAAAAAAGTTACCATCGATATACTTAAAATAACAACGCCACACTTTGTAGAGTGGTTATTGTACAAATATCTATTTGGTATTCAAGCATCATTCGATTACCAGCTGAAACAATGGAGAAAACAAAATAAAATATCGGGCGTCATTGTGGAGAATTCTTCTAACGACTCGACGAAAGTTCTTGTAATAGACCAGCTTAAATATTCATCAAGATTTACTCCGTACGGCAGACCTGAGACTCCTGATGAAAATATTAAATTAGCGGAAATCTTAAATAAGACTTTATCAAAGGAAATTTGATCATAAATAAATCTAAATTCGGAGATGAACAAAATAGCATTTTATTAAATATTATTTGCCAGTATTATAATAACAAAACTCATTGGGGAAAAGTAAACACGGTGAACAAGAAATAGAATGTGCTCGGTTTCCGAAAAGTTAGCAAATACTACTTCAGTTTAATATTGATAACTGCAATTGTGACCCATTTATTGTCTGTAAATTTTTTTCTTTTTTGTATATTTAACTTTCACGTTTAGGGGATCCGTGCTTCATTGCCAAAATCCGTACCGGAAATAATTTCTAAATATATGAAAAATCCTGCTTTTATTCACAGTATATTGGACACCAACACGGAAACCGTGTAAGTATTTAAATCATATTTGTTATAATTTAATACTGAACCGTATTCTATATTTTTATCAATATGCAAATTGAATAGGTCAGATTTTCATAGTTTAAAGGACATTATTCTGAACATTTTTAAATCTGAATGTAAAAGAGTGTTTTATATTCCTGCTGAGAAACGTCTACCAGCACGAGGGAAGTTGTTCGACACTTAATACAACAAGAAAAATGTATTTTGAAAAGCTGGGATCATAACACGCCGAACAATATCACACAAAAGTACACCGGAGAATTCTATTCTAGGAAATCCAGCATACGAGGAATCCGTTAACATTACCAGAAGCATCGAATTTCTTGAGAACAACGTAGCACCATAGCACGAGGTTATTGAGAAGTTAAAAAATACACATGTAAAAGCACACCCGAGTACTTACAGAGATTTATTTGCTTGTTGGAACCTAAAGGACTGGAATTGCTACTGATAGCAAACAAAGGTATATTGTAATTTTACTAATTATAATTGTATATTTAATTTTTTAAACCAGATTAAAATTGATGCATAATTAAGTTATCCAGATATAAATCCCGTTAGCCAGAAACAATACGATCGAAAAGCAAACTCGGACATGGAACAGGCCTTGACTTGAACGTCAACGAATGTCTTTATTTTTCGCTGAAAAAAAAATAAAAACTTTTAAAGCAAAAACGTTATAAAAACTAAACCCGAAGCTCCCGGGGCGGTTCGCGAAGAAAATTAACATAATAAAACGAGAAAGTAGCGATAGAGAAGTGTCGAGAAAAAAGAAAATCAATAAACATCCAACAACAGGATAATTGTGTGTGCGAGCGCCCAGTGGGATGCGCGTCACAAAAATGCCTAAACCAGCCAAGGCCAGCAAAGCACAGCCACTAGATCAAAAGCAATAAGCTTAGCTAGCGGAGGATGTAAACTCCAACAAAACAAGCGAGCCGCAAGCTGAAAACGGCCAGATAAATAGGATAGAAGCAAACGAAAACGAATGCCAAAGCGCAAAACGGCAAAGAGAAAGTAATGCAGACGTATCAAGGCACGCCAAAGAATGTATGAGTGCTCTGAGTGACCATTCCACAGAGACAGAAGACGAGATGAATATAAATGAAAACATCGTAGAGAATAGATGGAAACAACTCTCAAAATACCTGCAGAGATAGGTGGACAATTTGACAAAGTGCCGACTCAAATGCCGAATCAATATGATAATAATACAGTGACAGACGTTGAAGGTCTAACAAGAAAAGATAAAATCCCTCCGATAGTGGCTTATAATATTAATACAAAAAAAGTAATTCAGAGCCTTAATAGTGCAATGGATAAAAAGAAATACTCAATAAAAAGAGTTAATAAAAATGTCACTCATATTATCACTATGGATATCGATAGCTTCATTAAAGCACTGGAAATTATTAAGATCAAAAATAACAATTTTTAAACGTACACGCCGGCATCTTTGAAGCAACAAACAATGGTGTTGAAGGGGATAGATGGCCGTTTCTCTGAGGAAGACGTCAAGGAGGCACTAACTGATCTTCAGGTGAGTCAGCATATTGCAAAAGTTACCAAGTAAAAATTTAAGGATCCCGACAAAGATGGACGTGACCCTAGTTACTGGCTTTTAGAACTCAACCCAATGACGGTCGTATCAGTACTGACTAACATTAAGTACATACTCCACCAGAAAGTTAGATTTGAAAGGTTTGTCAGAAGTGAATCCATTCAATGCTACAATTGTCAGAGATATGGGCATGCCGCAGCTAATTGCGGTATGCAATACAGATGTATTAAATGTGATGAGACGCATGAGCCTGGTACTTATGCTAAGAATGACAAAGAAACAGCACCATATTGTGTTAACTGTAAATCAGTCGGACACCCAGCCAACTACAGGCAGTGCCCTAAGTACATAGAGCTAGTAGACAGGAAAGAGCAGTTGAAATTTAGGCAGGAGGAACAAAAGATGAAAAGAAATCAGATGTACAATAGGTTTTATAAACCATAACTTTCTTACTCGAGAGTAGTTGCCCCTAGTAATGCGGCTAAATTAGTGAATCATACTCCAAATAGGCCAACATTGTTAAATCCGGTCATTGGTCAGGAAACGCGCTGAGATCAAACATATAGTGAGATGTTCGGGGTGGGATTCACTGAGACACTTCGTAAATTTGATGATTTCACTCCGACATACAACGCAATGACGGATCCAATAACAAGAAAGATTGCACTATTCGAATTTTTTGCAAATCTAACTAAACCTCAATGAACAGTCAAGCTAGTAATCTTCATATAATTCAGCTTAATGTTAACTCACTAATTAGACGGCAGAAAAAGCATGATCTTGAGGTTTTCCTTAACGGAACTAGACCGCATATTGAGGCAACTTTTATTAAAAGGAATGCCGGTCATGAGGTAGTGGTAGTATCAGCTTATTTTACTCCGGGCAAGGGTAATATTTCTCTGGATACAAGGGATCTGTCGGAAATTATGAAGTTAAAACAGGTGCGGATTCTCAAGTAATTTTGGGAGGTGATCTGAACTCTAAACACAGTATGTGGGGAAATGCGGTTTCGAATAAAAGCGGAGAGGACTTGTTTAGTTGGCTAAATACAAATTATATGTCTGAAAATCTAAAATTAATGCATTCAGACCTCCCTTCGTTTCACAGAGGCGCGGTCAGTTCGTACTTGGATATCTTTTTAATGTCCGATGATGTTGTCGTACATCATGATCAGTGGAGCTATCCAAATCTTAAGACTTTAGATTTGGGTATGATCACTCTGCGGTTGAGCTTAGGGTGTCGCTGGGTTTTGTAGTTCCTAGACACCCTCCGAAACAGATCCTTAATTATGGTGCGGTTGACTAGTTGGAGTTCAATCGCCATCTCGATTCGAGGCTTGATAGTATACATATCCCATTCAATAAATCGCTTTCTAGGAATGAAATAGACCAAATACTGCTAGAACTACAAACCCGTCTTGGTAATTTAATTCAGAGGTGTGTTTCAACCACAACTATAAATTACAGTTCACAGATTCCCCTCCCGCCTAGAATTATCAAATTTATCAGATTAAAAAATTCGCTACGTAGGCAGTTATTTAGAAACAGGCATCTTCCCAATTCGCATATAATTAAATCACAAGTAAATAGCGCTAATAAATTGATAAAAGAACTCATACAGATCCATTATGTAAGCCATTGGAATAGCAAACTATCTAGTATCAGGATGAACCACAGTACATTCAAGGAAATTAATAAATTAACAAACAGGGGAGAATTCCGAAGCATACCCGTACTTATTGATCCCATTACTAATCAAAATATAGAGCTTTCTACCGGTAAAGCGAACCTTCTGGGACAATCATTTGAAGAAGCGCACACCCAAAATAGCGGATTAGGGTATGACTGGTTCTCGAGAACTGTTGTTACTAAGGTAAATGATTTCATAGAGTCCAAGAGGGAACCAATGATTCAATTTTCAGATGAGAATTTCAAACTATGAGTTTGGTCTGATCCCTGAGAGTCAGTTTGGCTTCAGAGTGGCACATGCCACTACTCACGCTGTAGTGATTCTTAAAAATGATGTCCCTGTTAAACTCAATCAGAAGATACCAACACTAGCGTGTTTCCTAGGTATTGAGAAGGCCTTTGACACGGTCTGGACCGATGGCATTATTTTCAAATTATTGAGGATGAAATTTGACGCAAGACTGATAAGGTTAGTTCATAGTTTTCTGACGGACAGACTTTTTCAGGTAAAGGTAGAGGAAACTTTATCAAGGGAATTTATAGTGAGGGCGGGAGTGCCTGAGGGATCTCTGCTAGGGCCAATATTATATACACTATATACCTCTGACCTACCAGCTACTGAGACTTGTCCTATTCCCATTAAAACCTTGCAATATGCTGACGACATCTTAATATATACATCAATGAAAAATTTGAGGAATGCGGAAGTTAGGTTAAACAATCACCTCAAAATACTACATGAATATTTCACGAAATGGAAAATCCAAATTAACACGACAAAATGTGAGTCGATTTGTTTCATTGGCAGCAAAGTTTTTAGTAAGGGACAACGGAAAACCTATAAGAATATACAACTTAAGGTTAACAACAACATCATCAAGAAAGCAAGATAAATTAAATACTTAGGAATTGTAATGACAGAAGACCTAAAGCCCTGCCGGCATGTTAAGTCGATAACGCAGAAAGCTATAATCGCATACAACAGCATCAAATCAGTGATCCAATACAAAAGCAATCTGCAAAAGAAAATTAAGCTGATTTGCTACAAGCAGCTCATACGACCCATTCTTGGATATGGTTTCCAAGCGTGGTCGAAAAACTTCGTTGTCTCGAGAGAAGAATACTGAGATTCTGTACTAATATAAGTAGAAAGTTAGACTTTTATAAATACATAAGAAACGCAACAAGGAAGCTGAGGTTGAGAGAATTGATAAATTCCTAATAAACAACTGCATAAAATTTTTCGAAAAAGCTTCACTATCAGATAACGCTCTAATCAAACGCAGTACAAACCTAGACGAAAACATCATCGAAGAAAACTCAAAATACCCACCACCATGCCTAATTACACACCTGGATGAGACCAAGCAACTATATAACCACGAAAACCAGCTAACTCACTACCATAAACCATGGAGACCTACCAGACAGGGTCTGGTATACAACCTGGATCAGTAATATAACACCCACCACCTACAACTTAGTATACAACTTCAATCATCACACACCACCAATATGAATCTTAATGAAGCACAAATAATAAGTGTATCATGCGATATACAAGAGCTAATTATGTCGTGGGTTATATCAGAAGAAACTTTCGACCTTCTAATGAAAGAGGAAGTCACCGTGCACGTGCTTTTAAAAATGGGTCCTTTTATTTAATAAAATTAAATCGCCGTTCGGACAAGAGGGCTTGTTTAAGGATGTTGTAAATGCATGGAGAAATACAATAGTAAGTTAATTGAAAATAGTGCTGTGTAAATCAATAAAATAATTACATTTGAAATGGTTTTAATGTTTTCTCCCCTGTATAATTTATATTTATTTATATTTGAATCTCGAATTGTTTGTGATTTCGAAAAGGAAAATGTAATCCGCGAAATATTTATGTATTTATATAAATTAGATTGTTTATGATTTATAATAGTTTATTTGTTGTGATGGATTAAACTTTATATTTCACACATGGGCACACGGTTTACTAGGTTAACCGCCCAATGGAATAAGCTAAGCTGGCTGGTCCTTGTGGATAATCTTAAACATTGCCTTACTTTTGCCATAACTTTTCTTTCAAGTGCCAAATAACTATTGGTATTTATGTTTACGTTGCAACAGGGGGTTCCATGAAATCCAGAGGAAAATACAACTGAATCAGAAAATATAACAAATAGTTTAAGTACGTGTGGCTCATCTCCAAGGCCTACACCAAGTACTAGTCGAGGTGCTAATTCAGAAATTAGAAACACAAAATGATCTGTAAGTAATTATGTGAAATAATTATAAAACTGCTATGTATAGTTATATTTCTTTTAGAAACCTGTTTGATTCTAATGATGTGGTCAATATATTAGCAAAATCTGTTGAAGGGAGAGATATAATGGACTTTTATAAAAGTAACTAAATTCTGAACAAAAGTTCTCAAAAAAATTTTGTTCAAATTTTGATCGACTATTGTGTAGAAGAAAACGTAAGATTACTACAAAATATGACTTTTGTAAGATGGCTACAGCGATAGTTGAAATATTTCGCTCACAAAAAAAGGCAAGAACTTATATCCCCGGCGTTACAATATATCTTTTAAAACTGCTTTCCATTTAATTATAGGAAATTTTGTCATGTCAAGGAAATTTTTGTTTATTGCAATAATACAAATTGTAAACTACAATCATTTAGAAAGTCCATAGATGTACTAATTAAGTGGATTTTGTGTATAATTTAAATTATTCAGAAGTAAGTCAGCAGTTATGGTTATTTTTGCAGGAATATTTTTTTCAAATCGATAGTCAAAAGCCCACTGTATCTAATTTAGAAGAACAGTTTAAATCAATCAATCTATCATCAACTGTAAACCATTTTACTCAGAAGTATGATATTAGTAGCAGAATTTTGGCTAAAATTCAGAATATTTGCTCTTAAAGTTAATCAATAATCATCAAAAGCTTTTATTTTTAAAATTTTTTCAAACCAAACCATTTTAATACGAAAGTTAATATTATAAAGGAATGTGACATTTTCAGATAAGTTTAGAATATTTGTTTTCAATGAGCTTTAAGCTTGATAATTAATGTATACCTTATATGGGTTTGAACTTAACATTTTGGAGAATTTTCATAATTTAAAGTTTTCCTTAAAATGTTTTATACGCAAAAATTATGTTTTGTAAAATATGTCAAGCACTATTAGTGTTAAGAGCTTTTAATTAGAAAAGCTTTTTAAACGAAACCATTTTATTTCAGAAATTCGATTTTACATAGGGTATTTGTTCTCAATATAAATTTGGGTTTAAATTTAACATTTATCAGGCCTTTAATAATTTCAAGTTTTTGTTACACCGTTTTATGTGCAAAAAATATTTATTTGCAAAAAGTTTCAAGAGATTTTACTTTTAAGAGAGAAACATTTTAAACAAATTATCTCAAAATTTCTCTTTGTAACGGAATTTTGGGATATATTTAGAATGTTTGTTTCCAATGAGCTTTAAAATTGATAATTAATTAATATATTTTGGGTTTGAACTTAACATTTTTGAGCCTTTTCATGATTTGAGGATTTTGTTAAAATGTTTTATTTTGTATTCGCAAAAAATGGCAAGCTTTTAGTTTAGGAGCTTTCACGTATCGAAGCTTTTTATTCCAAATAATTTACTTTTTATTCTGAAACTCGGTAGTTTAAAAGAAGGTAGGATTTTGGAATAAACTTAGAATATTAATTTTTCATAAGCTTTAAGCTTGACAATTAATTCATACTTTTTGAGATTGAACTTAACATTTTTGAGCTTTCTCATAATTACTGGTTGGTAATAAATTGTTTTCTGAGCCTAAAATATATATTTGAAAAAATGGTCAAGAGCTTTAGTTTTAAGAGCTTTTACTTATTGAATCTTTTCAAATAAACCATTTTAATTCGAAATTTCATAAAACAAGGTATGACGGAATTTTGGGTAGGGTTTAGTATATTTGTGCTCAGGATTTAGTATATTTGTTTTAAGAGCTATTCAAACCAAACCATTTGACTTTTAAATTTAATATTATAAAGGAAAGTTGTATTATGGGATTAATATAGAGTTTTTGTTTTCAATGAGCTTGATACTTTCTCGGTAATTTTTGTACCTTTCCAAAAATTCTGTCATTCGTTAAAATGTTTTAAAAGCTTTCACTTATGGAAGCTTTTCCACTCAAATTGTTTTACTCAGAGATTTAATATTACAAAGGAAATATTGGTTCCCTTAATCCAAAATGTGTTTCCATTTTCGAGCGTTCCATGTATAAGAAAACCAATTAGTTTACTCAGATTTAATTTTGTGGACATATGCGGACCATCGTTCAATAGTAAATGAAATAGAACATGATTGATTAGAGTATGACGAGTTCTAAATACATTATATCGATAAAGACCACAAATTTCTAATATAATTTGAAAAATATCAAGAATTCCGAAATAACCTCAAAAATGTCGAATTTTTAATGTAACTTGAATATTCTTGAAAGTTCTGAAATATCAAATTATGCGTTGTTATGTAAAACCAAAGGAAATCCTATAAGTGCTAATCGCCGCCATATACAACGTATATACAAATATCCTACCATTGCAACATTTGTATGTTTATGATATCTTGAAAATATTTTTTAAGCGTAGTGGGCAGCATTTAATAAGATTTGATGCTCGATACAACTTCCGTGCAAACCATCAAATTCTGTACAGTATTCTCAGATTTAATAACGATTATTTCCGCCGCTACATACTTGTTACATCACCCATCTTTTTCAATGGTTTACCAGATCGGATTAGGAGGGTAATTCATTCTAAGTCGTTTTTGTCCAAAGTGAAAGATTGGCTATTTGAAACGCCTGATATTTCATATTTGTTTCGTGTTATCGCTCAATGAGTTTTATTGATAAAGTTTTGGAAATACATATCCTATTTTGTCTTTGATAACCAAACTGTGCAATAATTATTAAAAATAATTTAATTGTTTTGTTTACTCATATTTTATGCCATTATTGTAGAACTCGAAACTGTCGATTTTCGAAAAGGGTTTTTCTATTTTTATTCCAATTTTGAGATGTAATTTTTAATGTATTAATTAGAATGAAATAAAGATAATAATTATAATAATAAATATAACCTGAACATTCTTGAATAATTTCGAATAACCTACAGGAAATCGGAGAAATATCGAAATTTTGGCATAATCTTAAAAAATCTTTTAAATATCACCATTTAGAATTATATGTGTAACTCTGCAAGCATTTACAACCCAAAGCTAAGTATCGGAAAGGCCCCCCGTGGCTGCGGGTGATCCGGGTACCTAGTTACGCCACTGTTTATAAAGTTTAAAGTAATCATGGAATTTTGTAGTTTGGAGAACTTATAGAACTTACAGAATTGAAACCATTTATAGAAAATCGAACTCTTCTATAGAAAGAATCTAAAAAAATTAAAAAATTTGAAGAATTTAGAGAATTAGTAGAATTAAACTCATAAAAATGATAAATTTAAAGAGTTTATAGAGTCAGTAGAAATTAAAAAAATTCACAAAAATAGTAGAATTTACAGAATTTGTTAAATTTATAGAATTGACAGGATTTGCAGAATTTACAAAACTTACTAAATTTTTAGACTTAATAGAATTAGTGTAATTTATAGAATTTGTATTGATGGAGAATTTAGAGAGTAAATTGATGGAAAATTTAGAGAGTATGTCGCATTCACAGGGTTTGCAAGACTTATAGAATTTACAGGATTTTTAGAACTTAAAAACTGACAGATTTTTTTGACTTTATAGAATGTATAAACAATGTGTGCGATTTATGCAACTGAGGGAATATATATAATTTACAGAAATTATTGAATTCATAGAATTTGAAGCAATCATACAATTTTTAAAATATTGATGGCTTAGTGAATATCGGCCATAACCCACATTTTTTTCAAAAATGAGATTTTAATACCAAAATGTAGAATGCAACACGTCGCAACTTTCTGTGCGACTGGTTTAACCTAAAAACCAATAAAACACGTTCCACATTCAATTTTGTTCGGCCCTAAAGCGTATGGTATTTTCTGTCAAAATCTCGTTTTTTGCATTTCTTGAAAAATGTTAGAAATGTGGGTTAGGGCCGATATTCACTAAGCCATCGAATTTAAAGAACTTACAAATCTACAAAATTTGTAGAATTTGTAGAAGTAGTAGGATTTCAAATATTTATAGAATTAATAAAATTTATAAAATTCATAAAATTATAAATTTATATTTTTTATATATAGACTAAAAAAATAGAAATTTTAAAATTTGTAATTTAGAAAATTAATAAAAATTTATAAAATTCATAAATTTAAAGAGTTTATAGACTTAGTGTTATTTATAAAATTTAAAAAATTTGTAAAATTTGATTTTATAAAATTTAGAGAATATATCGTACTCACAGGGTTTGTATGATTTATAGAATTTAAAGGATTTATTAAACTTAAAGAACTTAATGAATTTATACAAAATTGTTGATAAATCGTCAACTTATTGGATAAATAAAATGTTTACAAATTTTGGAGTTCAAAAAATTAAAAGAAGTCAAGCAATGTTTAAAATAAGTCAAATATGAGTTTGTAGAATTTAAGGATTTACAAAAATTTCAAATCTGCAAAATTTATAGAATTATTAGAATTTATAAAATTTATAGATTTTTGTAGTGTTATCTCGAAATTATAATATTTGTAGAAATTATAAAATTTAGTGAATTTATCAATTTTTCACATCGATTTACAGAGTTTGTCAAATTTATAGAATTTACAGGATTTGCAAAATTTAAAGGTCTTTATGAACTTTAAGACTTTATACCATTTACAGAATTTAAATTTTTTTTGAATTTTTAGATTTATAAAATTGATGGATTTCATCGAATTTTTGGATCATATAGGGACAATTTTACAAAGGGATGAATATCAAATTTACACTCAAAATTGTATGTGACATCCATCTTTTAAAAAATGGAGCCTTTATCCACTAATTCTCCAAATGGTAATCATATACATAGTTTACTGAGAGGACTCCATCTGACTAAAAAAGTCGATGAGAACAATGACAAATCATTTGGATCATTTTGAAAAGATAATGATGGAATTAACATCATTTACGTAAAATTAGTTTATTAATTATTACGTAAATTCCTCTAATAATTGTTGCATTTCTTTTTGGAATACCTATTATAAAACCATATTTATATTTTAAATGTTCTATTTAGCATAGAGTGAAATTTAAGACGAATATACTCTAGTATATTCATATTAAAATTTACTGTATGCTAAATATGAGTGATTTTTTTTTTAACAACAGCTAGTTCACCCGGGTTTTCAATATATGAGTGGTTTTTAAAATATTATCTACAACAACATAAATTAGTTTAGCAGAGCTTTAGTATATATTTCATAAGCATGGAACAAATACAAATTTAAGTTGTTTGCTTTCGGGATGTAGAGCGCTGCGAAACGACATGTGAATAGAAAAGTCACCAATCGAAAGTGTTTTCGCTTATGCTGTGATTATGCTAATAATTATGAGACGACGTATTGATTTATCAAAAATGTAAATTCAGAATTCAATTTGAGTTTATTTTGTTGTTTCCAATTATATTTATTTTGTGGTGGATGACGCGGACGAACAGGGTATTACATTTGCTGGTTTGAGTCGGCCGATTGAGATATTGTGGTTTTTATTATTAAACAAAACGCTGTAATATTTGCATAGTATGCACTAAAGCAAATAAAATCGCTGTTGGCGATAGATTTCAAGACTTATACATATTATGTCGTCTTGATTGAATTGTCGAGTGGCCGTGGGAAGATATGGTTTCGCATGATTTGTCGCAGTTGATCCACTACTGTGTCGCTGGTTGTTCGGGTGAACCAAAGTTCCCAGCAAAGTTGCTGTGGTATTACGGAGCTCTAATGTAATGCTTTGCCACAGATAATGAGAGCAACTTTGAGCTATCGATCGAAGCGTTCAACCGTTCAATTGGTTTGTGGGTGGTAAGCTGTTGTGTTTATCCGATATAATCCGAGGAGTTTCTTTAACTCAGTTTATAGTTTAGACTCAAATTGCGTTTCTTGTTCAGTTGTAAAGTGATGGGCACGCCGAAACGTAATACGTAGTTTATTTCGAATGTGATGGCAATGGCTATGGCTGTATTGTTTTTTATGCTGTAAGGTTTGGGTTCGCGGATTGAATAACCAGTTTTTTGTAACAATTAGGCTTACAAACATTTCTATTAAATTAGTATCTTCAACATTATTTGTAAAATTTTGTTTCTGCCTGTATTTATAGAAGATCAAACGGAATATTAATACATTAGAAAAAACCAATACACATTTTATTGATTATAAAAACATTAATTGATTTCTCTACATTTCTCTAATTAAAATACTTTTACTCACATTTGTACATAAATTCCATTTATAATAACATTTAAAAACTAATAATAATTAATTAACCAAACACATCATCATAAAAGGAAAATATTTTATTTTTAGTATAGAAAAATGTCAAAACATGAACTGTCCTTCAATTTGATTTAAAAACAAACACAAAAACATAAACATAAAGCTTTGTTACATTTATTGTTACTATGTACGAGTATTTTCTCAAGAAATTATCAAAAGAATTAATAAATCGTCAGAATACAATTTACACACACACGTTTATTACTATTTATTGTTCTTATAAATTGTGAATTTTGTTGTTGGATTTAATCCCTTAAAAAGGTAAATTATAAAATTCTTATGTACGGTAAATAAATAAATAAAAAGCTAAAGTTTTATGTGTAATTGTTGTTTCTGAGTTGTATCTAAAAATTTTCCATTGAGCAGCTGCTATTTTTGCGTTTAATTAAATTTAATTACTTTTAATTTATATAATTTTCATTTATTAACATTATGTATGTTTAGGTTAGGATCATTAAGCTTTTTTTTATGATTCTGCGATTAATTTACAGTTTTTAGCCTTTTTATGTTTGTACTTTGTAGCAGACCTACTAGTTATCTTTTTACAATACATAAACAAATATGCATTGATTAAAGGATACCGTCTCCAATTAATATTATAAATATTTGTGGGACACTATTGCTCTGCTTTTAGATATTAGTAGAACAAGTTCAACCGACTAAAAGGTGATTAAAACTGGGGAAAAGGCAGTCCAATCAGAAAACGACAACATCATATTTCAAAATATAATTTGAAATTTAATTTTTTTTTTCGAAATTAACCACATAACGTTAATGGTAATGTGGTTTGTATGTATAATACAAGTTCAATTTAAATGGCATAGGTAGCAGAAAAAATTTCAAATAGAACACATGTAACGTATTTAGAAATTTTAAATTTCAATTCGGAATTTAAGTTTAAAGTCGAACTTTGAAAAATATGAATAATTTGGAATTTAAGCTTTCAAGTGTTTGATGTAATGTCGTACTTCGACATTCCTTTTCATATATTTCTTGGTTAGTCAAGAATTCTGAGTTTTATTTATGCTGTATATAAATCAAATTTTTCTCAAAACCTATGCCGATCAATTGAGCTAAGCTCGAGCAAAGAAAACTTATTTCATGTTCATTGTTTACCTAAAACCAAAAACTTTTGACGCGTCACTATTCGTGAAACCATAAAAATTAACAACGTCATGATCAGCCAACTCTATTGGACTTCAGAGAAGAATCAATAATTCTGTGAAAAATCTGAACAGAATTTGAGCATGCCTACTAGCACACTTTACTTTGAGAATATTTTTCTTAATATGTTTTGGAGTATTTGCCTTTCCTAATTTGGGAAGGTATTTTATTGATGGTTAAATGAAAAACCTGATAACAAAAATTTAGACAATTTAATCAGTGAACTCTCAATCACTGATTAAATTCCCATTCAACTATTCAATTCGGTGAAAACGTCAATTAAAAAGAATTAGCCAAAACAACCTTCTAGCACATCCACAGAGCTCGCATTACTATTAACAATTATAGCGCCCATTTCAACATGTAAATAATCTTGGTATGAATCATAAAGTTAGCTAACATAATGCCATATCAAATGGCATACGTATAGTTTCCGGAAGCGAAACATTCCAGTTATCACAGGGACAAATCCCAACTAGTTGCATGAAATGTTGGTACTATGTAAACTTAAATAATTATAGTGCTAATCTCAATATGCACATCATTTTGATATTATTATTGAAATTGGATAAGGCCGAATGTGGAAACGCCGAACGCCGAAAGGCCGAATGTCGGAGAACGGAATTGGTCGAAATGCCGAAAGGGTTAGAAGGCCGAATATCGAATGGCCGAAATGGTCGAAAGGTACAAAATCGAAAGGCAGAATATGTCGATTGTGTCAAAAGGCCGAATGTATCAGAGATCGAATGTGTTTAAAGACCAAATTTGTCAAAGAGAATTTGAATTCTTAAATTTAATTGTTTTTTGTTTGTCGGGTAATTTGAGCAAAAAAAACATCATAACCTAAAATAAATTAATTTCTTCCAATTAACACTTAATATGCGAATTAGCCAATTATGGCGTAGTTAATTATTGGAGTAGAAGGTTTTTTCCTTTGCTTTGAAAATAAATATTATGAAAATTCCTAATTATGCAGTTACGACACAAAAAATAGATAAAAGTGGGCTATACGTACCTATGTGTCCTTATTTTCAAAATTAGATTTAGTTAATAATTCGAAGTGGAAGTAATTACACTACTTCGTGATTACAAACTAACCAATACAAATGTATTTCCACTGGGAGAAACATTTTATTTTATTAATTGAAGGAAAGAGATAAGTGAATTAAATTGAAGGGAAATAAGTGATGGAACATTTTCTTAAGTAAAGAATGATTCTATTAAGTGGTGAAGGAGAATTCTGTTAAGTAAAAGTAAATTTAATTTAGTTAAGTCAAAGAAGGTTATACTAAATCAAAAAAAATTCCAATAGGCGAAGGAAAATTCTATTAAGTGCATGCATTTCAGTACAATCCGTTAAGAAATAGTCAAGTTCCACCTTTTTAAAACTTAAACCTAAAAACTATATACCAAGTACTACAAACAAAAACTTCATGAAGATACTGATAAAGATAAACTTTTAATATACGGATTGTTAATGTAAACCAGCTTACTGAAGTATCTACCCAAACACTCTCTTTCCATATTCCTTGACTAGTTTTCTATTTAATATATTGTGTGTTCTAAAGCGCGTAGGAACTTTCAGTATAGTTTTGATGAATTTGTTTTGTACTGTTTGCAGATTTTGCAAATTGGTTTTCGCTATGTCTATCCAAATAGGAGCAGCATATACAATGCCAGCTAGGATCATGGGTTTATAAAGCAATACTTTGTTTGGTAAATTCATGAGAAATGATTTAATTTTTTTTTTCGACTAGTCAGTTCACATACTCAACAAAATTCCGATTCCCGTATTGCAGACGAGTATCAATTATAGTAAAATATTATAGCATGCGTTATTTGGTTTACTGTATTATGTTTTAACATTATTTTGTTGTAAAAACAAAATTTTCTATCAAAATATGTGTATTTTTTCAGACTGATGTTCATATTGTTGTGCTTTTCATATAATTAGGTGTACCAAAAATGTATGGAAAAAATAATTAAATTAAGAAAACTATGTTCTAAATAGTAATTTATTGTTTTGTGTTTTTGTTTACAAAATTCATGCAATTGCTTTCCGCTACCCGAGTTCCATATTTGTGTATGGTTAGTCTGTTTAGTCAGGCCCATTTTTACCTACTCGTGTGAATAGTGCAAATTGGTGAAATTTGTTATCCTGTGGAATAAGTCTTGTAAAACATATCAAAAATTGCGTCCCTTTCAGGCCATATAATCTTTTTTTGATAAGTTTATCACACACAACAATAATTATAGGTTCCTACATTTTCTTTCTGGGTTCTAAAGATTAAAAATACAAAAAATTTGTACTCATTGTCCATCAACTAATGTTATATCATCTACATAAAACACTTCTCATAGAAAAATATTTCCTGAGTTTTTTTGACATTCTTTATGGGTTTTATTTTCTAATTCATCAAACCGGAATCGCATTTCCTGAGATTTTATACTTTTAGGTTTAAAACTCATATCAGAAATTTGTCATCGAACCGGAATTCGGGTGCAGGAGTCGAAAGAGAATTCTAAATATTTGACATTCCTTACCCATTCAATATTGGCTCCGTTAAAATTACAGGGTACGTGATACACTTTCTTGAGGGTCTTACATCGCGTGAATAATCAATTTAGTTCTACTTTAGTTTCCAGTTTTGAAAGTTGTAAATAATTTGATAATTGCGTAGATCAATTTCTTGAGCTAACTCATGTGAAGTATAGATAGCCAATATCATCCGCAAATAGGGCTATTTAGTCATGGTGTGTTTTTGGTATATCATTGATGTAAATAATTGTACGAAAAATTGCCTATGTGTTAAATAAGATTTCATAATTTTTATCAAATAGAATTGAAATTTACGCAAGTGCATTTTATACAATAAACCGTTTATCCAAACTGTAACAAACGCATTTTGCAAATCTAGTAAAACCGGTAGATTTTTTAATTGGTCTATAGCTTTTTGTACTTGTTGGATCCTTACCGGGTTTTAATAACAGTATGATCTTTAATACTTTTCATGTATTAAGAAAGTATTCAATCTTTAAACATTGTTGATAAAGTCGAGTCAATACTTCATAAGCTATGTATTGTTGGAAGGTGTTTGAAAAGAATAATTGGTATACTATCGTAACCAGGAGCTCTTATTGGTTTTAATGTATTTATAATACTAGGCAATTCATTTACAGATAGCAAACCGTTTAATTCCAGTGTAAAATTCCTATTTTAATCAATCAATTCTGAAACACTATTCAACATTTCATCATGGTCTGAAATAATATTGGAGCTTATTTGAAAAATATTTGAAAATTGTCAGCCAATACATGTGATTTTTCCTCATTAATGAATGAAAATGTTTATTTGAACTCTCATTTTTCTTTAACGGCGAAATATAATATGTTTTACTTTTTAGTGATTTTACGGTAGACCAATACTTTCGAGTGCCTCTTATTAAATTTTCTAATTTTGATTTATATCTAGCATTTATAAGTTCTAAGATTTTTAAATTAATTAGATTAATAAGAAAATTAACTGTTTGTTTTAAAAGTATCAGTTTTGAGCGTTTCCATTGTAGCCTATATCCCTTACGATTATTTATTAACATTTTTATTTCATCCATGAAAATAATTTGATCTACATGTGCTTTAGGCACTCCAGGTGTACACTTTGTTCTACTGCAAGTAATATTTGTAAATAATGAAATTGCTTGAGAAATATCATTACAATTTCTAATTGACATTGTATTTAAATTCGATGAAGTTATATGATTTTGAATTTGGTGCTGGCATCTTGTCCAATCAGTGCAACGATAATTGTAGACTTTTCTATTAAAATTATTAATTTCTCTATAAGCTGGCAAAGCACTGGAAAATGGTAAGAATTCAGATCATGTATTGTATTAATGGCACCGATATGTGATGAATTGAATAAAAATAAATCTAAAATACTGGGGGAAATAAATTGGATCAGTTGGTGCATTCACAAAACACAATTTTTTATTTTCACTTAAATTATATAAAATAGGACCACCCTTATTTGACCGCAAACAGTTCCAACTCGAATGACGATAATTAAAGTCACCACCAGCTACATATATAACTTTCATTTATCTTAGTAGCTTTTGCCAGATCATTTCTAAAGTGTTTGATATTAGAATTTGGTGCATAACAGCAGAAAAATTTACCTGTTCATTGGACATTGTGTTAATTGAGATTCCTATGAACTCTATACTATTTAATTTGAGATCGGATAACAACGAATATCGGATTTTATTTTTATCTAAAATTGCTACACCTCCATGAGGTTGAAACTGCCGATCTCTCCTGTAGCAACAATAACCCGGAATATGAAATTGAATGTTTTGTTTTAAGTAAGTTTCGGTGATGAGCATTATTTCAATTCCGCGAGTATTTAAAAATTGAGTAATTTCAAATTGTTTACCTTTGATGCTTCGAGCATTCCAAGTAGCTAACGTTAATTTATTATGGAGAGACCCCATATTTTAAAGCAAGCTGAAATATACTTTGAAGTTGATCCTGTCTGGACTTAAATATTTTTATAGTTTGGCTGTTTTCCAAACGAGACTTATTTGGATACTTAATTGTGGAACCTATCTTATTCCATAAGAAATTACATTGAATAAGTTAGGTTCCACAAATAAGTATTCGTTAGGAAAACAGCCTTACGTAAAATCGCAAAAAAATCAAGATTTTCAAGTATAACAAATGTTTGAAATATTATTTTAATTCGTTTTATACCTGCCGCCCCAAACCCCCGCTAAATCGATTTTTTGAAATTCTGACATTCATAGAGATTAGAGTACTTAGGAAAAATTTATGTTTTTTAATAATTATTTACATACTAAAATAGAGAACTCTCCAAATCCGATTAGCATTGATCATTTACGCGCAAGTATGACATGAAATTATGAAGATTCCCGGTGGTTTTCATAATGTAGTTAACAAAAATGGGGTCTTCCTTTTCGATGGGACACTTTAATTTGTATTTTTTGGGATTTATTCGTTCGGGAATGTGATTTATTCCAATACCATATCAAATGGTATACTGATGGTTTTTAGAAAATATAGATCCATTTGAGCTACAAAAGCTGAATAATTGCAGAAAATAACTTTAAGCGAGAGACTACGGCTAAAATTTTTTCCAAATATTCTCAAAGTTCAAATATGAAATTAGTTTCATCAATAAGTTGGTAAGAAATTAGTTTCAGCTCCTAATTATGGCGAAGAATTCTCTCAAGAATTAAGGAATCATTGCTAAGGTTATCGTTCATACACAGTGCGAGTCAATACAATTTCAGGTAAATTTTATTATACCTACTGAACATTTTTGTTTGATTTTAAAAATGTTTCAATTTGGAAAAAGTTTTTTTGAATTTGGGAAAAGTTTCAATTGAACTTTATAATTCCCTTTCTATCAAGTCTACTTAACCAATTTCGCTTTCAATTCTGTTATTTAGGGATTTTCACCTTTTGCATTTTATTAAAACAAAATTATCGTTTTTTAATTCGGTATCTTCTTAACTGATTTTAAGTACCTACCTAGTTTTGATTACATCCGAATCCGAAGGATAGAAAAACATCTAAATTTAATTTAAAAATAACCACAGCATTTTTTTAGTATTTCTCTCATTTTGAATTTGGTATAATTAAACAATCTGATTTTATTGTGGCTTATTATTTCTAAGATACCGTTATTTCGAACACATACATATATTTTATATGCCGCAGATGCGTTCTATTTGTATAATTATTTCCCACGAGCAGCAAATTCAACATTTTCCACAAGTCCACACTATTTACACACAATCGCAAAGTATTGGTTGAAATTTTAAAATATTCGTTGAATGCAACGACCATGCCAATATTTAATCAGCTGTATAATATTTTATAAGCACATACGTATTTTCATTATTATTGCCAAGGATGTAATTGTAGTTCACAAGACTATAAGTGGTATTTGCACATAATAGTAATTTTTAATTAATGAAATGTAATATAATTTATGTACGATCGATATCTAATTTGTTTTACGTATATTTGCGTAAATTAGAATTGAATGAATGAATGAAAAAATACGCTGTTCTAAATATCAGCCATAGTAACCTTGAGTCTTCTTAAAATAGTAAATATTGTCAATTAAAGACAGTTGCCTTTTTAAGGTTTTTTTATGGAATTCAGAAATATTTTTCTGTTTTAAATTATTTTTCTGACAAATATATGAAATGATTGAATTATCAGATCGAGTTGATATGTTCTCATCAAATATGGTAACCCCACATGTATAAAGTTGCGGTAAAAATTAGAAAGATATTATT
This sequence comes from Tipula helvola, assembly GCA_963556165.1. NCBI lineage: Eukaryota > Metazoa > Arthropoda > Insecta > Diptera > Tipulidae > Tipula > Tipula helvola. The sequence goes on along the minus strand of OY744481.1, from coordinate 353,435,719 downwards.
TGAAGGGTGCATGCACCTTCTAAGATTTGTTATAATTACTCGTATACATTTACGCGGAAGCAAAATTTATATCTTAGACTAATATAGCAATTCATGACGCGTTACTAATCATAGTGTATACTATGGTGATTGGAGTTAATTCAACCATGAAAAGGTATTTTGAATGATGCACCTATGCGTACATTATTAGTAAGCAAAAGTCCTTGAGCGATATAGGAAATACATTATTCTAAATATATTACTGTATGAAAAACGAAACAATTTGTATGTATGAAACAGTATACCTGCGTGTATTGTGTAACTTAGGGTGCAACGCGGATAGATCCCAAAGTTAATGTAAAAGTTAGCTTTGATTTAATGTAAAAAGTTAGCTTTGTAATTTTGCTCTTATAATACAGATCTGTTTATTCATTCATATAAAGTCTGGATTATTCATTAGTAATCCTTCGTGAAGATGGATCAACTTCTTACAAACCCAAAGAATTTTAACACATTTAGAGGTTGAGTCGAGGGTTGAAATGGATGCTTAGATTAAATTGAATTCATGTACGTATACATTTTTCGAACAGCATTGATAAATAAGCCTTACCTTTTTGCACAAATAAATTTGGAAAATGAAGAGTTTCAGTGACAAGTGTGTTTTTATAGAAACATATTTTACACAGGAAATTGCAATATGAAGAACTAGTGCATGTCCTAATTTTTTGGTAAATGATTTTTGGAAGAAGAGTACAGTTGCGATACGTATCGAAATATCAATTTTTTTGTAATGTTCCGGCAACTACAAAATACCGTACTAACCGTTTACAAAAAAAAAATTCTTAATGATCATCAATTTCCAGCAGCATCAAAAATATATCATGACATGTATTAGGACAAATTCGCAAAAGTATTTTTACTATGATGGTCTGTTCGATTGGCTGGATAAATAATATTAATTGCAAGAACTCGCAAAGCTTGCTCAATTGGATTTAACTTAAGTAATTATGGCTGTTGGCGTTTTAGAGTGTAAGAATTGAAACACATTCATTCGTACCCTTTTCTTACTTCCGCTAGCTAATCAGCCAAGCTGTAATCAATACTCAGAATTCCATAAATAAAAATTTGTTTAATGTTTACCCCAGAAACTAGCAGCTACGAATAATAACAAAACGCAACAACGTAACAACGTTTTATCATTATCAGATAAATAGATCGCTTAACCCGATAATGCTGATCTATTTTTAAACAGACCCGATATTGCGCTGTTATTTCCAATACAAAAAAATCATAACAAATTTTGGTTTCTGTTGTAGTCACCAATTAAAATTTAAATAATCGTGATTTAAAAATAAAATGCATTTACTCCAGCAGACACAAGTTGTAAATTAAAATTAATAATTATTATAATTAATTAATTATGTACATACATATGTACGTTTATATATGGGCGCTGCGCGCGTCCAACAATTAAAGTCTAGCAACTGTCTTCCTACTTCCACCCCCGCAATTTTATTTTATTCTTTGGAAAATTTATTGGTTTTATATAATTTTTACGATTTTATATTGGAACCTCGTTTTCCACACTTTGCGGTCTTTAAATCAATCTGTCATTTTATTGCGCGTCAACTGAGTTGAAGTTTTTTTTTTGTTTTTGTTGGGACGTTAATGCTACGATTATAATTTCTGTTGATACTCCATTAGGTTAATTTACTTTACATAACTATTATGATAAATTAAAACAACTTTTAATTATTTGATATATCTTGAGCAATATCATTAAATCATCTCGTATTATTTATTGGATCAAAACTAGTTTAAGAATAACGGGTTTATAGCCTTCATTAAATTTTTGCATATGCTTATTTAAAAGTTTACGATTAAGTATGTTCCCCTACTGTTTTATGGCAAGTAAAGTACTCATATGGAAGGTGGATTGGCTGAATTGAATTATCTATTCCAATAGTAGGAAAAAGATTTACAACACCAGTCTCAATATTTAACTAGTTGGAGCTAAATTACCTCAGTAAAGGAACCAATAGAGTCTGCGACAATTTCGCAATAATTGAAACAAATATAGGCCAATATTCCGGAATACCGGAATTCCGAATTCCGGAATTGGATGCGATACAGTTTGTTCGTTTTTTTTCTGTGCAGGGCTACGCGCACGATCATGTTGATATTGTGTCTCCTCTATCCAAATATTTGTGTGCTATGAAGTTAAGTAAGACGAGTACGCACACAAAATACTCACAAGTAGAAGTATGTTTGGACATGGATTAGAAACAATTTTGAACATAAAATTTGAAGTTTGGAATTTAGAATTTGATGTTTGAAATTTGGAATTTGGGATTTGGAATTTGAAGTTTGGAATTTGAAGTTTACAATATTAAATTTGGAATATGACAATTTGGGGTTTGGAATTTGAAATTTGAAGTTTGGAATTTGAAGTTTGAAATTTGGAATTTGGAATTTGGAGTTTGAAGTTTGAAATTTGGAATTTGGGATTTGGAGTTGAAAATTTGAAGTTTGGAATTTGGAATTTGAAGTTTAGAATTTGAAATGTGAAATTTCTAATATGACATTTTGGATTTTGGAACTTGAGATGTGGCATTTGGGATTTAAAGTTTGGAATTTGAAGTTGGAATTTGGAATTTGAAATTTATAATTTGGAATTTAGAATTTCTAATATGATGTTTGAAATTTTGAATTTGGGATTTGGAATATGGAATTTTAAGTTTGGAATTTGGAATTTGAAGTTTAGGATTTGAAATTTGGAATATAACATTTTGGATTTTGGAATTTAGAATTTGGGAATTTGGGTTTGGAAATTGAAATTTGAAGTTTGGAATTTGGAGTTTCAAATTTAAAATTTGGGATTTGGAGTTTCGAGTTCGGAAATTGGAAATTTGAAATTCAAAATTTAGAATTTAAAGTTTGAAATTTGGGGTGACATTTTGGATTTTGGAATTTGTTATTTGGAATTTGGAATTAGAAATTTGGAATTTGAGATTTGGAGTTTGAGATTTGGAATTTGGAATTTAGAATCTGATATTTTCGATATTGGATGTTTAAATCTTGGGCGTTTAAAGTTTTTAAAGTTAAATTTACCTTAACTTTTTTAAAATAAAATTCTTGCCACAGTTTTTGGGTAAAACTTTATTTTGAAATAAATTAAGCCGAAATTAGCATTAAAAACTTTAAGGCCTCTCAATTTGAAGTTTTTAATTTGGAATTTGAAATCTGAAATTTGAAATTTAGAATTTGAAATTAAGAATTAAGAATTTGATGTTTGAATTTTGGAATTTGGAACTTCAAGTTTGGAATTTGGAATTTGAAGTTTAGAACTTGAAATTTAGATCATGACATTTTGGAATTTGGGGTTTGGGGTTTGGAATTTAGAATTAGAAATTTGAACTTTAAAATTTGGAACTTGGGATTTGTAGTTTGGAGTTTGAAATTTGGAATTTGGAGTTTAAAATTTGAAGGTAAGAATTTGGAATTTGAAATTTAGAATTTGAAATGTGAAATTTCGAATATGATATTTTGGATTTCGGAATTTGAGATGTGGCATTTGGGATTTAAAATTTGGAATTTGAAGTTTGAATTTGGAATTTGGAATTAAGAATTTCTAATATGATGTTTGAAATTTTGAATTTGGGATTTGGAATATGGAATTTTAAGTTTGGAATTTGGAATTTGAAGTTTAAGATTTGAAATTTGGAATATGACATTTTGGATTTTAGAATTTAGAATTTGGGAATTTGGGTTTGGAAATTGAAATTTGAAGTTTGGAATTTGGAGTTTCAAATTTGAAATTTGGGATTTGGAGTTTCGAGTTCGGAAATTGGAAATTTGAAATTCAAAATTTAGAATTTAAAGTTTGAAATTTGGGGTGACATTTTGGATTTTGGAATTTGTTATTTGGAATTTGGAATTAGAAATTTGGAATTTGAGATTTGAAGTTTGAGATTTGGAATTTGGAATTTAGAATCTGATATTTTCGATATTGGATGTTTAAAATTTGGGCGTTTAAAGTTTTTAAAGTTAAATTTACCTTAACTTTTTTAAAATAAAATTCTTGCCACAGTTTTTGGGTAAAACTTTATTTTGAAATAAATTAAGTTGAAATTAGCATTAAAAACTTGAAGGCCTCTCAATTTGAAGTTTGGAATTTGGAATTTGAAATCTGAAATTTGAAATTTAGAATTTGTAATTAAGAATTAAGAATTTGATGTTTGAATTTTGGAATTTGGAACTTCAAGTTTGAATTTGGAATTTGAAGTTTAGAACTTGAAATTTGGATCATGACATTTTGGAATTTGGGGTTTGGGGTTTGGAATTTAGAATTAGAAATTTGAACTTTAAAATTTGGAACTTGGGATTTGGAGTTTGGAGTTTGAAATTTGGAATTTGGAGCTTTTTAGCCTTGAAGGTAAGAATTTTGTATTTGAAGTTTAGAATTTGAAATGTAAAATTTCGAATATGACATTTTGGATTTTGGAATTTGAGATATGGCATTTGGGATTTAAAATTTGGAATTTGAAGTTTGAATTTGGAATTTGAAATTTAGAATTTGAAATTTAAAATTTGGAATTTGACGCTTGAAATTTGGGATTTGGAATGTGGGATTTAAATTTTGGAATTTGGAATTTGAAGTTTAGAATTTGAAATGTGAAATTTCGAATATGACATTTTGGATTTTGGAATTTAAGATTTGAAATTTGTAATTTAAAGTTTGGAATTTGGAATTTTGAATTTGGAATTTGAAATTTAGAATTTGAAATTTAAAATTTGGAATTTGATGTTGGAAATTTGGGATTAGGTTTGTAGAATTTGAAGTTTGGAATTTGGAATTTGAAGTTTAGAATTTGAAATTTAGAATATGACATTTTGGGTTTTGGAATTTGGGATTTGCGATTTAGAATTTGGAAATTAAAGTTTGGAATTTGTAGTTTGAAATTTAGAATTTCGCATTTAGAGTTTGATGTTTGAAATTTAGAATTTGGGATTTGGAGTTTAAAATTTGGAATTTGGAATTTGAAGTTTAGGTTTGAAATATGAAATTTCGAATATGACATTTTGGATTTTGAAATTTGAGATTTGGGATTTGAAATTTGAATTTTAAATGTACAATTTGAAATTTGAAATTTGGAATTTAGAATTTGGAATTTGATGTTTGATATTTTGAATTTGGGACTTGAAATTTGGAATTTGAAGTTTGAACTTTGGAATTTGAAGTATAGAATTTGAAATTAAGAATATGATATTTTGTGTTTGGGATTTGGAATTTAAATTTTGGAATTTGAAGTTTGGAATTTGAAGTTTGTAATTTGAAATTTGGGATTTGGAGTTTGAAGTTTGAAATTTGGAATTTAGGATTTGGAGTCTAAAATTTGAAGTTCGGAATTTTGAATTTGAAGTTTAGAATTTGAAATGTGAAATTTCGAATATAACATTTTGGATTTTGTAATTTGAGATTTGGGTTTTGGAATTTAAAGTTTGGAATTTGAAATTTAGAATTATGCGTTTAGAATTTGAAATTTGATGTTTGAAAGTTGGAATTTGGGATTTGGGATTTGGAATTTTGAATTTGAAGTTTGGAATTAGAAATTTGAAGTTAAAAATTTGAAATTTGGAGTATGACATTGTAGATTTTGGGGTTTGGGATTTGGAATATGGAATTTGAAGTTTGGAATTTAAAATTTGGGAATTGGAGTTTGTAGTTTGAAATTTGGAATTTGGGACTTGGAATTTAATTTACAGTTTGGAATTTAGAATTTGAAGTTTAGAATTTTAAATCTAGAATTTCGAATATGACATTTTGGACTTTGGAATTTGAGATTTGGGATTTGAAATTTAAATTTTGGAATTTGTAGTTTAAATTTGGAATTTGAAATTTGGAATTTGGTATTTAGAGTTTGAAGTTTGAAATTTGGAATTTGGGATTTGGAGTCTAAAATTTGAAGTTCGGAATTTAGAATTTAGAATTTTAAATGTGAAATTTCGAAAATGACATTTTCGATTTTGTAATTTGAGATTTGGATTTTGGAATTTAAAGTTTGGAATTTGAAATTTAGAATTAGGAATTGAGAATTTGGAATTGATGTTTGAAATTTGCAATTTGAAGTTTGGAATTAGATATTTGAAGTTAAACATTTGAAATTTGAAATATGGCATATTGGATTCTGGGGTTTGGGGTTTGGAATTTGGAATTTGAAGTTTGAAATTTGGGAATTGGAGTTTGTAGTTTGAAATTTGGGACTTGGAATTTGAGTTTCAAGTTTGGAATTTAGAATTTGAAGTTCAGAATTTTAAATGTGAAATTTCGAATATGACATTTTGGATTTCGGAATTTGAGATATGGCATTTGGGATTCAAAGTTTGGAATTTGAAGTTTGAATTTGGAATTTTAAATTTGGAATTTGGGATTTGGAGTTTGAAGTTTGAAATTTGGAATTTGGAATTTGGGATTTGGAGTTTGGAGTTTGAAATTTGGAATTTGGAGCTTTTAAGCCTTGAAGGTAAGAATTTGAAATTTGAAGTTTAGAATTTGAAATGTGAAATTTCGAATATGACATTTTGGATTTTGGAATTTGAGATGTGGCATTTGGGATATAAAATTTGGAATTTGAAGTTTGAATTTGGAATTTGAAATTTAGAATTTGAAATTTAAAATTTGGAATTAGACGTTTGAAATTTGGGATTTGGAATGTGGGATTTAAATTTTGGAATTTGGAATTTGGAATTTGAAGTTTAGAATTTGAAATGTGAAATTTCTAATATAACATTTTAGATTTTGGAATTTGAGATTTGGGATTTGTAATTTGAATTTTGAATGTAGAATTTTAAATTTTAAATTTGGAATTTAGAATTAGGAATTTGATGTTTAATATTTGGAATTTGGGATTTGAAATTTGTAATTTGAAGTTTGGAATTTGAAATTTGAAGTTTAGAATTTGAAATATAAAATATATGACATTTTGAATTTTGGGATTTGAAATTTAAATTTTGGAATTTAAAGTTTGGAATTTGAGGTTTGTAATTTGAAATTTGGGATTTAGAGTTTGAAGTTTGAAATTTAGAATTTGGGATTTGGAGTTTAAAATTTGAAGTTTGAATTTTGGAATATCAAGTTTAGATTTTGAAATGTGAAGTTTCGAATATGACATTTTGGATTTTTGAATTAGAGATTTGGAGTTTTAATTTTGGAATTTGAAGTTTGAATTTGGAATTTGAAATTTGGAATTTGGAGTTTGAAGTTTGAAATTTGGAATTTGTAGTTTAAAATTTTAAATTTGGAATTTGAAGTTAAGAATTTGAAATGTGAAATTTCGAATATGACATTTTGGATTTTGGAATTTGAGATTTGGGATTTGGAATTTAAAGATTGGAATTTGAAATTTAGTATTAGGAATTTAGAATTTGATGTTTGCAATTTGGAATTTGGGATTTGGAATTTGAAATTTGAAGTTTGGAATTAGAAATTTGAAGTTAAAAATTTAAAATTTGGAATATGACATTGTTTGGGGTTTGGAATTTGGAATTTGAAGTTTGAAATTTGGGAAATGGAGTTTGTAGTTTGAAATTTGGAATTTGGGATTTGGAATTTGGGATTTGGAATTTGGAATTCCAAGTTTTGAATTTGGAATTTGAAGTTTAGAATTTTAAATGTGAAACTTCGAATAAGATATTTTGGATTTTGGAATTTGAGATTTGGGATTTGGAATTTAAAGTTTGGAATTTGAAGTTTAGAATTTGGGATTTGATGTTTGAAATTTGAAATTAGGGATTTGAAATATTGAATTTTAATTTTGGAATTTGGAATTCGAAGTTTAGCATTTGAAATTTATAATATGACATTTTGTATTTTGGAATTTGGGAATTGGTGGTTTGGAATTTGGATTTTCGAGTTTGGAATTTGGAGTTTGAGATTTGGGATTTGGATTTTGAATTTGGAATTTGTAGTTTAGTCGGGGGGTAAAAAAGGCAAAGCTTTACGCATTCTGATTTTTATCGAAAATTCTTCCGAATTACCATATTTTTAATTAGCCTTAACATTTGGATATTTCTTCAAATAAGCTGACCAAAATGGAAAAAGCATCCCTTAAATTTCGTATCCGGAAAAAATTTCGAAGCAGAACGATTTTCAGTTTTGTATTACATTCAGATGCTCACCGGTGCAGCTCATCAAAAATTCATTTTACCAGATCTTATTTTTTTAGTCATTAAACAGAAAATATAATGGTAGCAATTTATTTTCCAGAATTATGCAATTTATTTTCCTGAATTTTAGATTTGGAATTCCTCAATGTTGGAATTTTTGGTTTTGGAATTTTGGGTCCTGGAACTTTGGGCTTGGAATTTTCGCCTGGAACATACGGTTCTAGAATTTAAACTCCAACCCGCGATTTTATCTATTTTTAGGAAAATAGATTGGCGTGGAATTTTTGAATTTTGATTTAAGAATTTGGAATTTGGAAATCTGGATTCTGGAATTTTGGATTTGGAATTTTACATCTGGAATATTGCGTTTAGGAAATTCAATCCCAACCCGAAATTTGAAATTTGGAATTTGAAGTTTGGAATTTGGAATTTGAAGTTTGAAATTTAAAATTTGAAATTTGGGATTTGAAATTTCGAATTTAAAGTTTGGAATTTAGAATTTGAAATTTGGAATTTGAAGTTTGGAATTTGGAATTTGAGGTTTAGAATTTGAAATTTGAAATTTAAAATTAAAATTTAAAATTTGGAGAATTTGAAATTTAAGATTTAAAATTTGGAATTCGGAATTTGAAATTTGGAATTTGAAGTTTGGAATTTGGAATTTGAGGTTTAGAATTTGAAATTTGAAATTTAAAATTAAAATTTAAAATTTGGAGAATTTGAAGTTTAAGATTTAAAATTTGGAATTCGGAATTTGAAATTTGGAATCTGCAGTTTGAAGTTTGGAATTATGAATTTGGAATTTGAAATTTGGAATTGAAAGTTTGAAATTTTAATTTTAATTTAGTATGGACAACTTAAAGCTGTTATTATTTAATGGATTCCACATCTAATTTAAATTATTTCGCAGTGGGATTTTAAGCAGAATAGCCATAAGCAATTATTCATATTAATTTTGATTTTGAAGGTAATTTCTAGAGTCAATAACCAGCTATAGATTTTGAAATGAAATTTTATGGGGTTTCAGATTTTTTAGTTGCTGTCCTTTTAATGTAGATGTCGAATTGAATTTAATTTATTTAAGAGTATTAAGGGTTGATTTTAAATAAAGAATTGATTTCTTTGTTACTAACACACCTTAAATTTCCTTCGGCTTTGTTATATGTAACGGGTGTGCGGAGGGCCCGATGTCATCCTGGAGTCTTCCTTATGCTTGGTCATATATTCTGATCAATCAATCAATAACGATAGAATGTTCTCGGAGCTTAAAATTGATATGCCCCAGCCACAAAGAGTACTGGTAATATACGATACGAATTGAACGAATGACAATAATTTTCTTTTAATATCATTTCAAACAACCTTAAATGCAAATCTTACTTTTTTATAAAATATTATTACCTTATAAATAAATAAAACAAGTATAAAATTATAATAATTATAACAAGTTGTTAAAAAAAAAATTGGTTATAAAACAGACAACAACTAAATATAAAAACGTACAAACTACTAACACACACAATTCACTTACATAAAAACGTCTTAAATCACTATGCATGGACGTTTTTAGTGTTGTCCATTAATTACATATTTGTAGCTATTGATCTATCGGATGGCATGATATAATAGATGACGAACATGTTCTAATCATAGTAATTTTTAATTTAATGCAAATTACACGGCCCAAACAAAATTGAAAGTTTCCCGCCAAAACATTAAAATTGATTTTTTTTTAGTATTTGCATTTTTACAAAACACTAGATAAATATTTTATTTTTGTTGCATTATCTGCGAAAGACAAAGGGGACAAAACAAATGTAAAGTGTCAAGAGTAAAAACTACTCTATAGTTCTATACAGTACATAAAATAAGAAGCAAGTCGTTCATACGATCGAAACCAAGAGATTATAAAACAAAGAAAATATAACTCACACGTGTTTGACGTTACGAACACTTTTCTTCTTCTTCTACTTGTTTCTTTATACGTCGTCGTCTTAGTCTTTTTTTTTCTTATATTGCAATCAACTTCTTATTCTTATTCTTTTTACTAACTATAATGTTTATTTTCGCAATCGACTATATTACTATAGTATTTTATTTTTTTGTATATGGCTGTTGCTGTAAGTGTAATTTTAGTATTTACACAAAAATAATTTATGCATTCTAGAAGAAAAGAAAAAAAAAATTAAAAAGATCGCGATCATTCATTCGTAGTGTGTGTGCGTTTGTTTATATTTTGACGCAACTCAAAAATAGAAAAGTTTTATGTGCGCGGTTTATCATGTGCACGATGGTTATTGTTGAAGGCACACCAAAACTGGCGGAAAATTATATTTTAATTTATTACGACATAAATTATGTGTATTTGAGTACGAGTAGCTGCATAATGCATGATCCTATATATACACACATCAGTAGTAGTATTAGAACTTTAAGTAGTAATATTAGCCGAGCTAGACATAGTGGAGGCAAAATATTGTTTATTTAAATGCAAAATAAAAATTTGGCACATGTTCAAATTATTTAATTGTAACTCTTTTAAATTTTATGTAAAATATGTATTATTATAAGCATAATTTATTGAGGATTATAAGTTTTTTGACAAATTTTCAAAAATTTTTGAGTGCAACATTTATTTAAAATTAAAATGTTTCCTGCAAATTATATAGATTACTAACTAAATGATGATATGTGATCTACCGTATACATTTTTATTGCTAAATATGGAGGTGCGAAACCGTTTTTCAACGCCGCGCCACCACATTAAAAAATATAATTTTAAATTGAGATTTTGGTTTTTCCAACGATTCATTTCAAACTTATTTTTACACTTTCCAATTGAGTTAACACTAAATGAGTCTAACATTTTGGTGTGATTTTCTAATGTGAACTCGATCGTTAGTTTTCACAAACATTTGCAAACGGCGTTGGAAATATGCCTTTGCTAATTAGATGAGCAATATTTTGGACGATATTTTACGATTTTCATGAAGGCTCACGATAATTTCATGGTGTACAACCAAATATATATTTAAATAAATATTTGTAATTAATTGCAAAAAATATTACCTGAACGGTTAGAGCGATGGCGTTAGGACCGGTATTCCCGTCAGTTCATGTGAATAATTCATGGGCCAGTAAACCTTTCATATCAATACAATATAAAGGTGGTTAACGTAAAATGGGCCGATAGCCGTACATACTAACTTTGGCTGCTGCGTTAGACAGGACTTAAAACTGATTGTAAAGATTAAAACTAACAAATAAGCCTTAATTTCGAAAACTCAGTCACTCTGCTCTAACCGACGGACGTCGTTTCTCCTGTAGAATTTTTAAAAACTCATTTTTCGTGGACAAATAAATACAAATAATTAAAATTCTAACCTTATAATTATTTGTTTGAACATCATTAATCATTTCACTGAGACAAATTTAGTTCTAATTCTCCACAAAAAAAAAAAAATTATTCCTCATGCTCAAAGTAATTTGTATGAAATGCTCCAAGTTCTTTACACGCCAAATCTTCAAGGAAAAGACGTTATTTCCAAGCTGTTTTATAATTCGACATTTAATCCACTTTGGAGCAAGTTTAGCCGCGAAAGATTTTGATGCATTAGACAGTTGAAAATTTCGCTTCCAGACTATATCTCCTATTTTATGAACTGGCGGCCTGGTTCTTAGATTGTAAGGTAGGGCGTTTTTAGAAACTGATTTTGTAAAATTAGTTTTGACGATATCTCGAGTTTTTGCCATTTCTTCAATAAACTAAAATGATGAATTTAAAAAATTGGGCTCTTGGTCCCATTCCCTTTCTTTAGATAAGCTCTTATCAAAGACAATACCCCACCTACGATTTTATAGTCGTCTTAGCGTCAGAATTTTGAACAGGAAAAAGAAAAGGAAACTTAGTAAAAATATCAACTACAACCAATGCAAAACAATTTCCCTTTTCAGACCTAGGACCCAGATAATCAACCACAATCATAGACCAAGGTTCCGCGCGTATTTCAGGACCACCCATAGGTGACTTAGGTATCGGGCCTTTCTTTTTGGCCTTGAAAATTTAAAATTTTCTCACGAAATCTCTGACAAATGATGCTATAACAGGAAAATAAATGTTTGTTTTACTCGGAACAGTATTTTCGTTGTACCCAAGTTAGGCGATTTGATTCCAATTTGATTTTCCACAATTTTTAAAAATGTTTAGTTGAGAATAGCTTCTAATTTTTATCCGTACGTAGCCCTTCTTGATGGTCAAATTCGCATTTCTAGGTATCTGAACTACTATTTTAAGTAATCGAATGTGTTCATCGAATGATTTTATGAAAACGATGATATCATCCAAATATACAAAAACAAGTGGTTGTAAGTTTAGACTTAACACCAAATCGATTAAACAAGATTGAGTCTGAGGAGCATTGTTAAGACCAAAGGGCATCGCGACGAACCGAAAATGGCCCCTTGCCAAAATTGAAAAAGCAGTTTTTTCTTTGGCAGATTCTTCAAGGGGGATCTGTCAAAAGGCGTCGGACCAATCCACGCTTGACAGAAAATTTGTACTTTTGAATCTTCCAAGTATTCGAGATATATTCGGTAATGGATAAGCATCAGGCTTTGTTACGGTGTTTAACTTTGTAGAATTCAAGCAAATTGGCGATTTCCCATTGGGTTTGGAGATACGAACTAGAGGATTTGACCAAGGGCTAATAGAGGATTCTATTACACCTAGACGTAACATTCGATTTATTTCAATATCCATTTTTTCTTGTATATATTGTATGGTGAAACAGGGTAATTTCTTTGTTTTATTGCATTGCTTCATCAGTGTCAATAAAATGCTGTATCAACTGAGTTCTGCCAATTTTATCACCATTAGAATTTAGAAATTAATTAAAGACTAAAATCAGCTCTTGAAATTGAATGTCAGACAAAGAATGTTGGCATTGGGACATTTTTTCATTGTAGGGGGATGTATCTATAGCCTATATTCACAACAGGGATTATATTAAATGAATTCCAGAAATCAATTCCCAGAAAGTATGTCTTTCTAACACATAAATGAAAAATCCACAGTTTGTTTTATCTTGTTGAGAAACAACAATAATAGATTTTCTCTCAATTTCATAGACATTTGTAACTGCGTTGATAGATTTAGTGTAGTAGTTAGATAGTTTCTTCCCATTTTCAACCAAATGACAAACCAAAAAGACATTTATCAAGTTTGGCTTGCATAGAAACGCAAATCATGAGAGATGAATTTGGTAAATAATTCCCATTTATCCAAGAGGTGATTTAAAATTTTACATACTCAAATCGATAAAAAGGAATCCGCTTGATAAAGTCGTATCCATTTGTAAAATCCTCATTGAAGACAGCTTTACAACCTTTTTTTATGCAAGTAACTTGGATTTTAAATATTTCGTAAACGATTTATTCTCCGGTTGCGATGAATATTATCTTCTCTTCAGTATGAGTTTCCGCATGATTTGATTCGTTATTGATGTTTGTTTTGTTCCGCATGATTTGATTCGTTATTGATGTTATCAAATTCTTTGTTGAATCGGAGTATACTACTAAACGTACGTTCGGCCAATCTACTGAATTACCTTCTACTGTCAATCTATACTGAAATCCTGAAATATGAATAATAATTAAAACCGATCAATTATTTACACTCACCTTAATAGTTCAGTATAAAATTACGCCCCAAATTTGGGTAAAAGGAAATGTCAAAAGCTCAATTAATACATTTATATAACAATAAGAATTCATCCAAAATTGGAAATTAAACGAAATAAACCGCTCGTACTGTTTTATTCGTACAATAATTAATAAATCATCCCAATAAGTCTATATTACTAATTCGAATAACTTTGTATTAATGATTTAGTCTGTCATAAAGCGTAATAAATTAAATATACAGTTTCAGATGATGGACAGGATTAGTAATGCACAAAATACTAATTATTTCATTCATAAATAATTTTACAAGAACACAAATTACAAAAACGTAATAAGGTGTTGACGCATTCTAGCTAGATCGTAATTTTAATTGAAACAATAATTTGTAATTAATATTTTCAATTGTAATTGTATAGGTACACTGATAATTTCTATTTTTGGGCATAAAGTGAAAGGCAACAATATTTATGTGCTATCTTATCTTTATACATACTACATACATATACCATGGTACTTATAACCCACCTGAGAATTTTAATTGCCGCCATACTGTCTAGCCCAAAACTGGGGTATATCGCATAACAATTTTTTTTTTATTTTGCTATTTTTATTGTTTCGTCATCAAAGAAATATTTTCACTTGCGGCATTTACATTTACGTTTGTCCTTCTTGTTGTTGCTTTTATACTTGCGTCAGTTGACATTTTGTTGTTAAACATATTTACGTATATAATGTACCAGTGGAATTGAAATGAAATTTTTCGTGTTAGTCACGGGGTTGTTCATTTCATTATTATTTTGTTTCATTAAATTTTAGTAGGTATTCTTCTCAGTTGTTCTGTACAGTACGTAGTAAGTATTATTTGTATGTTTATTCTGTCACACAACTACTGGAATGGGGTTGGATGCGAATGTAAACAATTCATTTGTCATTTTGATGATTTTGATTAAATTTCTTATCCCCGAATATTATTTATTGGGCAGTTTGACATATTTTTTTATTGTACTATATATATCTGGATATAAGAATGATTGAATTATGTTCATCAAATAGACCATATTTTTACGTTCTACGTTTCTGGTATTTTTTGAGATATTAATAATGAAGAATACAATATAATGTTACATAATGTGTAATGATTGTGATATTGAAAGATGGCCTGAACATTTATTTTATGATTATTAAATTTGGTATGTCATTGAGATTTGTTTAATAGAATGTCCTTTTTATTAAATTTTATTGTATTCTGAAATCCTAAATAAGTGGATTTAATATGTTTTATGGTTGAATATAAGACAATAAATTTGTATAGCCCTTAAAACATGATATACTTACAGTGTATATGAATATCTGTTTTAATTGTTAATAGTCAGGCGAAGACGAACTATTATTCATGGTGTTGTGTTGATGCTTATATCGATGGTTCAAAGGTAAAAGTCACTAACTGCATTTTCGTCGAAAATAATATAAGTACATGTATGACTTTATAATTTACTAAACTTTAGTCTTGTAAAATTATTTTCTATATTTTCTTCATTATATATAAGTATAATGAAGGAAATATTGAAAAATAATTTTACAAGACTAAAGATTAGTAAATTATAACGTCATACATGTACTTATATCATTTTCGACGAAAATGCAGTTAGTGACTTTTACCTTTGAACCATCGATATGTGGATTGGTGTTACGTGAAACCATTCATCCTAGAGCCAGGAATCCCAATCAAATGGATCATTTAGAATATTTTTCCTTTAATATTCTATTAGGGTTTTGTGGCTATCATTTAAATTTTTCAAATTTTTGGTTATCTGTTAAATTTCTGAATTTTCAGCATTTAACGTTTTTATTTGTATAGTTTTCAAATAAAATTAGACCTCTGGCCCATTTAAGTTGAAGCGGGAGACCCGAAATACAAAAACAATTTTGAACAAAAGCTTTGGCAACTGTCTCAGTATCTTGGTTGGGTAAAGGAATTGACAAAGAAAGTTTTATTAAATCACATTGCATAGTTAGCATATACTTGAAACTGCGGTGTGGAGACGACAGAAGCCTGATAATATCCTGAAAAAATGTTTTTGTGTACGGTGTATTGTATTTATATATATCGTTATCGTTGGTTAAGGAAATGATCTTCTGTTTTTCGATATATGAAGATCTAATTATTATAATAGAGTTTGAACTGTCTGTTACTGAGTTTTACGAATGTAAGGTGCATTTGAAGAATTAGTGGAAGAATTTGATAATGATGAAATTATATTGTTTCGATTTAAGGACGATGACATACTACTTTGAGGCGAATCTGAGGTTTACAATGTGGATTTCGATCGAGCTACAACGTGAAAATCTGCCTGGTTTATGTTCGATCTTGTAATCGTATTCATCAAGTTTTATCTGCCATCTGGTTAGTCTCGAAGATGGATTTTTTATATTACAGAACGATATCAAAGGTTTGTGATCACTAACAATTTTAAATGAACTTTCATAAAGATAAGATTGAAAATGCTGTTGCCCAAATTATTGGTAAAAGCTCCTTTCCAACGCCAATGCGTTATAGCATATGCTATAAGTAAGTCGGCCTCATTCGCCTCTTGGGACAAACCCGAACCTATTGCTATATCAGTTGTGTCACAGGTGAGCACAAACTCATTACAAAAAATATGCTGAAACCCCATTAGTTGATCAGAACTTCGGTCTTATAAATTAAGTCTACTCCCAAATCAATCTCAAACTGAATCTCTTAGGTCAGTCATCAGTTCAACCTCCAAAAACAATATTTGTGTAAAGTTTGGTTCAAATTGGACAAGGCGTGGAATGGAACTGGTCTATTTTTCAACCGATTATTCTGAAATTTGCCATGTGCGTTGGAAATGTGATTCTAAAATGGTTATTGGATGAAGTTCTGTAATAAGGCCAAATATATGATTGTTATGATGAAATTCAAGGTTTGCGATGAAAAGGTGATTCTATAAAATGGTACTGCCAATTCCGAGACTCTATGCTACCGTTAGTAGTTTTAATTCTTCAACGCCCTTACACTTCATTATTTTAGCATATGACCAAACATACAGCTCTGACAGTAAATATTCATTTACCCCAACGATTAAAGCCAAGGATTAGCGAGGGAAAAGTTTGTAGGCGTACTTGAATATTATTTCGAAGACAATCTCTGTCGTTAAGCAATTGAAATATACGTTTACGCTGTCTCAAAGAATATTGACATATTCCCCACAACCACATCCAAAAATAATTTTTGTGTCACATTTCCTTCTATTTGTTGGAATCGTCAAAATTCATCATAATCGGTTAAAAATAGCTAAGGTATATCCAATTTGCCCATATACCAGTTTTTAACATTAAAATCATTTAAGAATGCAGTTTCCAACCCATTTGTTGAATTTCCTCCAAATCAGTTAAGAAATAGGGAAGTTCCATCATAATAAGCCAGATTCCAGAACTGTATCCGAAAATTATTTTAGAATCCCATTTCTAACGCACATGTCGAATTTCATCATAATCGGTTGAGAAATGGCCAAGTTCCATATCATATTTGTTCATATTCCAGAACTTCATCCACAAAAACGTTTTAGAATCCCATTTCCAACAAACATATCAAATTTCATAATAATCGGTTGAAAAATATAGTTAAGTTCCATCATACTTTTCCATTTTTCAGAACTTCATCTAACAATAATTTGAGAGTCCCATTTCCATTGGAAAACACTAATCCAACCCCAACTTACAAGGGATGATCCCGAACCCGAAAATTCAAAAAATTATGAAACTTTGGGAACATGTACAATCATCTCATATAGGTATGTACTACGCAATTTTTCATCCTGCCTCTGCGCTAACTCGTTAACGGTAAGAGGTAGGGAAAAAGTATTTGCTTGCTTAAGACAGCAGGACGGTGGACATGGAAGTAAATAAGGTTTTAGAAATGTCAGTTTTTTATCTTCATTAATGAAGAACACAGAAAATGAGTTTTATTAATAGTCCAGTCGTTGACGGTTTCTCGCTCAGAATTCTGACGGACAAGACCGATTGACGTCAAATTTGGAAAATTAGTAGAGAATGGATCAAGGAACAAAAGTTATATAGTGCCGATGTTTGGTTTTACGCTGGGGGCGAATGCCACCCATTCTTAAGCGTGGAAATTAGTAAACTCAAAATATACACAGAAATCGATAGAGGGATGAATTCTAAGCAGAAAATGTTTCTTGCTAAATCAATATTTTTCGAGCTATCCGCGATTGAAAATGTTAATTTTTCATCTAAAAAATGCGTTTGAGAGCAATCCGAAAATTTCACCGAAAATCTCGATTGGTTTTTTATAACTTCCTTAATTTTTAAGATTTCTACTCGCTCCAAAGACCAATTTGCAGGGGCTATAAGGCGTATAAAGTTGAACCTTCCTTGAACCCTTCGTTTTGGAGTTGTTTGTGTTTAAAGGGTTAGGTGAGAATGCGAATTTAAAACGGTGACATCTCAATTAATTTCTATCCCAGAGAAATCTACAAGAAAACCTTAATTTTTGTACTTTTGCATTTTGCACGTATCTTCTTTGTTTTTGAGGTATTGTGGAAAAATGAAATGTTTTCCAAAAATTTCAAAAACCATTCAATATAACTTTTGTTCCTTGATCCATTCTCTACTAATTTTCCAAATTTGACGTCAATCGGTCTTGTTCGTAAGAATTCTGAGCGAAAAACCGTCAATGACTGGACTATTTATAAAACTCATTTTTTGTGTTCTTCATTACTGAAGATAAAAAACTGACATTTCTAAAACCTTATTTACTTCCATGTAAAATGGAAAATTTCCAATTTTCAAAAATTCATTTCACCCAGTCAGAGCGTTTTTCCGCAGAACAAAAAAAATTGCGTAGTACATACCTATATGAGATGTACATTGTACATGTTCCCAAAGTTTCATAACTTTTTGAATTTTTTTGAATCCCTTGTTAGCCATAATTGAACCCGCAAACGGAACTCAACTCAACCGCAAACACTATGTCAAACTCAATCCTCAAACTAGAATATATAAAAAAATTGGTTACCTGCTCATTACATTCTAATCCAACCCCAACTCAACTCCAACTTAACTCAACTTCAACTCAACCCGCAAATTGGCCCCTAACTTAACTTTCAATTCAACTCCAAATTTAAAGCCCAATTCAATAATCAAACCAATATATAAAAAAATCGTAAATATTTATAAATATAAACAGGTGTTTTGAGTCAAATGTATGGCAGGGACAGGGACCCTACCCTCTTGACGTAGAGTCTCTAAAAGTTTTTAAAATCTCCGTCTTGACCATAGAAAAAAAATTCCAAATCGGACAAGCCGTTCTCGAGATACCATGGGTACAGACATCCAGACAGACGAACGGACATTTTTTTTTCTGTTTCAGAGTCAGGGATTTTCAAATCATCGAGAAAAGTGGTTTTTGGACCAACCAAATTTTTCGTCATTTTTGACAGGATTTCAATACTTTGGTCTTTTTAAAAATCCGCTTTATCCACTGAAAAATGAAAATAAAAATCGGATTTAGTTCTTTCGATATAATTCTAAAATTATTGTTTGTTTTCGTTAAAATATTGTGGTGCTTGACCGAATATAACAGACAATACAATTTTCAATTTAAAAAATTCTAGAAAAAATTTTAATTGGTATCACTTAATTTGGAAATTGCAAGATTGGCGGATTTGTTAGAAATTCTTTTATTTTTCATTTCAAATTTAGAATCTTTTGGTAAAAGATCAGTGTTAGTGGCTTAGCACTTTTTTAAAAAATGGGACAAAAATTGTGGTAGTAAACCCAACATTGGATACGATCTTCCTACATCGAGTTTTGTCGGACCTGGCTTAATTCATGTATGTGTTATTAATTGACCCAAATAGTAAATCTCTTTACGAAGAAAATGACATTTCTCGGGATTCACCTTAATGTTAGTAAACTAGGCATTTTAATCCATTTAGTCGATACAAGACGCTATTCATCAATTTTTGAAACGTACAGGCCACAGGGTGTATTAGGAGGTCCCTTACTCCTACGAGTAAATTGGTAATGTCTCGTTTCAGTACTGATAGCTATTTTTTCGCGGTCTCAGTACGAATCTGATGGTACTCATGCGCAAAATAATGAGAACGACCAAATCGAGGATATCCGTGATATTTGGTAAATGGAAGATTTCGGGAATAACAACATATGAAATCTCCTATAATCGATAAAAATACGCCATTTTTTTATTTGATTTTGTTGTTTAGAAACGCAAGGAAAGTTCCATTACGATTTTGAATCCTCTATCATTCAATCACTCTTAATATGTGAAATGTGTTTGTTAATCTCAGTTTTAATCGCATCTGGTAACCGATATCGTTTACAAAAAATGTGATTTTCATATGGAATGGTATTTATTTGATGTGATGCATCTGTGACAGATATTTTCTTAGCATTCAGAAAAAACATATCGTTCATTGATCGACAGATCGAAAAAATAAAATCACTTTTCTTGTGATTTAGGTAAGTTAAATCAATTTTTACCCCAAATAAAGACAACCGATTTTTGATATAAGGATTAGTAGAATATATATTAAAGAGATGAAAATTGTCTATCGAATTTTAGATTTAAGTTTCATTTGTTCCTCGCATTCAACTTCAATTTCCAATTTTCAAAATATTTACAATTTGCGATGTAAGCTCGCTCCAGAAAGCATTTCTTCTGAGTAACAAATTTATTGTAGAACTAATACTAAACTAACTAATAAAGTAATCTAATTTACTGTTATAAAAATTTAAAAAGTGTTTACCCAAAATGCCGGAATATTGGATTAGAAACGAATTTATATCGTTTTAGAATTTAAGAATTTTTAGAACCGACAAAATTTTAACAATTTAAACAATTCTTAGAATCTACAAAATTTAAAAAATTTATAAAATCCATTGAATGTAGTCGTCAAATGTAGAGCAGTGGTTAAGATAGTTCCTTACGGTTGCATTGCACTAAATCGCGTTCGTACGGCTATGAAATTTAATATTTTGTGGAATTTTTAAAATTTATAGAGAATTTAAATTATTTATAGAATTTATAGGGTTTATAGAATCTACAGAACTTATTGAACGTTTGAACTTTACAGAATTTATAGAATTTACAGAATGTATAGGATTTACATAATTTATAGAATTTATAAAATTTATGGATAGCATAGAATTCACCGAATTTGCAAAATTCATAGGAACTAAAGATGTTATGGTATTCAGAGCGAATTTCTGAATTCCTAAAATTTAAAGAATTGAACGAATTTATAAAGTTTATACGATCAATAGTAATTACAGAATTTTTAAAATACATAAGTATCATAATATTTGGATTAGGAGAATTTACCGAATTTAAAGAATTGATTGGTTTGAAATAATTTAATTAGAACTCTACTAAATTTTAAGAATTTATAAAGATCATCGAATGAAGGTTCGGTTCTTGCTGATGACCAAAAATTGAGTTACAAAATATTTCGCCAGACGTAAAAGGGGTTATATGTAAAATCGCGTTATATGTAAAAGCTCAATATTTTAGGAAACAATAATTGGCCAGTTATGAAATTTCATAGGTATTATAATAATTTAGGTGATCAGCGATTTCACAAATACAAAGTAACTAAACAAAAAAATATTTTTACAAATCGTACAAACAAAATATAAATACTACAAAATTTTCTCACAGATGGCTTTCTCATAAATGCACAATTTAATTTGAAGAAGCTTTATATGTAGAGGTCAAAATGTCAACGCACTTTAACATCACTAACCGCTCCGGAATGCAGCTCGATTATTTTTCTCATCGGCGAATTGCATGGGGTAAATTATCATCTTTAATTAGCAATTAGTAGTGTACTATACATATTGCCGAGATTTACATTTTGTTGCTTCTTGTGCTATTTTCTTGCGAGCTTCAGACTGGTTAAATATTCGAGATGCCATCAGGGCAATATATGCTGATTTATCTGATAGATTAGTTGTCATCTGGATAATCTCGTAAAACTGCGTTGAAATCAACTGCGTTATGAATTTAACATTACCTCAATTTCGAAAATTAAAGTTGACATCTGCTCTATTGTTAGAAAATGACCATTGGTAACTTATCTCAGTTAATTATTGGTGCCCTCGGCGAAATACATTTAAAGGCAATTTGGACTGCCAATAAAAATTTAGAAATGTTACAATATTAAAATTTTGTTTTAAATGTATGAAAATTTGATAAAGGTGCGACTGCGCGCCCCAATGAAATTGGCGCCTATATCGCTGTGGTTTTTCTTGCCAAACCCTCTACGATCTACAAATCGTCTAAGCATGGCTAAATATTCATCTGATGTGAGGTTAGCTATTAATTCGATGTGTACAGCCTTTTTGTTACAAGGCAAACGAAGACACTTTAATGAGGTTTCTGCCCTATGCTTATGGTGCAGTATGTTTGAAATGATCCTGCGCAATCGACTTCGACTTTATAAAAAGCCATGACTAAATCGACTATATATAGGTTTAGGCAGCTGTTCCGTTATTTGATTGAGACTTTTTTGATTGTATTTGACACTTTTTACGCAGCTGAATTCGTTTTAATTTAAGGTTGATAAATCGATGTACATAAGCCATAAGCCAAGACGCGAATCATGTTACTAAAACTGGATATAGTCGCAATTAAGTCTATTAAGCCTTATTATGTTTGATTGGGAAACCTAAATCTTTAAACACTGGCTAGGCAATTCTTCTAGATTATTTACAAAAATTCAAGCTATTGTAATTGTTCTGGTGCTAGTACCCTGGAAGTACAATCGGCTGTGTTGTCTAAAGGGTTAACGTGTCGCCCTTGTGAATAAATGAAATGGATAAGTATATCACTAGTTATATTGTCCATAAATTTATTCATTAACACTACGATCGAATAGCTCGTTGCAACTATTTCGGTAATTTCGAATTGCAATTCTTGCTTGTCACATCAAAATATTTTACTTAGAAGTACTGCTCCACACAGTTCCAATAGCGGAATATACAATTGCTTAACTGGTGCCACTTTGTTTTTTGATGACAGAAATATCAGATCGTTATATGAGCCATTGATCGTTCAAACTTACTTTCAACTGAAAGCAGTCTCTTATCGGATCCCAATGTAGGCCTTACTTTGGTAAAGTTATTCGTAAATTCCTCTATCTCCGAAATTTTTCATTTGATAACATTTTCAGCACCGTTACACGTTTAGCACATATGTATTTGTTTTCGCCTATTTTCACAGTTAGAACCCTGAATTGGAAAGAATAAATTTCATCTCGTTGTCATCTAAGGTGTCGGCGCCTTCCATTGAATCAGCGGCGTACATATCGGTTTTAAAATGACTGGCTGCTTGTGAAAATTCTCCAATGTATTCATGTGCGGTTCGATAATTGTGCGGGTGGCTACGTAGCTAGTAGCGCTTGATGTGCAATAGGTAACGGTTTGTAATTCTAATATCGCCATACTATCCTTTGAAATTTAATGTGATCTTCTGATATGCGAACTTGGCGGTACATATTCTCAATGCAAGCTGTAATCGCCATTTTATATTTCATAAAACGAGATAATATTTCATAAAGATTGGATTGTGCGGGACCGCCAGACTGTCGTTTAATGATTTTACTGTGTTTGATTCAATTTTCGTTCTTTTAAGAACAAAGTGACGTGATAAATAATAAGTGCACTCTTTTTCTGTTACCAAATCGTAGTTTAATTCCTTCAAGTGTCCCAACCGTAAATATTCCAACATGAAATCTTTATATAGGGTAGCAAAATACTGATCTTCTTATATATTTCTTGTATGTTCTCATCGGCGGTTGTGCGGCTGTGAGGGGCGAGATTTCGTTCCGTCATAATGTTCCCAAGCGGTTAGCCAAATTAGTACTAACCATAGCAAATGTTGCTTGACATCGTTTTTGAAGTTGTTCCGTCCCTTCTCTCTTGCCTACTCGCCCCCATAATTAACTAGATCCTTCCTTATTGATCAGGAAATTGATTTGTAGCTACGACCATTGAACAAAGTGTCTCCAATAACCCCAATATGGAGTTTCTGTACAATGCGCTTCTAAGACGCAATTCGCTGTTTTCCAGATTCCTAAGGCTCATGTATTGTAGAGTAAAATTGTATGTATCTCGTTTCCGCTGTAAAGTGTTGGTCAAAATAGTTGTATGTGGGTTCTCCAATAAGGAGGCTTAGGTTAAAAATGAACATGAAAGCGCCGGTCAATAAGGTTCGAACCGGCTTCTCTCTGTTCCAATTAGTTCCGATATATATATATATATATATATATATATATATATATATATATATATATATATATATATATATATATATATATATATATATTCGCTAAATAAAAATCACTGTTTCTTTTTGTTTTATTCACTGTATTTATTCGCTGTATTTTATCAAAAGTTTTGTTTACTGTATTTATTTGGTTTTCAAATTGTTTTATTATCCATGTTTTATTCAGAATGTTTTTCAAATATGTACTACGGAACGCCTTAATACAAAAAAGTGTTCTAAATAATCTCGCCATCTATCATTTCAATAATCATTAATTGCTATAATTATGTTGATACTTGTTTTACTATAATCATTTACAATGGTAATTTAACAGGTTGGCACCTAATCATACCAAATAAAATTAATAGTCCGCCTGTACAGAAATAAATTGGAGGTCGTTGAAAAAATGAGCCATCAGCTGGTGAATTTTGGTAAGTATCATTAGGCTTAAAACTATTGATTTGATACTAATTGTTTTCCGCTTTTAGTTTAGCTTTTACATAGTTAACACTAGCAATGCATAAATACCTTCCACATCAGTACATCACTATAAATCCAAAAAAAAAAATTAGCTAATCGTTTCTTTTACAAAATACATGTTTTGAATCCATTCCGGCATCCAAAACGATCACTTTGCCAGAAAAAAAAATCAATGCAAAACAATACTTACTACAAACTTAACTTTAGATAAGAGATTATGTATTTGGAAAATCAAATAATTAATTTCTGTCTACTGTACAAATAGTACACAAACCCAAATGAACTTACGACAATTAGCTCCTAAAGCGGACATTCATATTCATAACTAATTTCTGAGAAAAGTTTATTAGGCAGAAAATCTATAACCGTATTTATGATACATTGAACAACAAGGTAAACAATCTCTTTGTGTTTCATATTTGTATTTTACGTTTATGAAACATATAACATACTATTTTATATGACGTATAAACTACCATAGTGTAACCATAAAACGGAAAAATTTAAACAAAAAAAAATCGGATAGTTGTTTTATTGTATAAAATAAGCAACATTAAGGCGTATTTTATAGCACAATATATTCAACCATAATCGAATTTGTAAACAACCTGAATAACACGATATTTTGTATCATAATTACTTGTAATAAAAAAGACAGCTAATCAAAAGTTATTGTGTTAAAATATTTTAACACATTACGTCCTGTGATCAGGTGTTTGAGTTAATAAAGCTTTTAGGTATAAAATAATTAATGGGTCTATTTAGATATATATACGTACAAATCCGCCACCCTCGTCTGATGTATGTAATTTTTGTTTGATCTAATTGTTAATACAGCTAACTACTCGTACACACTACATAAATAATATATACACAAAGAAACACTTTGAAAATCTCGCTAATCTCTCCTTTTATTTAAAAATAATTTTCTTTTTCATTTATTTTGATCCGTTTTTTGTTTTCAACATTGACAAAATCCTTTTTGACGCAATTATTTATCATTGATGCGTGATATAATTTTCAATAAAAAAGAAAAACGAAACGAAATAATATTTCATTGCTTTGCATGTGTAGGAGGGGGAGGTAAAATTGAAAATTATGGTATATACGAGTATGTATGTACATAGGTACATATTATATCTATTGATACGATGTACTTATACAACAAAACATAATCTATTTGTTATGCTGCATTATTGTTTTTGTTGTTGTCACTCAAAATGTACAAAACATATTTATAGGGGTGAAAGTGGTATAGGCGGAGGTTCGGGAACGCTCAGTCACCCACTTTTATTAAAATACACAATAACAACCGAAATATTAATAATAACGATGGTGTAGTATGTAGTACCTAAATAATGATAATAAAATGTAATAATCTGAAAATGAAATAAAACCACATAGTGTGGAGGTAATTAGACTGTGTGATTATTTCTGTCTGTCAAAAATATTTCGTATAGATTGGTGATTGTGTTTTATTATTAATTTCCGTGTTGTTTATAAAATGGATTTGTACATTATTGTGCCGATTGTGGATAGGATGACATTTGAAATTTAATTTGTTGTTTTCTATATTTAAATCAGTGGTGCCCAAGCAAAATGCGTATTTGCAGCAAATTTTCAAAATATATAGCGCAATTTCGATAAAAAAAATGGTCAGCTGCGTGCCACATTATAAAATAACTAATGGGATGGACCTGATGCTCATCCCAAAGCCTGTGACAAAATTGAATTAATTCGCGACATTTTCGAAGCTAAATTAATTCATTTTTACTAATTCCGCGACATCGATTAAAAATTAAAATTGTGAATTCATTTTTTTTTTGTTATGAATTAAATTCGCTGCTTTTCCAATAAGTTCTGTAAGAAATTTTTCGGTTTTTCCATTACTAAGTAGTGTTACGACTAGGCTAGGTTTTATGGGGAAAATCCAAACCCAAAATTGATTTGATATTTATTCGCTTTGGAAGAAATAAAACCGAATGAGCCCTATATGTTACCACACATTTTTAAATATTTTTGCACAATAATAATATAATTTTACATACTTCCACTTATTTTATGCTAAAGAACAAATTTTATGAGAACATCAAAAAACATGATGAATTTATTATTGTCGGGTTGATTTTGTAGTCATAAATTGAATTCATTACTCACTGGTTGATTCTCTGCGAAAACCAACCATTTTATACTCATAGTGTATTATTAAACGAGCGTTATTCATAAGAATGAAGTTTGAGGCACGAGCGATTCCGAGTGTCTTAATTACCCGAATGACTAATAACCACTACAAGCAAGTTGAAGCCGACTGAAACCACCCCAAAGATAAAATATTTTTAACTTTAACAAAATATTCGCAGACGACCAACTTAATCATACAGAAAAACTAAAATTATGAGCTATTACGTTTTGCTTATTTGTGATTTTGACATTAAATTTTAATAATCATTTTGTTTTGTACAAAAAATATCCATTCAACATAAACCGTGCAATGACGAATATGAGCATATTTATATCGCCCACCTAAATGTACCAAGTTTAGTGAAACATTTTGATGAAATTCGAATTTTGATATCATTCACAAGAGTTGTATACCGGTAAAAAAAAATTTCTGGATGTTCATCCAGCACCACCCTGGCTTAATACATAAATTATTAAACTACGCACACTGACAGATGAAGCCCATTAATTATGGTAAAAGCACCATGATCCTGTTCACAAAGTATTGTAATTATAGAAATCAAGTTACAAGCCTTATTCGTGAATGTAAACAAAAATATTATTTTACCATTATCGGATTTTAATAGTGATTCTGAATGTAGATTTCAAAGTTCATGGTTCCAATTTAAATTCGTCAAAGACTTTGATATGAACCTAGTTGGAAAAATTAATCAAACGCGGCTGGATATGATGGAATGAACCTCAAGTATCTAAAAGTAATACTGCCGTTAATTTTACCTTAACTATAATATTACTACCTCGTATTGTCTTATATTACGGAAAAAGGCTATAGTTATTCCTTTAAATAAAAGTAAAGAAGTTCATAATTTACATGATTTAAGTATCAATAAGTATTACCCCAATATATGTATCTAAGGTGTTCGAATTGGTTTTAAAGGATCAAATTTCATTGTACCTTAGTGAGTTACATTTATTAAATCGTTTTCAATCTTGATTTCCTAAGTTCCATAGTACAACTTCTGCCTTGCTTTACGTTGTAGATGATATCTCGCGTATCCTTAATGATCCTAAATCTTTCGGGGTAATTGTCCTCTTGGATTTTTCCAAGGCGTTTGATTCTATAAATCATCAGGTTCTCCTACAAAAGTTGGAAAATTAATATGATATGAAATCGAATATGGATACACCTTGTAAATCTTCGCCACAAATATAATGGTGGTTCATTAGAAAATGTATGAATTTTCTTTTCCAAAATTAATAAAGATTTAAAAAGTATTTATTCATAATCTACGTAAATGGTTTTATTTTGAATATCAAGAAAACAGAGGGCATCTTCTATTGAAACCGGCCGCAAGCTTAACTCAATTCTTTATGGCTTAAGACTTCATAGAAAGATTTGTCCAGGGAACTTAAGATTTTATTTGGTTAAAGCGATAGTTATTCCGCATTTTACATACTGTGATGTGATTTATCAACACTGTGATTCACTATGTACTAATTTACCTCAAAAAGCTTTGAATAACCCAGTCAGATATACATATCTATAACCTATACACAAGTTTCATCATACATATTTCATCTTATTCTACATCCTTGGCTAAGTTATGTATTTTATTGTTTCATATGTTGGATGGTACTCGAACAATTATAAATCCACAAACCGCTATTAAATTTAGGCTTGGACTTTTGAGAACTGAGTAAATTTGAGTAAATTTGGGCACCTTATAGTTTTTTAGCTATAACTCAAAAACTGTGCATTTTTAGTAGGCACACATCTTACGATTTTTTGTAGAGAATCAAATAAATATCTGTGATTTTAATTTTTGCACGCAAACATTTCTTTGATTCAATACAAACATTATTTTCGGTTTATCAATGAAATACGTTTATCATTATTAATAATGAGCCGAAAATAATTTATGTATTGAATAAAAGAAATGTTTGCGTGCAAAAATTAAAATCACAGGTATTTATTTGATTCTCTACAAAAAATCGTATGATGTGTGCCTACTAAAAATGCACAGTTTTTGAGTTATAGCTAAAAAACTATAAGGTGTCCAAATTTACTCAAATTTACTCAGTTCTCAAAAGCCCAAGCCTAAATTTAATAGCGGTTTGTGGATTTATAATTGTTCGAGTATCATCCAACATATAAAACAATAAAATACCTTTAAAGAATTAGTTCCTTATTGAATGATAGACTTGACACTACGTATTTAGCGCATGAAAATATGAATTGATGAAAAACGAAATTTTTGGAGCGGATGCACAATTTCCTCGCACACAAATTTCCCAATCTGCCTATTATCAATGACCGCTACGGTCTTCTGTGTTAATGGTTTTTGTAAGATATCTGATGTGTATATAAATTTCACAATCATGAGAATTTTGGTATGCAAGTTCTCTACAGTGAACATGAGCAGGAATTTCAGATCGTAAATCTTGATCCGCAGGTCAAAAAAATCATGATTGAAATTGAGGCTTTTTATGAAGAAGCAACATTTTTAAATCAGAGGTCAATATCCAAATTTAAAGTAAAAACTATAGGAACTTAGGTCTATAAAAATGTGCGAAATTGTATATTGAAAACGTATACGTATTATGTAATATTAAAAAATTATTCGTACTTTAATTTAATTTGAAATTTCAAATGACTAGCTTATCAAATTTGGCTTCAACAATTACAATTTAGTTAAATTGTATATCAGGTTAGTGTTGAGAACTGCAAATCAAATATTTTAGGATTCTAATGCCGAGTTTTTTTGTATAGGGAATCCAATACCAATTTTTATTTACCGAAAATTTATGTAACTATCTTCAGATAAAATGCCTATAAAACACAAATTGTTAATAAGTTTTATAAATTTGTCTAGACCATTCATTACCTTGGTTTTACACATAAAAATGTCATATTCGTCATTGTTGTCATTCTAATTTTTAGACTAGAAATCTTTTGAGTGATTTGGGGCCGCAGTATGAATAATTTGAGAAGCACTGCTCTAGTGTATTCGAGTAAATGCATTGTAATATAAACAATGGATTAGTATTCGTAGTACAATTTTTCATTGTTTCCTTTAAAATCTTTAATTCGTTAAATAGTTCTACTGCAGAAGTATCTTTGTCATCGGTTAACATATTATCTAACTCGTCCCAATGTGCTTTTAGTTCCTCGTCATTCGATTTACAAACTCTTTCAAAACCGGTTAAAAACTGAAAATTATTGATATGAGCTTTTATGACCTCAAATATTTCATCTAATGAATAAAGTACAGTATCTAGTATAGGAAAGAAAACTTAAAATTTTAAATTTATATTGTGGATCAGTGGGAGTTTTGTCGTAGCATTCGTAATCAAAAAGCCCTTTTTAAAGTCTTTGCAGAGCATTATCTTTAAATTGAGGATTTCTAAATCAGCCCATTTGTTTTGCTGTTTCTTGAACACAATTGAAACGTTCATCAGTTCGCATTTCTTTAATGTACGTTATTAACTTATTTAAGTTTTGCCTTATTTATATGTGTGTCGATTGGGATTTTGAAAAATTTTACTGACCACGTTTATTCTACTCAAGATGTCATACCAAATTATAACCGAAAAAATAAATTCATATTCATTAATTTTCTGTATTCTGTGGCTTTTGCGTCATATTTTATTGCGTTGTCGAATTGAGTACTTTCTTATACATCAATTAGAGCATCTAAAATGTTCATAACAGGAAGAAGAGCACTGCTAATGAAAAATATTTTTTTAGTAGAAGCATGTCTTTAGAAAACGTGAGAAGAATTGTCGGCGCCCCTAATTGGTCGGCGGCCCTATGCGAGGCATAATCTGCTTAGTGGGTAAAGCCGGCCCTGGAGACGAATGTATGAATTATTATGAGTGTGTAACAATTAGACCCCTGAGAGGGCATTGTTAGCAGAATTTTGGGGTCATCGGATTGGGGTGGGGTTTCCCAAAACATAACTCAATCTTGCTAGATCGTTTAGTAAGAAGTATCTAGAACCATAATATCATTGCTTGTGGTCACATAGCCGATCCCCTCCCGATAACATACCTACCTGCACTGCATCTCCTCACACGAAAAATCACTTCATCTCATTAAAGAAAGAAAAGAGAAAAAAAATTGGGCCTATCCGACTCCTTGGACGGCACTTTTCCCAGAAAGCATCCGTTAAAGATCACCAAACCAACCATTTATATTTTACAAACATTTTCCGTTATTTTGGGCAAGCAAGGTCGTTAAAATATGTCAAGGTCGTTAAAATATGTCAAGACCTCTTCCCCAATACGACAGTAATTGATCACGACAATATAAATCTTCTACCCTCATACCACCAAATCACAGACTCACAAAAAATGTTAGATAATTTAGAACTGACACTCGCCATTTTTCATCTTCGAGCTTTAACAATTAGATCTACACAAGTAGTTATACAACCCTAGTATACCGTTGAAAGACCTTTAAAATTATACTCCAGTAAGTTATACTCCATTCAGAGAGTTATACTCCATAGTAATTTGCTATTTGGAGTTATATATGGCTTTGAATACCAAGAGAATTTATTATTCAGAAATATACTTTTAAGGCGATTTTATTAAAGCAATTCACAAATAATGTATCGATCAACATGTCGTTGAAATTTCAATCATTAAAATATCATAAAATGTCTATAAAAAACGTCACAGAAATATCAATGTCATAGGAACGGTAATAGTTATCTTGCTATATTCAAAATCTCACTAGATATAAATATTTTTAAATATTGACGATATTATTTGCCACCAGCAAAGTATTTTAGGTAAGTTTAGAAGTTTAGATTCCATATTACACGGTAATCTATTCATTTTATCTTAAAGACACCTAGGGAACAATTGTTGGAATTTGAAAGGTGTATGAACTGTAGAAATATATTTCTTCGGAAAATTCGACATTGCCTCGGTAAACAGATAAACAAATTTATATTACTCTTTTTGTTAAAATGACCCCCACGCAATGCTTCAATCGACTTCAAATTTTGTGAACAAGTAGATGATGAATTGTCTGAAGGAATAATGATTTGCTATGAAAATTAAAAAAAAAAAAAAATTACAAAAAATTAATTCTCCATTTGAAAAATTTAATTTTTTTGTTTTTTTTTTTATAATTTTCATAGCAACACAAGGCATTATTACAATGTTCTGTATTTATGATTTTTTTTTAAATTTTATTTTAAATTTTCATAGCAAATCATTATTCCTTCAGGTGACCTTGGGAGGTCATGGAAAATACATATTCGGACGTACAATTGATTGCTCTTTTCGGATCCGATATCAAAAATAGGGGTTTCCCTATAGAAAAATGACCTTGACCTCAAAGTAACATTGAAGATGATGGCCAAGGTCACAACCAAGCTCACCATTAAAATCCTCGTTGAAAATTACCTAAGAATAAACCTTGCTCATTTTTCTTTTTGACGTACTCCGCGAGATTTTTATGGGTTTCCATACTTTTTCCTCGCAATGTAAATTCCTTCAGATGACTTTGTGAGGCCATGGAAAATACATATTCTGTCATTAAAAATAGGGGTTCTAATTAAAAAAGTGGGCTTGACCTACAAATGACCTTGAAAATGAAGGTCAAGGTCACACCCAAGATCACTATTAAATTCCTTGTTGAAAATTACCTAAAAATAACCCTTGCTCATTTTTTTTTTTGACCGAAATCCGAGAGATTTTTAGAGGTTTCCATACTTTTTCCTCACCCTGTATGTATATCTCATGTGCATAATTTCAATTATAATATATACATAGCTATTTATTGTTTTCCACAGTGTCACACTATTGCCATAAAATGGCTTCTTTTTTTTTAAGAAATATGTGCACTTAAAAACCTTATATCGTCCACTTAAAGGTCTTAAAAAAAATTATCTAGGTTTATAAAGGTTTCACTTAAACTATTTTTATAAACTTATTCAAAAAAAAAAAAAATTTTCTTTTTAATTATTCATATTTTTAAAGTTTTCAATTCTCATTCATTAAAACAAAACTTTCAAAGTTTACTTTAGGTTTAGAAAAAAAAAATCCTCCATTTTTTTTTTGACTTATCTATTTTAATTTTATTTATATTTTTTTTCTTTATTTTTATCTGGCCTCTTTACATTTTCATGACCAAAAATCGACTCCCTGGTCGTCAACCCAAAAATGTATATATTTTTTTTTCGTTTAATTGTCTATCCACAGTCAAAACAATACCAAAATATATTAAAATTTCCTCTGCCCAACAGAAGGTATTAACACAACAACGTGAACTTGCCTCACGTAAGCTTAATAAAGCGCAACAAATTAAGTCTTTTCCCATCTTCTTTTCAACTCACAAGAATATATTATAGTGATTTTTCACGGATCTTCGAACAAAACAACAAATAAAAGTGGAACGAACAATGTGATTCGTAACAAGTGAGCCGCTACAAATTCAACCGTCCAATCAAAATTTGATCAACATTTGTTTTTGGATCAAAATGTGTCTATGGTTTGTATGTTTATAGATAATAGTAAATTATTCAACGAGCATATAGCTGTTATTCACGAAGATGAAGTTTGCAAAACATTTGAGTAAATAACAGCCATTATATGCGAGTAGAATACGATACTTTGTCCACGACCGACAAATATCATTGTTTTATAATCAAATCCTTTAAATACTCTTCAAATAATTTTCGTCGACATTTTGACGTCACGGTTCAGTTTAATAATAATGAAAATGGCAAGGGACTACTAGATAAAATTTCAAAAATCAAATAATTTACTTGGAAATATTGAGTAATGAAACAAGAGACTACTAGATAAACTAGCAGTGAATAATGGATATCATTATAAGTGATGAAACAAACATGTAACGAACATATTATACGTTAGTCGTGGACAAATATATTATTTTTAATAGCATTTCAATATTTACGTCTTAGACTGTGTCCGAAACCTGTAATAAATATTTTTTAGTACTAATTTTTGGCATTTATTGGAAAAATATTCCCCTACATTCACAAATTTTTATTATGCTGTCCGAATAGTGTAATAATTTGTTGGCATATTTCCCCACATGTTAGAAATAAGGAAGTTTATAGCTGTCAAAAAAAGTTCAATAAAGATTTCCGATTACAAAGAATTTGTGTATTCTAACCATTACATGCACTTCGTAGTGAAATAAAAGTTTTTTAAAATATATTTGCATAAAATAATATACATAGGTTATGGAACCAATAATCCTGTGTTTGATTTTGTATTATTATTTACTTCACATACAGCAGTATTTAAATACCATTATGTTGTTGAATAATAATAAACCAGCTATTATCAATTGTCCTTATACACAGCCAAGTCAAAACACAGTTATTAGAAAAATTTTGGGATACGATGATCGTGAAACTCGAAAGCATCTAAGAGTTTCAGCAAACACATTTAGGGAAATTGGTTTGTTTTTGGACAGAAAATGCCATGGATGGTCCCCAGAGTTCGAGCTGATGGCATTTCTATTGTGGCTAGGTAGTGGCACTAGCTACAGAATGGTCGGGGCTATAATCGATATACCAAGGTCAACTATCAATGACATTGTCCATAAAATGCTCGACTTTACGTTCAACAAAATAATGCCAAAAGTAATTCGATTACCGACTGCCACTGAATTGCCAGATATAGGACGTAGATTTGGAAGGCGTGCTGGAACATCGGTTTTTAATGATTGCGTTGCCGGAGCAATCGATGGGACCCATATTAAAATAGCTTGTCCCACACATCTACACGACCAATATATAAACCGGAAATTGAACTATTCCATACAATGCCAAGCGGTATGTGATGCCAATTTCCGGTTTTTAGATTTATTTGTTGGATACCCAGGTTCGGTGCACGATACTCGTGTATTATATAACAGCCCGATCTATAAACATAAATTGTATCCTCCACCATCATGGGTTCTGTTAGGCGATAGTGGTTATCCCTGTCGATTAACACCCATTGGTATAATTACGCCATTTAAAGAAAATCGTCCGTTAACTGATGCCCAAAAGCAGTTCAATAAGAAACACAGCAAGGGGAGAACTGTTATTGAATGTGCTTTTGGGCATGTAAAAACTCGGTGGCGTAGCATTTTCAATAAACAGCTCGAGCTGAAAATAGAAAATTGTGTAAAGACCGTGGTTGCTTGCTGCGTTTTCCACAATATTTGTATTACTGCAAACGATACAATTACAATAGATTGGTTGACGTTAGAAGAATCGGGACCAACATATTTTGAACAGTCTAATGATCTTGCCGAACAAGATGCTGTTTCCTTTAGGCAGAACATGGCTGAGAATTTATAAACCAAAAAAAAAAAAAAAAAAAATGTTTAATAAAATAAAATTCATTTAAATTAAGTGTTTTATTTCTTTATTAAAAAATTCAGTGAAAGAAATCATTTCATATTTTTATTTATAATAAAATGTAATTCAAGGTTATATGAAATAAACCATTTCTCATATAAAACATGCGGTATTGTTTAGGGCCAAAGTTTACAGGAGAGATCAGGTGTGGTAAGTATTTTATTTTATGAATTTTTTAAAAAATTAATGGTAATCATTTTTAGTTCTGTGCAAAATACAGCGCAATTAAGTGGATTCAGTTTGACGCATGTTTATATACTCGTCGATTATAGAATCCGCGGGAGCGGTTCAGTCGCGGATCGAAACCTGCATATAAAAAAATAGGAAACAATTGGTGTAAGATTCGCTGCCGCGGATTCTATAATCGACGTGATTAAATTTATTTTTTGAAGATTAGAAGTTTTAAAGGAGGGTAAATGTATCCTTTGTTGAACTTTATACGATCAATATTACTAACGTTACATTGAATGTCAGTAATATTGATCGTATAATGTCCGCTTTTAGAATTAATCCGAATCGTCATCGGAGGAAGATGGCATACGAAAAGGTATATCCTCCTTTCTAGCGTATCCGCCTAAAAAATTAAGGATACATTTACCCTCCTTTTTAATCCTTTTGGATTCTTTTTTAAAAAAATCGAAAACATCCCTTTTATTAATATTTTTTCTGGGTGTTAATTGTGATGACGATGATGTTGATGACGATGGTGTTGCTGATGATGATGACAATGTTGTTGCTGACGATGATGTTGATGGTGCTGGATCAGCGGAAACACTGGAAATGGAATCCCGGGCTGTCCCAACATCTTCTTCAATAATTGTTGCATCCATGTCTGGATCAACAGTGACTTCCACTACATCAGTACAAATGTTTGTAATGGAACAGCCCGGGATGCTGCTTGCCACAAATGGCGGATTCACTGTATGTTGACCTTTAGCGTACTGGTGAATATAGCTGAACCATTTCCAGGTTCCCGCTGTATCCGCACCATCCTCCGTCCCGACGCCAGTCGGCGGTGACAGTAATTCCTAAAAAAAAATTATTATTAAATATTTATGTTAAAGCCTATTGAAAATCGGATTTAGCTTAATCATTAATTGATTGAGAAAATTAAATTTAATTGAAAATAATATTGTATGGTACATTCGGTCAAGGACTAGAAGATTTTAACAAAAACACAGCAAAAACTTTGTAATTATATTGAAAAAACTAAATCCGATTTTAATTTTCGGTTTTCACTTTGTAAAACGCTTAAAAGTTAATAAATCATTAAATGTCGTAAAATTACTTACTTTATACTTTTTGTAAAGGTAATTCCATTTAAGGCGGATCTGCTCTAAAGTGAATTCACTTAGTTGCGCTGTATTTTGCACTGCACTAAAAACAAAATGATTACCATTAATTTAAAAAAAAAAAATCATAAAATAAAATACTTACAGCCACACCTCATCTCTCCTATAAAATTTGGCTCTAAACAATACCGCATGTTTTATACGGGCCTTTATCAGTTTGAGGATATCATCATCAGACACTGAAAATAAAAATGTGAGGTTATACATATTTCCAAAAATGTTTTGTAATTTTATTTGGATAGAATAAATATCTATTATACTTACTTCTTTTATATTTATCTCCCATGGTTGCGAGCAATAAATAATGTTTTTAATGTATCTATTTACGAATTTTGAATCCGCTAATGAAAATATAATTAAAATTGCAATGAAAAATGTATACATGAAAACACGAAATTATAATGCGGTTGAACAAACGAAATTATAATGCGGTTGTCAAATATTTATCATAGGAATTGAGCATGATAATTGGGGTGTGCACCGAATTATCAAATCATTGTCAAAAATTAGTACTAAAAAATATTTATTATATGTTTCGGACACAGTCTTAGTGAGCCAGTAAAATAAAGCAGCCATCTATACTCATAACAAAAAAATAGAAATATCACCTTCCACTTTTTTATGAAAAATTGTTGTTCACTCGAGCTAATTATTTTTGTTTTAACGTATAACAATTTTTTTGTTCTGGATAAAATTACTTTTCTATAAACTCTTCTAACGTTGAACAACATGCTTTCCATGAAATCCACCATTATTTGTGTGGTTTATGCCCACACGTTAAATTAATCACTGATTAACGGCCTCTTATAATAATTTTTTTTAATTAGTGGCTAATTATAGACAAACAAATTTTTAAAAGAAAATTCGGAGCTATGTTACAACAAAACGGCAACAAAATTATTGAGGATCTAAAAAACAAAAAAATTAATTACGAATGAGACAAATTAGCATTAAAAATTAATATGATAGCTCCCCAAAATCCATAAACCAAATATTCCAATAATAATTCCAATTGTTTCGACCATCAATTCTCCGGCTTATAATTTGTATAAATTTTGTTGTACAATTTTTAAGCCTCTAACAGAAAATAGCAAATTCAACGTCAAAAATTCTATTTTATTCAAAGATTTAGTTAAAACGCTAAACTTGCTGATAACGAAATATTAGCATCTTTGGATAAGTTCCAGAATTTTAAATAGATCGTGAGACACCGGAATTGATTGGAATTGTTAGACATTTCAATAAGGAAGAAGAATGTTTTAAAAATATTTTGCCACCTACGATGAGATGCATTATCGCGAGTGAGACGACCCGTAAGGCGAAGGATTATTTTAATCGTCAACGTAATCTAAGCCAACATAAACAACCATGAATATGGTATGACGTGGAAATTGACGAGCTCTACGCCCTCATTGGGATTATTTTATTTGCCGGAATGCATCGATGTCGTTGCAGAGAGTGAAACAAATTCTTCGCTTCATGCGTTTCGATTAGCATCGAACTAGGACAGAACGATTGCAAATTGACAAATGAGCTGATTTCAGAGATGTTTGGCTACTTTTCAGGAGAATCTGAAATTAGGATACAGACCAGAAAATTTAGCAGCCGATGAACAACTAGTAGCAACAAGAGGGCTATGTAATTTTCGGTAGTACATCCCTTCTAAACCAGGAAAGTATGGAATCAAAATATTTTAGTTCTCCTATCCATTGAATGGAAAAATTTATCATGGTTGTCAACCTGTAGACTAGCTCGTCCTTACGTCAACAAAGGACGTACTATAACAATGGACAACTTTTTTACCAGTTATTCTCTTGCTGAAGATATGATTCGTCAAAAAACAATAATCATAGGAACCATTCGAAGTAATAAACCCGATTTACCAGTCGAATTGGCAGCACATAAGGCATAAGACAAAAAAAATGTGTATAAAAAATCGAGAAGTTGGTTCATCACGCTTTTGTTTTGATGGCTAAAAACCAAATAAAAATGTGCTATTATTATCGAATCTTCAAAATAACGATGACATCGATGAAACTTCCGGCAAGCCGAATATAATTTTAGACTACAATTCCAATAAGGGAGGAGTAGATACTATGGATAAGTTGGCCAAGAATTATACATGTAAACATATCACTCGTAGATGGCCAATGGTGTTGTTTTTCAACATGATAGATATGGCAGCTATAATTGCTGCCTTTAACATAATTATATAAACTAGCTCGCCCAGATGCGTTTGTACAAAAGAAAAGCAACACCCGTAAACTTTTTCTGGAGATTCTTCCATAGACAGCTTGTTGATCAACATATTTGAAAGCGGCTATCAAATAGAAGCGCATTGAAAAAAAACATAAAAATTGCGATGCAGATGAT
Source organism: Tipula helvola (assembly GCA_963556165.1). Classification (NCBI taxonomy): domain Eukaryota; kingdom Metazoa; phylum Arthropoda; class Insecta; order Diptera; family Tipulidae; genus Tipula; species Tipula helvola. Next base: position 353,396,780 of record OY744481.1, on the reverse strand, counting down.
GGGTTATAACGTCGATATTCTAAGACGGCAACCAGATGCTGGAACTAGTTCGCACATTACCAAAAATCGATCTCGTCGTTGTAACTTCTGCGATCGGTCTGCTGACGTAAAAGCAAATATTAGTTGCCACATCTGTATACCATGTTATATATTTAAAGCCCACGATAATAATTCTGGACTTCTGATCAAGTAATTCATTGATGGTGACTTTACGTAATTTTTGTTGCAGAAAAATGTTCAATCTGCCTATTTAAATAGTTTTAAATTGCAGAAATATTTTCGAAAGAGGTACCAAATTGCAAAAACAAAATTTGTTCACATGTTTGCTCATTATGTAAATTTTGCTAATTTATAATTTGACTTTTTATTGTTTTGCTCAAAACATTATGTCAAAATCAATAAAATACGAAATGACAAAACGGAAATTGATATAACGAGTCTCATTTTTTATTGTTTAAAAACATACGGATGTGCTAATGCTGAAGTGGTCATTGATCTCAATAACGGGGTTAAAACTGAATTTTATAGGGGTTAAGTAAACGTAAAACACAATAAAATTGTACGAATTTTTCTAAAATAAAGTACGACAATTTATTGAATGGCCAGTGGATTTTATTTAAAAATTAATATGAATCAATAATGGACAATTATCTATTTTTCTATCTATTTAAACTAAGCAAAAATTGGAAAATTTTTCCATTAACCGCTAGCTTCGCGATGTTGTGCAGAATATTTTTCGACAGAAACTGTTCGTAAATTTATTTACAAATCAAAAGCGACCTTTAAGCCAAATAACTGAATAGCAACATTTAGTAACACACGCTTACAGTTTCACATAACTTAGTTGCCAATATATCACATAACAATACCAATTGCTCTTTATCAGTAAATTCATCGCTATAATCAAACACCAAATTTAGCACAATAAAAACAGTAATCAAAGCCAATCAAATCGCAAAAATAAAATGTTGAAAGTCTTGGAGACAGTAATATTTATGCGATGTTATACAAAATAACATAACATTGTCAATTTAATTTTTCATTTATTGTTGTATTTTAAACTTTTCAGCCAACAACACTAAAAATCAGTTTTACGAGTGTTTTGCAATTTTTATTATTTTGTGCCTAACCGATATACGCGAAAAACACTCATCTCCCTTTTAAATGATTTTGAAACATTTTATGTATACGCTCGTAAAATTGAATTCTTCAACATATGTATGTATTATGTGTACGAGATTATCCAATATGAAACGATAAGAAAAAATCTTATGTAACAAAACTTAATTGAATTAAATAAAAATAATAAAAATGTATCGATTTATGGTTGTATATTGTTGTATTGGGATCCGCCGAATTATAATCAAAAATCATAATCATTTGATCTCATTATATCATAATGATTTCAAATTCCAACGACTTATAGAAGATGTTTTTGTTGTACATGCATATTAGATATTAGATTAGAAATGAATTGTCGATGGCGTTTAATTTACGTAAATATTTCTCACAATTTTCACATTTTTCATGTAATCTGATATATATGTACATATACGCAAATCGCAAGTTTAATTATTTATAATCTATTATGTGACAGCCAATAGCAACTCACTCCCATATGTGTATTTTAATATTTATACGAGTTCGGGTATCATAACAAAAATAATGACAACCAAAATCTCTTTAAATGATCGGATTATATTGTACACTTAACCACCGTTTAGTAAGGGGTTCACACGTAAAAATATGAATTGAACTTGTCTAAAGGCCGGAAAATGATTTTCCAAAAAATATTGTTGCATGATTTTGTTTATTGATTTAATGAACTACGTTTCATCGTAATTGGTATAGTTAACATACAAATCATCTAAAGACTATGCAGCGCCCCCTTCTGTAATACATTATATGATTAGACATATACGAATTAAGAAAATAATATGATATGCTAGTATATGACACAATAATTTTATGACATAATGACGAATTATAAATGTATATAATCAACCGCAACGGATATATATGTACGCATGAAACGTGTACATTTAATATTCAATAAAGTCTTCAAAAACTCACCAAACCATTGCAGCACTCAAAACCATAAAATAATAAAAAATATTTACAAAATGTCAATCAAACTACACAAATAAAAAAAAAATGTATAATTTGACACCCGTTAATAACTACTGATCATCCATTGTATGTATTGATATGTGCACACAACCATGTTAAAATCAACAATGCGGAAAACCATGATACAAACAACCTACTACATACTCATTTATGCTTATGAAAGGTAACAATTTTTTAGTTAGGTGTTTTTTTTTCGTACGAAATTCATTTTTGCACAATTAATTTGACAATCCACTTTTCAAACATTTGAATACAAAAAATTTATTGTGAATGTCGCGTGCCACTTTACCAGTAATAATGAATTTAATCTAGCTTATAAATGTATCAAGTTTTTATTTGTAATCCGAGATGAAATGAAATTGTGCATTTATTTGGAAGTATGAGATTCATTGTTAGTACCAGTAAGATAATATAAAACTGGTCGTTTTGTCGGAGTATTAAATGAGCAACCAAAGAGGTAGTAGTTATGAAAATAATTACCTTTAATGACCTGACCGGTAAACATGATGTCGAAGAGTTTTAATAAAATCGACCATCTGTTCGACTTTTACTTAAGTAAAAACAGCTTTAAACGTAGGTTGAAGCAACATTTTGCTCCAACCTAAAAATATTTTTAGGTCAATTTTTATTCTTTTTATGTTTAATTTAATTTTTATTCTACCATGTTCAGTATGTTATAAATTCAAGTCATATTTGTAGACTTTTCTCAGTATAAATAAATAAATAAATAAATAAATGACCCGAAGTACTTATCCCCATTTAAGACGTAGTGCTGAGCACAAAGTTAAAGTTTACTGCTCAATATGATTATTCACAGAAATATTGCAAAATTAAAGTTTTCTAGTTTGTTGTTGTTTTCCCAACTATGTTTAACTGCAGCTAAAAGTAGTATGTATGTATCATGGTCGGGTATTTATTAATATTTTCTACGTGCTTTTTATGTTGCTGGCTATTCCCTCATCTGGTATTTTGTCCTTTAATTTAGTGTAACCGTCAAAAGCCGTATTCCAAATTTTGTTAGCTAATACAAGTTCCGAATTGTTTTTTAGTGTTTAACTGATTTATTCTGTTAATTTTGAATTATATGTATGTAATTTCCTGGTCTTCTTGAGTTTTTTAATTAATTTCACTCGCAACGTCACTTGCTTTATTTATGATTGTTTTTAGCCAAAACTAGTTATTCCGAATTTTGTTATAAAGTAAAATAATTGTTTTGAATTTAAATATCGTAAATTATAAAATTGAATGCTCGGATACAATAATAGAAATAAATCTAATAAGAATTGTATATAGCCAGCTAGGCAATAATAATATCAAGAGACCATGAGCACCATCAGACCCATATCATGGGTATAAAACCATTTAATTTTAATGTTTCTTAATCAATTTCTTGATTGATATTGTTATTGCCTTGCTGGCCATGTAAAATTCTTATTCGATCTATCTCTATTATTGGATTCGAGCATTCAATTTTAGAATTTACAAAATTTAAACTTATTCAAAAAAATTATTTTTAATAAACTTTATTTTCTAAATTATTTTGAAAAACGTTTTCTTTTAATTTAGATTTTTTGCCTAATCGCTTACATTTCAAAAAAAAATTTAAGAATGATATGCCTTTTGTGGATAACTACACAATAATCAAGAAACGAACATAAACAATTCGGGTTCGTTCAAACTTCCTTGACATCTGCAGTGAGAGAATTGGGGCAATTGGGGCAATTCTGGTGTCAATTTTTGAGGAAAGAAACAGTGGCGGTTAATTTATTTTAAATTTTAATAATTAATCTCCATATAAATTTGAATTAAAATTTCTAACTACAAAATAGCGATTTACAATGATTGAGAGGACTGTAGCGAGAGAGTACCACATCTGATCGGAACAATTCTGGTGTCAATTTGTGCGTAGAGGGCATTACCTGTTGCAGATAATTTATTGTAAATTAAAATAAATATTTTCAACATAAATACTTATTAAAATTAAAATCTACTTAAAACTCTGTCTTAAAAATTGTATCGTTATTAGTGGACATCACGATCAGTTGATATTATAGGATTTAATTTGCGGCACTTAATATACTCGTACGTGCTAGAACCAGTAATTATACATATATCGCCATAGTGCCAAAATGGTGGTATTGGACAACATTGTAAGGTGATTTCTTAAGAACCATTTTGTGTAAATTAAGTTTTTTGAGAATAATTAACAATAATTCGTAGCTACATTTGCTTTACACTTTATGTGAATTTGTGTAACTACATTTCCTGTGAAAAACTTCACACTTGTCTGAAAACTACCATAAGGAAAAAATTACTACTAATTGTAAGGCTACAATTATTCTTTGTATAAGCAGATCCTTTACCATGATCAGTTGTAATTTCATTGTATCCTACTAGAGTGTATATCTGAAGATGAATCGTTTTTATGTAATTTGACAATAGCTGTCGCTGGCAAAATATCAATTGTAGTTTCTTGTGGAAATGTGGGAAAATTCGATTTTCCAAAAATCATTAGAAAGCTTGTATAAAATCAGCCTCTAGACTGTCATGTCTGGAGATCATTATTATTCCTGGACTAGCATTAATGTAATCCATCTCCAGACATAACAGTCTAGACTAGAGGCTGTTTTTATACAGTTTCTAATGATTTTTGGAAAATCTAAATTTCCCAGATTTCCTACGGGATATTTTTAGGGAAGGTTTTCTTGCGATAACCATTGAGATAATAGTCTAGCGATCGATTTTATACCAATTTAAAATATTATTTTGGGTTTCGCGGATTTTTGACAATTTTCCATTATGAACTCGAGGCAGGTTTGGGCACTTAAGAATATTGGCAAAAGTCAACAAATCGATCCTTTCATCCATAGTAATTTTCGGCTTAACACCATCGACTAATTACGACTTGATTTATTATTTTCAGCTGGGAGAACACAACCTGCATTACCGATGTTTTACTTTCGGTTGTCGTTAACATGGTTCTGCGTTATCGGCTTCAGATGGCGACCCTCGTCTATCTTTAACAGTATCCTTAGTTATTGTGATTTCATTGTATATCCTTGCCTATTACCATTTACATTGGCTATATTTAGAAGTTTTGTATGACCCCTTCAACAGTTTATTTCGACTTTTAAATTGTTCATATGAATAATCCATTTGTCCTTAATGCTTTTATTTAATTGAACCGTTAATTTGTCAACCCCAGTTGTGATTTCATTGTGTAGGCTGACCCTGTAGCATGTTTCATGGCTCTATTTAAAAACTTTGTATGACCGCTTGGTAAGGGGTCGGCCTATATAAAGAAATCTCATCTGGAGTTAACAGCTTAACGGTTGAATTAACTTACAGCATTTAGTGCTTATAGATTGTGCTTATGACAGATAGATATTTGAAAGATGAAGTTAATGAGATTGGTTTATAACGCTTGAAGCAAATATACGAAATTTCTGAATACAGAGAAACTTCACTACAACGGACATCGACGGGGCCAAGAAGTTGTTCGTTGTAATGGGGTGTTCGTGAAAATGGGATCCTCAACCGATTTTTAGACGAAGTCCTTAAATGTGCCTAATTAGGAAGGAACTTGGCCATTTCTTATTCAGCATGCACGAAATTTGACACCTGCGATGGAAATGGGGTTCCAACATGATTTTTGGATGAAGTTCTGGAATTTGGCCAAGCATGATGAAACTTGTCTATTCCTTAAACGATTATAGATGAAATTCGACAGGTGAGTTGGAAATGGGATATTAAAATGGATTATTGCTGTATTAAATGACTTGTTCTATAAATCATTTTAGAAAAATCAATTTTCTAGTTAAATTTAAAAATGGGTTTAACCCATTTCTGGTGAAATGCAATCAAAACCAGATTTTAACTATTTTCTAGGTTAATTAAAAATATTAAATGGTCAGTTATACCAAAAAAAACGGAATATCTAGTAAATAAAATAAAAATCTCGTTAATTTGATTACCAGATTTCCAGTACAAATAAAAATTACTTGAATTATAACATTTCTCCACAGAATAATTCCAGTTAACATGTACAAGGAATTTCTAGTACCTAAATTAGTCAGATGCTAGTCAATTTGAACTTATATTAGAATATTACTAGAATTCTAGTAACTCTAGCCGTTTGTTGGTATTTTGATTTCATTTCCGTCATCTGATAATCAGTAATACGTTAAATTTGGTGCTGTGGTCGCAGTGTAGGAATTTCAAGGGTGAATATGTAAGTTTCGATAAATATAAGGAAGAGTCTCCACTTGTGGGTGCAGTTTTGTTTTTGACCCATAATTTTCCTTTGAGTCCATATTATGCGGAGATATGAATATCAATGGAAAGCTAGAGGCATTAGCTAACTGTTTGCTAAAGTAACTACATTGATTCCGTCAACTAGAACCATTTTACGATCAATTGGTGAAGTCATCTTTTTTGGCAAAAAAAAAAATCTTAACCGGTTATGGCACCATTCGAAAATTCGCTGAAAATGGGAATAGTTTAAGGAAAACGCACCTAATTTGAAAGAATTTCGACGATTCAATCACGAATCAATGCATAGACGGCCCAAATTGACATTCTTCTATTGCCAAATATTTCGGGAATGGACGATTCCGCAAAACGTAAGGCTAACCGATCCAGAATTTTCAACACCGCAACACATATATTTTCTGATAGGGGCAGATTTTTATTAATCTCTACAAGCGGTAAGTCAAATCAATCTAGGCCTAGATATGCCTATCTTACAAAATACCTTGCTAGGCAGGCTGGGTCGCATTTGGCCAAACCAAAAATTATTCCACCTCACCAAAAAACAAGCATTTATACAGCACGCTGTCAATGGAAGAAACCAGTATAAATGAGCAACTCGGAAATTTTTTTGATATTGAACATCTCAAGGTCGAATCTCTAACGATTTCCAAGAAAGAAGATTCTGTGGAGGATCATTATGAAAAATACTATGCGCGCATTGCCGCAGGTAAATTTATTGTGAAGCTTCCAATGTTTAATAGCCTGGAACATTTTTTGTTTTAATGTCCAGATTAAATAAAATGTAGGACGAGCTACTAAAAGAGTAGCTTTCACAGCCGTGCCAATTATCATGGCTGATTTCGGAATGAATCACATTAACAATATTTGTCGGGAATCGAGTAGCAAAAATTCAAAAATTGACGCGAAGTCAGCACCAAATTCAACTCAGCAGGTCTCTATTGGCGAGAGGATGTTCAACATTAGAACTAATATTTAATTTATCGTGGTCTGCAGAGCCATGATTTATGCAAACCTCATCTGACCAATGGCCTACGTTACATATTTCAGTATTTGACGAAGTTCCGGAACGTCGGAAAACTAATGCTGCAGGGTGATTGCAGGGTTCATTGCTTTATTCAAAACTCTTGGTCAAAGCAAGAAAGTGATCGGCTGTATGATCGGGTTGGAGTCGATTTTGCAGGCCTCATCAATAAAAGGATATTTGGCCATACTAGTATATCTTGTCGCACATAAATTGCGACCATACCAGACATAAAATATAAGAGATAAAAGATTAGTTCAATTTTGGGATTTATTCACTTTTAAGGTTGGTAATTTTTTTATGAAATTTGACAATTCTAGCCCAAATAAAAATTGAGTTTTCTTCCTCTTCGTCGTCATCATCTTCGTCATCGTCATCTGAGAGTGCATCGTGAAGTGCCAGAAATAGCTCATCTTCTGCGTCTTGTTCGTTGTTTTCGCCAATTTCCATTTCGATAATCTCCTGATTGATGATGTCGACCAAATCAGGATCAATATCTTTAAGGTTTGGAAAGATGGGTGTATTAAGCTCTCCATGTCGGAACATTTCACGGTAGACAACATTTCTCGTGAAGACTCGGTGTTGATTTCCAGGAAAATGCCGAGATTCTCGATAGATTGGCCTTGCGATTTGTTGATGGTCATCGCGAAAGCCTACGAGTCTGAGGAAACTGTAATTGTTTCAGTTTCACCGTCATAACGGAATCTTCGCTCGCAAAATCCATTCTGAAAATGAAGGCTGTTTCTTCACGATGTGATTCGCTGATGATTTGACCGACAATGGCATGTGGCAAGAGGTCAGTAATTATGAGACGTGTACCATTGCTGAGACCTTTCTCCGGATCCAGATTGCGGAGAAGCATCACCACAGCGCCTACTTTCAAATTTAGCCCATGTGGTGGAATTCCCGATGGAATCTGGTTGTTGAGATATTCCACGGGGAAGTTGAGTCGGTCGTTTACATCATCAGAAATGATTTCATCAGCACTCAGGTAACAAACTGCGTTACCGTTGATTGTGGCAATCATGTTATTGTTGAATTTCATCTCTTCCATCAGTATGTTGTGAGGATCGTTCTCGACGTCAGTTGTTCACGTGTCCGAGGGTTGATTTCATCTCCAAACATACGTCGAATCATTGCCTTCAGCTCGATAGGCATGTTGTCATTTTTGTTGTTGTTGGCTGCTCCTGGTGTTGGGAGTGGAACTTGAAGCAGCATGTCTTGTGGAATCCCTACGATGTTTCGATCTCCTGGCATCACAGGAGGCAGATGTCCGCTTACGAGTTGCAGAAGCCATTAAAAAAACGTTGGATTGCCTTGAGCACGCATATTCCGGGACAGGCTGATGACTTCAAAGAGTCTCCAGAGATTGCTACCAAGAACACTTTCGGCGATGATCTGTGGTCTTGATCCGCCGGGCACAACAGGTAAAAGTTGACGGAAATCTCCACCGAAAACGATCACTTTGCCTCCAAACGATTCGTTGTTCCCCATGATGCTTCGCAAGGGATGATCGATGATGTTGATGCCCATGTTTAACCATCATCGTGATTTCGTCGATGAGAAAGATGTCGGTTTCTCTGAGATTTTGGCATGCAGCTGACGCTAGGTTTCGCGCGAAGTTCGATTGTGACTGCGCGTTCATGTTGAGTGGCAGTCGGGAACCTCGATGAGCTGTCAATCCTCCGAGCATGAGAGTTGCTGTGATGCCAGTTGTTGCAAAGACCTTTGCTTTCAGGTTCTGTTGCTGACACGCATCGATGATGTGTCTTTGATGTCTGCGATGAGTGAATTCAATTTGATTTTGAAGACACGGCCGACAATGTCCGGACGATCTGATAGTTGTTCGCCGGGCAGAATGCTCTTGGTGATGTCGTCCCAACGCGGCTTGCACGTGAATATGTTGAACAAATCGAGTTTTCCAAAGCGACCGCGAATTGTCATGGCGTCTTGACAAAGTTGCCGCATATGACGATTTGATCCTGTGAAGCTGGATGGCAGAATAATTGATGGTGCTGCCTCGATATTTTGTTGTCGAGCACGTGCCGCCACGAAATTGTTGAGTGCCTGATAGTTTTGGGCCTTGATGACGTCTTGATTTATTCTGACCCAGTTTAGATTGTTCGATTCGAATTGCCCAACGTCAGATCCAACGTCATTGGATCGATAGACAGAAAAATCGCGGTGAAAGTTTGGTTCGCCATCATTTTCCAACAAAGACTGCTGCTACTTCATTTTCTGCCACTGTTGCATTCTGCCGTCATGGTTGAACACCTGGCATCTCATATTGTCTGTTGAACAACAGTTGAATGTTGGCCGGATCCTGACCGTTTGCCTCCGCCTCTGCGATCACTGCTTGAACGGAACACAGAAATGGCGCGTTGATGTTGGCATTCGCTAAGTGATTCATGCGTGTATTATTTGCTTGCGTTGAAGAGTCCAGGAAATAGAGTTGCCCTTAAGTTCTGGGTTGGTCTTGATTGGGAATGTCGAGGCTGCTCATGTTGTGATAAGTCATGTCATTGACTCGGAAGCAGTAAGGACCTCGACCTGGTGGCATTGCGATGTTGGCTCCCAGTGACACGGAAGACAATCCGTTGTTTCAGTTTCGGATTTTTGAGTGCAGCGGTGTGTATAAGTGATCATTTCTATCTGACAATGCATTTCTTAGCCACAACGGAGATGCACGAATCGGATGTGGCAAGCGAAGACGTCCTTTGCGGCAACAGCTGGTAAATTGTGCATCGCGTGGTCGCTGAGCCACGAAGTGTAAAGCACCGCAATGTTCACAAATTATGTTTAAATCACCAGTCGTGTGTTCTGGCAGCAAAGCCTCGATGAATGTTGTTGGCTCGACAAAGTTGATGTTGGCGTTCAGTGCGATGACATTTGCATAATGTTGTTGCAAATTCTCATCAATGTTGATGGCTTGCTGTTTGTCGGTTTTGTCGCATTTATTCGGTATTTTGCTGTCTAATCTCAACAGCACGTTCAGATGGTTATTGCGAACGTTGAGTATGATATTGTTCGGCATGCTGCAGCCTGATCTCTTCCGCTCGCATTACTGTTTGTCGTGCGCGATAATTTCTCATTCGCTCTGCTGGAGTTATCGCCTTTACTTTTGGAGTCGTCAGTTGTTCCGTCTTTTGCTGTTTGAGCTTCAAGCTAAGGAAGTTAATTTATAACTTGTGCAATTCCTCTCTTCAGACGCATTTATTGGGGCTCTCAACAGATATATTTAAACTAGAGGTATGTCCAAAAACATTTTTTTGTGATAATGGTACGTCGGCTCCACATTTTGGTGGGATTTACGAAGCTGACGTGAAATCTGCAAATTATCATTTACGTCGGATAATGGAGGACTCATCAATTATGTATAAAGAGATGAATACAGTATTTTAGCAAGTTAACTATCTTCTGACCCGAACGGTTCCGAGGAAATTACACCCGGGCATTTCCTGGTCGGACGACCTCTCACAACAATCTTGGAGCCAAATATCGAAAATGCAAGAGTGCCATATTTAAAACTGTGGCGCCATATCCAGCAATTAAATCAACACTTCTGGTCGCATTGGACTAATGAGTATCTCTCAGAAATGTAACTTTGAAAAAAACGGTCATCATCATCGTGGAACATTGCTGCCGGTGAACTCATTCTCATCAAGGGAGACAATTTGCCACCTCTGAGATGGAAAATGGGATTTGTGTTGGAGGCTCATCCGGGGAAGTAATACTAAATAAATTATTGTGTTTGTTGTAACCTTTTTTAAATTTAGTTTATAGCAGAACCATGCAGCTGAAGAAAACTGCTTCCTAATTATTACAACTGTAGTGTAATATAAATTCGTTTTTGGTTTCACGATTGGCGTTAGTTCTATACGAAGTAATCTTCTTGTTGTATCGCTGGCCGCTTAAAACATTAAATAACTAATCTTGTTTAGTTTCTCTTCTTTAAGGGCCCAATACACGAAAAATGCAAAAAATGCTTGAAGAAAGTGTACCTTTTCTAGAGAATTACTGATCGTATCAGCGTAAACCATATATTAAAATATTCTTTGAGGTTTTATTTAGTTAATCACGGTGGCTTTTCCGAATTTTCCGCTTAGTTTTCCTGCTATTTGATTTTAATTATGACCAGTTTTGGCCAAATTTGGCATCGAAAATGTACCTTTTCTCAAACACCAGCCGATGAAACTAAGATTTTTTTATATCAAAATGCGCAGGAGATAAAACTGAATTTATTCACGGTGGCTTTTTTCGAGTTTTTAATTATTAATCGAGAAAATTCCAAAAAATTAATAAAATCGTTTATTTTGATTATTAATGTCAATTGCGTCTAAGATAAAATTTTACCTCATCTCTTTTTGTTTAGTTCTGTAAACTGTTATTAGATGGCAGTTTATTTTGTATATGTAGTAAAAACGAAGTTTGCTAAACCATTTTTTCGTCTATCCAATATAATTTTTGTTTTACTCTTCTTGCGCACTTCAATTACATACTATTATTTTACTCTTCTAACTCACAGTTTTTATATTTATTAATTTTATTGTATTTACAACAACACAAATGTACATATATTTTTTTTTTTTTTTTGTTTTGAAACAAAAATAAATAAATCATTATTCATACATAGCTATCTACATTTTTCGTAAAACATTCGAGCCATACAAAAAAAATTAGATCGTTTATGAAAAATTTTTGGAAAGGAAAAATTATATGTATTGTGTTTCGATGTTTTATTGTGTTTTATAATTTTTGTGCAATTTGAGATCGTTCGATCAAGAGATCGGTTGACTGGACTTCGGTTGTTCTGCTATAGGGCATTGAAGGTGGAACTGATTTTCCATTTTAATTTTTTTAGTTTTAGTGGTCACGCGCTATGGATCTGGTTTCTGTTCTAAAACCGATATTTTTTCAGCTAACACTCTTTTAGAAGGGCCTTAAAAATACTAAATTAATCAATTAGGAGTTTTATCTAAGTAAATGGAATCACTCGATTTCATATATTTCTTAAATATATGTAGGTACCACCATTTGGAAGGGGCTTCAAACTTGCCAGTGAATATACCTTTGTGGATGTTTACGGCCTAGTTCGGCCAGCATGTTTGGTTGAATCAAAAAACTGTAATTGTTGTCGAAAAAATATATGATAGAAATGTCGAAAGGAAATTAAATTTGAAATTAAAATTTTCTTGGTAAAACCGGTCTAGTTATTATATTTTTCGACTTGCGAATTGCGATTTGCTAAATTCATTCTAGATTATTATAAGTAAAATTAGCAATGCAAATTTCTAATACCCTGAATTAAACTAAGTGAAATTATGTTATGTTCTGTATTTCATACATACATAATGTATTATATTGAAATAGTTTGCAACATCGTTTTTAATAAATTTTGTGCATTTAACCTACTATACCGATCTCTAAGAATTATGTTGCAAACTATTTTACTATATACGCAAGATTTTATATTGGAAGATTTTGTCTTGCGAGATTTTGTAAATGCGACATTTTATAATGCGAGACATTGCTTGCGATTTTTTTTTTTTAAACAAGATTATGTAATGCAATATTTTGTAATGCGAGATTCAGTAGGGATTTTCATTTGTTGTCCGTGACTACTAGAACTAAAAAAAATTGAAATGCAAAACCTTCAATGCCGCATAATAAGACAACTGAAGCTTAAAACGCTTAAAATATATGTGTCCGATTTCGTTGCATAAGGAACACGATAAAAATTAAAAATGAATACGCCAATTATATTTTCTGAAAATTCCAAAAACACATAAACCATCATACTTTTGACTTATTACAGTGGGTGTTTTGCTAACAAACTAATTGAATTTAAAACGCAACATATCAGGGAACTGGACGAAAATCAGAGTATGCTTGTTTTATCTGATCAAAATAAAAAGGAATGCCATGATTTATCAGATGCAAATTCAACATTTGCCCTTTTTCCTGAACAAAAACCTGATTTGAATGGTAGAAATTTCATTATTGAATTTGAAACAGCTGAAAAAAATGCTCAAGAGGAAAACGTACATATGTATATTAAATGGCAAACGCATATTAGGTATGCAATATTTTTTCAACGAACTAATAAAAGTTAGCACTCACAATATGGCTTTCGGATGCTTCCTACTGAATTTAAAGTTTATAAGCGAGCGCAGAATCGGATTAAATTCAAAATATTTCGTCTGAAGATCCCAACGAAAAGATACTACATCAAAACTCAATAAATTATCAAAGTGTTTTAGCTGGCATTTCAATCGGTATTATAGAAGAATTTTTTGGTGTCATTGACATACTATATTTGGCACCAAATACATTCAATAAATTACAAAAACAAGTTCAACGTGACATTCAAAAAGGTTGCGACCGAGAAATGTTTAAAGCTGCGATGGAAAAGCAAAACAAATAGCAATTGAAGAAAAAAGCGTAGATTTCGATGGTACACGGACACAATAGTAATTATACCTCACTTAGTGTCGGAACAATTATTGCTCAATCTACAAAGAAGGTCGGTCATAAGGAGTTGTCTTCGTAATAAATATTGCATTCTTTGTCGCAGAGCAGAATTGTAAAAAGCTAAACCTGAACATCATGAATGCAATTCGAACTATGCTGGCCCATCAACTGGAACGGAACGGAATGCTTTAGTAGAAGGTTTTAGAAAAAGAGAAGAACTGTATCTGTATGGTATGCGCTACAACAAAATAATTGCAGATGGCGATGCCAGCGTATACGTAAAAATTTTAGAGGCTAAACCAAACGCAAATACACACATAGAGACAATTTAATGCCGCAATCATTTACTTCGTAATTTTTGGAAACACGCAAAGGAACTATGTACTAATCGCACTAATCTATAATTCAACGAAAACTATTACGAAATCAAATTAATCGATGTTCCAAAGACATAATCTGCGCAATTAAAAAAAGGAAACTTTCTAAAAATTCTCTTCCATAGAAAAAATTGAGGAACTTGCGCTTGACATTGGAAATATCCCATTCCACGTTTTTCAAGACCACAGGAAATGTGCCTCATATTTCTGAAACCGTCAGCGTTACGAAATACCTGAAATATATCAAAGATTTATGGAAAATGAATTATTCAAAGCATTTAGTGGATTATTTAAGCGATTAAAATACCACGCTAAAAGCCTTGTATACGATGTCGACTCAAATGCCGTAGAATTTTTGAATGCAATTGTCGCAAAATCTGTTGGTGGCAAAAGAATTAATTTTTCCCGTGGGCAATCATACACATCACGAGCCAAGTTCGCTGTATTACAACACAACAGTCAAAGGGGACACTATAATCTAGCAGAGTATTCATCAAATTACAGCTGAAAATCGAGAATAGCAGAACTTGAAAAACGACGATTTCTACTAAATAAAAGAGCCACCACAAATCAACCAAAACGACAAAAAGAAAATTAAAGTTTTTTGGAGAAGACTCTGAATATGGAAATCAAACCTGTCAAAATTTGGATAAATCACCTGAAGAGTATACCGAACTTAGAAATGATTTTTTGAAAAAATTGAAAACGGAAGCTGCTGAACGTGACAGAATTGAAAGGTCAACTATAAACCAGTTCAATGAAGCGAAATGGTTTCAAGTGCGTATGAGTCGTTTAACTGCTACAAAATTTGGAGAAATAAACCGCAATAAAAGCATAAAATTTCTGAAAAGTAAGGTTTCAAATATCTTATATACTTACTACTGTTATTTATTCTAAGTCAACAATATACGGGATGGAAAATGAAAAAAATGCGATAGAGCAATTTTCGAACGAAAATAATACAGAAGTATCGAAATGCGGTGTATTCATTTATCAAAAATATCCATGTCTTGCCGCGACTCCTGATGGATTGATTGGGCATGATGTAATAATTGAAGTAAAATGTCCATTTAACGCTAAAATCCAGAAACGGATTTTAGCAACGTCTTTAATTAAATATTATGCATTCATACATTTAATTATTGTTATTATTAATTTTAAATTATTTGTTTAGTATATAGAATTTATATAAATTTTATTTCTGTGAGCATAAATGAATAACTGAATTTTTATTTGAACAAAAATAAAATGAGTATACCGTTGCTTTTAGAGCTGTGGGGAAATTTAACAAATTTGAATTTTGTACAAAATGGGATAAGAAATGGCCAGGTTCCTTCCTAATAGGCTATATTCCAGAACTTTATCTAAAAATCATTTTAGAATCCCATGTCCATCAAGCATGCTGAATTTCATCAAAATCGGATAAGAAATGGCCAAAGGAGTGAAACCGGCTTTACTCGACCCTTTCTTTATTCATCTGACATCGGGACTCAACGGATTTTTTCTTTTTCTACGTCAAAAATACGATTAAAAAATCCTTTTGAAATATTTATTTCCTTTATAAACCCTAATTCAACTGGAATATAAAATAAAAAACGAAATCTAAGGGCTAGAAAAAGGGCCTAATATTTAATTTAAATAATTTTTGAATCGCGGTGGTAAATCATTTACTAGTCATCAAATAAAAATAATATTCAAGATTTTTCATTTCCGTATAGTCAATTCCTTTTCTAATTTTCCAAAAACTTCACTAAATACAGTATTAGATGAATGGCTTCATGAATATAAAAATTATAGACATAACCAAAATAGCCCGTAAAAAAACTTAAAATTTATCAGACTTATTTGTATGTATTTATTATTTTTTATACATGCACATTGCACATGTTCGGTAAAATTTTTATTGTCATTGAATATTTCATTCATATTTTCTTCTCTTACATTAATGAAAGTCAAACGAAATAAGCAAATGTGAATTCGACAAAAACACGAAGCATTTACAACTTTGTTTGGGTTTTTTGTTATACATGCATATATACAGTATTCTAAAATAACTACATAGCCGTAAAAGAGAAAATCGTTTTGCATATTTTTCATAATTTAGTGTATATAACTCCATCTATCGTTAGTAAAAATATTTAATATATGTGTCTTAGGTAAAAATGCTATGACGTGTTTTCGTGTATTTGGCGTGTATTTGGTAAATTTATAATTAAGTTACTTTGATAATTGCTTCAAATTGAGTCGCTGCATATAATTTTATCATTTAGTATCAATTTTAATGTACCTACCTGTATACAATTATACCATTTTTCAAATACATCTCATAACGTTTAATATCCAAAAAGGCTTTCACTAAACATGACTCAACTGCTTTTGATTATTTTACCAATTTTATATAGACACTTACCGTTATTAAAAAATTATGTGCTGTAGAAAGTAAGCAATTAAATTATGATACTTGATGAAATCTTACTTAATCGCAATCGCGATGACCATTATTTAATCGTTTAAATGCATCCAAATTCATTTTCATCTCATCCCGATGCATAATATTTAGAATAAATAAATATAACACGATATTTAAATATATTAAAAAAACTTTATTGATTAACAATTAAAAAAACAATAAATAATAATCTTATTTGTATCTTTCAACATTAACGTAAAAGAAAAAAGATCGCTTCGGCATAATAATTTAATAGATTTTGTTCGCTACTATAAATCATTTCAATTTTTAATTAATTATAAATGTACACGGGTTTAAGAGAATATAAATTTGTCAACAACCAGAAATGAAAGTGACTTACAGTAAGAGAGGCGGGGGCTACGGTGCATTTAATATTAACTAAAGCTTTTAGGAATTGGTCACGTATATATTTTTTGACCTCGTTCATTTACATAATACTCTACAACACCCTGGCCATTTGTTACATACACATTATTATCTGTAATCGGGGATGGTGATGGATCTCGCATCACTGAACTGTACGTATAATAATTTGGTCTTGACGACGACAACGATGATGATGATGATGATGAATGAGACGATGATGCCGATGGATATGAAATTTGATCATAATACTGATTGTAATTATTTTGATTTGTGGTTATTGGCGAGTAATTTAATGGCGGTGGCTGCCGATTCAATATTTTCCCAAATCGTGTTGAATGAAATGCATCATTATCAAAACGAAGATTTCCGGTCCCTGTCCGATCTGGAAAAATCATTTGTGTTGAATCATAATAGTTTAAAGGTTGTGGTATTATTTGTAGCTCGTGTTCATCACGCACAGAATTTTCACTCGGAAATCTGAGTATACTTTGATAGGAAACGGCATTTTCATTGTGCGTTGTTGTTGTAGTCGGCAATTGAAATGCGAATTTTTTCGGTACACGATTTGTTTCCACAAACTGAAATATGAATTGTTGCTCTTTGGGGAAAAAAGGGTTTTGCCCTTCAATTTTATTCGAATTTTCAAAAACCACTGGTATTTGTGGTTCATTAATATTTAAAATTCGTCGTTCCGCCTCCGGTACTAGATGAGGTACATTTTCAATTGAATTTTCATTTGAGTTCAACAATTTTTGTATCACTCTTGACTCGGAATTAGGCGATTTAATTTTTTTAGACTCGAAACTTTCGTACGGATTGATCAATTCTAAATCTAAATTTCGTTTCCGGCTAATGCCGTGTGTAATTTTTCGCGGATCTTCATTATTGTCGTCATATTTTATACTACGTCTACTACGTCCCGTAAACTTTCCGATTACGCCGCCAAGTAAATTACTTACAAAACCACCGATACCGTTGCCGCCGCCTGATGATTGTGAATATTTGTCATGACCACTATTTTTATTTTGCGTTCCAATGAGTGATGCTAGTGATCCCAAATTATTTAAGTTGAAACCATTTTTAGTAGCGGAATTCAGCAAATTTTGTACTATGGCCAAACTCGCTAAACTTGTCTGTTGACCAGGTTTCAAATCTGAATTTTGATGTTGAATGATGGGGTTAGTTTGACCGTTTGCATATTCTGGATTATGATAGATCGAAGCAGAGTCATCGCCAAACGCAAGTCCACGATTGAATAGGCGGAAAAATCCGCCACGATGATTATTTAGATAATAAAGAATATCTTCTTCGTTACGAGGACATTTTGGATATGCATTGTGGCAGCTATGCATACCACCGTTAATTCCTTGCGCGGCTGCATGACCGAAATTGTAATATGGTGAATCTGGTGGTAGTAGCATCATTACACTGTAAAACAAAAAGGAACATACATTTTTATTTGATTCGAAATACTTAAACGCAAAAAAAGGACTTACGTCGATAGTGTTGGCCCATTAAGAAAACTCGGTACATTTGCTGGGTCGCCGAGCGTTTGACATATTAATTTCGGAACACACTGATAATCATCATTTTTTGAAATATCTTCAATTACTTTTGACAATTGATTTCCATTGTTACCAACCTTTGGGTTTTTGGATTGGTAAGGATTTTGTGGTCGATTTCCCGTATTCGTGCCAAATGGTGGTCGGCCGTTAAACTGATTTTGATAATTTCCAGTTTGACGGTATGGCGGCCGATTGCCAGGTTTATTATAGTAATTACTATATTGGCCAGCATAATTTTCATTATTTTGAATGGCCGGATTTTGATTGTAGTAGTTGTTATTAACTGGCGGTATGGGTCGATATTTATCATAGTAGTTACTATTAACTTGCTGTTGTGCTTGTGGGCGATAATAAGTTGGTGGCCGTCCCGGTAGTGGTATCACTGTATTTTGGTTTGGATAGTAACTTTCTTGTCGCTGCGGTATTACGCCATTTTGATTATTGAAGTAGTTTTCTTGTGTTGGGTCTTTTGCAAATGGAAAGTTTTGTTGATTAGGGATCTGCGGATATTGTTGCTGTTGAATATTCGGGTTATAGTCTAAAATAATATCATCTTGTGGGTATTGTGGTGCATACGAAGGTGAATACTGCGGCCGCACATCTTGTTCTTGTGATACATAGTTATTAAAATTATTGTTGTTGTTGTTATATTCTGCATCAACATTGTCTGGTCGTTGGTCATTCGAAAATCGAACATTTTCATAATTAGGACCCCGCGTATATTGTGGCTGTTGATTAGGACTGTAGTCTGCAGTTGGTACATTTTGGGAATATTGTGGTGCATATTGCTGCCGATCTTCCTGTCTTTCTGCTTCATATCTATTAAAAGGATTGCTGTCGTATTCCATGTTGTTATCAACTGGTCGACGATCGTTCGAAAATCGGAAATTGTCTGGTTTAGGACTCCCATTATATGGTGGCTGTTGATTAGTGTTATACTCTAAAACTGGTGCATATTTGGAGTACAATGCAGAAAACTTCTGCCCCTCCACATCATCTTGGTTTTCAAATGGGTTGTACTTATGGCTGCTATACTCCTTATCATTATTATCATCGTCACGTGGAAAGAAACTTGTTTGTTGTGGATAAGATGACCGCTGTCGACTAAACATAAAAAAGACAATAAAAATGAAAACAAAAGTTAATTAAATCAAATTATGTTACGTCATCAAACATAACGGTATATATACGTTGGGACAGTATTTATGTTACGTTTTATTATGTTTTGCTTACAAAATAAAAACTTCAAGGTGACAAAAGAAGTTTTAGATAAGTTTATTGATTGAACTGATTTTAATAAGACTCGTGGAATATGTGTCAACGATAACTGCTCAGCGATGTATGTGAGTAATTTTGTAATTAATTTTGACGACTGCAGACAAATTCACAATGGGCTACGATTATAAATTATGCAATTTCAGTAGTTACATATGTATGTATATCATTAAAAATTAGATTAATTCGAAAATAATTATGATACCGTTGTTATAAAAAGATAATTCGCTTATGCTTGTTTTGGAAAACAAATCATAAATTAACAAAATTACCATCATGATTATTGCAGAACACGATCCAATTAAATATTATTTTCTTATTTACAATCTTGACCTAATACAAAAGTTACATTATTTCATTGATCCAATCATTTTGGGCTGTAGTATAATCGATGTATTTGTGTAATTAAATCGTTTAATTAAAACGACCGAATTTATTGTTAATTTAATTTATTCAACAAACAAAAGTGAAAACATTGATACGCGTAAATCATATTATGGCTACGATTGCCGGCTTAAAACTTTGATAATAACATAAATATTAGATATGTAAGAATGCGGTTATTTATGTAATTATAAAAATTAAGTTAGTGCTAGGCGATAAGTGGTATATTGACATATAAACGGTTGAATTTTAGCGAAACTAATCTGTGAAATTTGTTATATGAAATGAAGACGCAAGAGATTAGTTTGATTACGGATCGCAAATAAAAGGCATTCGTTGCTGTAAGTGGTGTAAAGTAATGAACTCTTTATAATCCTAAATAGATATGTATGTATATTTATGCGCATATTCAGCGACACACAGCATTACCCTAAAAGAGAACGATTGAATAAAGGACA
Organism: Tipula helvola; assembly: GCA_963556165.1. Taxonomy (NCBI): domain Eukaryota; kingdom Metazoa; phylum Arthropoda; class Insecta; order Diptera; family Tipulidae; genus Tipula; species Tipula helvola. Next base: position 353,375,991 of record OY744481.1, on the reverse strand, counting down.
TGACAAGAAAGGATAACACTTAAAGGGAGTTCAGTCTTCAAGAATCCTATTTTTGATATTTCTGCTTTGCCTAGCCCATAAAATGATCAAGTGTAATTCAAAGTAAGAGAAGCACGTAGACCACCCTACCCTACTCCAGTAAATTGGCAGCAACGCCAGTTCAGGCAACAGGTAAAACATTTAAATTTGCTCCACACAGTGTAAAACAAAATGTTCACAACCTTCATAGGAAACATGTTTGGCTGTTAAATTTGAATTAATCTTCCCATAAATTTGTTTGTATTTTTCAAAAAGATGCGTATCATTTGAAAGAACCGCATAAATGCAAAGGTAAGCAAACAAATCTCCTAGTTGCTTCATTTAGGGTTTGACCCCAAATTACACCCTTATTAAAAATATCTTGGCGTTGAGCCACTTGTATGAAGTTGGCAAATCTTTCAAATTCATAATATGTCTTTCAATCATCAAAGAATGTCACCCCGCTTACACGTATTAAGAGCAACCGTTAACAAAATCGTTCCATATCTGCTAAATTTGCGGAATATGTTTGTACATTTTGTCCAGTTTCTTTCCTTTTACTGAACTGCTCGAATAACCAAAAGTGGTGATCACAAAATTTTAGACCAATTTGGCACAAAATGTAACTTCCTTTTTTTCACAAAAAAAGTTGACAGTTTGGAACATATTTATGCGGGTATTTTGTGACAAAATGTACGTTGAATTTACCATCCAAAAAAAAAATTTTAGTCACCAATTTGTCACAAAATGTACGTTCTTTTTTGTCACAAAATAAGTTGACAATTTGGAACATATTCATGCGAGTATTTTGTGACAAAATGTACGTTGAATTTACCACCCAAAAAGAAATTTTAGTCACCAATTTGTCACAAAATGTAAGTTCCTTTTTGTCACAAAAAAAGTTGACAATTTGGAACTTATTTATGTGAGTATTTTGTGACAAAATGAATGTTGATTTTACCACCCAAAAAAAAAAAAATTTTAGAAAACAATTTGTCACAAAATGTAAGTCCCATTTTGTCACAAAATAAGTTGACAATTTGGAACTTATTTATGCGGGTATTTTGTGACAAAATGAATGTTGATTTTATCACCCAAAAAAAACAAAATTTTAGTCACCAATTTGTCACAAAATGTAAGTTCCTTTTTGTCACAAAATAAGTTGACAATTTGGAACTTATTTATGCGGGTATTTTGTGACAAAATGAATGTTGATTTTACCACCCAAAAAAAAACAAAATTTTAGTCACCAATTTGTCACAAAATTTAAGTTCCCGTTTGTCACAAAATAAGTTAACAATTTGAAATTTATTTATGCGGGTATTTTGTGACAAAATGAATGTTGATTTTACCACCCAAAAAAAAAAAAATTTAGTCACCATTTTATCCCAAAATTTAAGTTCCTTTTTGCCACAAAATAAGTTGACAATTTGAAACCTATTTATGCGGGTATATTGTGACGTGGTATTATCAGAGATGTTCATTATTTTTCTGACGGATTAAATAGGATGGGCACCAGCTAAGAAGGTATTATTTGTATACCCTTAGACAATTAATGGTAGAAATGATTTTACAGGTAGTTACATAGTTGCCGCCGCATATATCTCTGGCCACGTAGTCGTGTTCGTGTTAGTAGCAAGTGGGGGGTAAATTTGATCAATCTTGATTTACGAGAATTGATGTGTAGGAATATAAAAATGATGGTTTTTCTGTTTTTTTAGGAACTTCCCGGAAAATAAACAATCATAACATAAAGAGTAGTATGTACGATTCCTTATTAAAAAGTATCGATGTTTCGAGTAAGGAAGTCTCGAGTACCTGTTGGGTACCGTTACAAAAGTATTTGGTAACGTAATCAAAGTATCGATACAATGAAGTATCGATACTTTTTGCGAATCCCTAAGTGTCACCTGTTGTCAGAAGAAACCGATCGTTGACGCTCGAAGAGGAAAGACGTGTTTTTGTCGTATTCTTCGAGAATTTAATTTTATTTTATTAATTTATTTAATTAGGTATGAATTGTTATTTTAATTTAATTTATACTTTAAATTAATAAAAGTTTCGAGTGTGACTTTTTGGTTTGAGTGTGTGTTATTGTGGTTTTATTTGCATGTGTAATAAGTAGTTTCGCTTAAATTAAATAATATCGCGTGTGATTTTGTTTAATGAATTTCATATGTAGTGAATATATCTGTGGCAATACGGCAGAAGGGAAAAACTGGAAAATTCGCATTTTTCAGAAAAACGTTTTAGGAGTCGTTAGAACTGAATTTGTGCTAATTAGTGCTAGTCCATGAGCCGAGAAAGCGGTTTCAGCGGAAACCGGGAAAGTTTAACCAATATACTTTATCTTTTCCATTAGTAATCGCTATGAAGAAATTTGTGTTTATCACAAAAATATAAATTTCGAATATTTCCATTGATAAAACAATGAAAAATGAAAATCAATCAATAGTGTACACTAGTTAAGCCAGTTCATCTTTTTCAGTTTTTTCCATTCTTTTTCACCAAAAAAAAGATGTTCGTTGCAGTAAATAGTATTGACTAATACTTTTCGAGTACTCGTTCTCATTTTAATACAAGGGGGCATTTTTTGTCGTACAGCTTTGGTCATTTAAGAAAGAGTAAAAGATTAAATGTAAATCAGCTATAATCAGACATAATATGTATATTGGTCTGTAAAACATTTTATGTCGGAAATAGGTTAAATCAATTATTTTTGTTGTTCAATTTGGAAATTAATGAACGCAAAATGTGTCTTGGATGGTTCCATATACTATCATTTAGGGGTATGATTTGATTTTCATTTTCCACATTTTAATGAATGAAAATTACTAACTAAATAGATTTAGTTAATTGGTTAATCATTTTTGGCTTCTGCTGAAAATCAGGATTTGTTTTTGTGTTTTTTTACCGTATTTCGGGCAGAATATGAAATTTTGTTTCCATTTTCCCGGCTCCTGAACTGTCACTAATTTTTTCTCATGAGCACTAGTCAGCACAAATTCGGTTCTAACGGTATTAGTTATCTCAAGCTTAAATTCGAAAGTTTCCCTGCTGCAGTTACCGATCATAAAAGGGTATAACTCGAGTTATTCACTTAAGTCATATTGCCACATATACTGTATGAGTGTAGCGGAACGTGAAATTAATGGAAAGTGGATACGAAAAAAATTAACAATGAGAAATGTGTTCAATAATGGTACTGCCAAGGTACGGTTAGACAGGTATTTTCATACCATATACTATAATGTGATATTAATTATCTAAAAACATTTTTTTGTTGTTTCTGTTTGATTTTGCTTTGGTAAGGGTTGTGTCTATACATTGGCATTTGTAGATCATATTATTTTAATTTTTCTACTCTTCTAATAGTTTTTTGTATGTGCGGTATAAAACCAGAAATTGTTTATTTGCCACAAGTGTGTTTGTGTGTACGCAGAGTAAATGTGTGTGTGTGTTCGATTCAAGTGGGATTCTTATACTTCATGTAATCGAGTGCATTTGAGTCGAATCCAGAAACAACAATACGCAATACATAAGAAATTATATATTTGTGCATGCCAAATGTTAATACAATGAATCGGTTATGGAAATACATCAAAAAGTAGAAGCCTACAAATAATTTATGTTTGTGATAGGAATGGAAAATGTAAAAAATTTGTCTGGACATGGATTGGAAACAATTGCGTTGACAGAATATAAAATTTGAAGTTTGGGATTTGAACTTGGAAATTTAGAATATGGAATTTGATATTTAGAAGTTGAAATTTGGAATTTGAAATTTTGGATTTTGGAATTTAGGATTTGCGATTTGGAATTTTAAATTTTAGTTTAAAATTAGAAATTTGGAATGCGAGATCTGAAATTTGGAATTTGGAATTTGGAATTTGAAATTTGGAATTTGTATTTTGAAATTTCAATATTTAGGATTTGGAATTTGGAATTTGAAATTTTGAATTTCAAGTTTGAAATTAGGAATTTGGAATTTGAAATTTTGAATTTTGAATTGGAAATTTGGTATTTGGGATTTGGAGTTTGAGGTGTCCATGGTGAAGAATTTTTGGATTCAAATATTTTGTTCATAACATTGTTAGTTGGGGCAAGGTTAATAAAGTTTCGGTTTTCTAAATCAAAATGCTTCTAAATTTAAATTTAGATATTTTTCTCTAGCGGGAATTTTTATTTAGCAGATTGTGCGTTTAAAATTAAAATAAAGTTGATTAGCAAAATGATATATTTGTGCTAATTGTTTGTCATATATGGTACTAATAAGAATATATTAATTTGGATACTCAAATTATTTAATTTAATTTAGTGTGGACATTTTAAGAAGAGTAGCCATAAGCAATTATTTAAGTTAATTTTGATTTTGGAAATATTTTCTAGAGTTAATAGCTATTGATTTAGAAATGGAATTCTATGGGGTTTCAGATTTTTTAGTTACTGATTTTAGAATTTAATTTTAAAATATTTAAAAAAAAGATATTTAGTATTTAATATTCATAATTTAGAAATACATCTCGAATTTCAGGTTATTTAGTTAGTGATTAATTTTCTGTCGTTTTAATTTAGATGCTGAATTGAATTTAAGTTGTTTAAGGGTATTAAGTGCTCATTTTAAATAAAGAAATAATGGTGAAGTAAATTGGGCTTTCGGTTTCACTAAATTTAATGAAATTAAGTTAATTTTGTTGGCCTAATAAGCCGAAATCGATCGAGTGATTTTTTAAACCTTTTGTAATTTTGCGAAATATTTAACAAGTGTTTTTAAAAAAAATTTAAAAATGTGTGTATTGGTGTTAATGTTAATATTGGTAATAATGTTAATGTTAGTTTTAGTATTAGTATTGGTATTGGTATTTATCTTGATATTGGTATTTAAATTAAGATTATTAAATTAATAAATAATCGTTAAAATGATTTTGTCGACGCGGCAGTTGGTTTAATTATTGTTATACAAACTATTTATATTAATTTATTTGTAGTGCATAAAGAATAATTTTTAATTTATTTAAGAGATACTAATTTATACTTATATATTGTGCTAAATAATTGACTAAAAATATACTACTAACAAATTTATTAACTATCAATTACTTAGGTGTCTCGAACCGGGTTAATTTTTTTTACTAACATACCTTACCTTTCTTTCGGTTTTGTTATGTGTAAAGGGTGTTCGGAGGGCCGGGAGTCTTGCTTAGGCTTGGTCGTACATTCTAATCAATCATTCAGTCAATCAAAAGTGTTACCTGTTTTCGGAAGAGGGAACCGTGCATTAATTATAAATTCGACCATAAAAAAGTCCTATTTATGGTAAAACTTTCAAGCATTAAGCTTCACCATTTAAGAAGGTAGCTTTTGAATATTGGTGATGCAAAGAGTTTTGGTAACTCCCGCACTAAAAAATCACACAACTCTATTCCAATACCTTCAGGGTCCTATATTTCCGATGACGCAATATTTTACTATTTAATCGACTCAGTTAAGATAGATGATGGTTTTAATGATGAAAATATTCCAGTTACTTTTCTAGTGGAATATCTTAACTCGATAATTCCATAAGGATTACCATCATATTGCCTTAAATTAAGAAAGGGTTATATAATTATGTTGTTGCCAAATACAGCATTAAAAGAGGGATAATGCAATGGAACACGGTTAGTGGTTCTTGATTTTAGTGCCAATTGCCTAAAGGTAGAAATAATTACCGGATCGTATCCAGGAACAATATATTTTAGTCCAAGAATTCCATTAGACATAGCTAATGAAATCTTTTCAAATTAAAAATAAATTAAAAGACATCAGTGAGGATATAAAATTCAAAACATAAATTTAGAATCTTCACTTGAAGGGGAAATAATTGTTTTGACGTCTTGCTTTAATTTTTTTTTTACCACTTAATGTAAGTTCCTACTTACGATTTTATTCAATTACGCTTCTATTATAAAACCAATAGCATTCAGTTTTTGCAAGATTCCTGATTTTCTAGCTGTGGTTAGAACTTAAACTCAGTCACATAAAGTGCATTTAATATTTTGCTAAAATGTGTTTCCCAAATGCAATATAAATCAACAATTTCTACTTAACCTTTTACTCAAATTAATTATATTTAGTTTAAAATTTCCTCTTTGTCGAATGCAGTTGACTAATTTTGACTAGATTTATGTTCAACTTCAAACAGATTGAATGAAGTTTCAGATTAAAAATCTTAATTTTGTTTAAATCCATTTTGATGTTAAACTAAGTGACTAGCCTGAGCGCCACTTAGATATGAAAAGGTAAATTATAATAATCAATTAGTAGAATACCTAAATATTTATTAAATTTTAAATATCACTTAAGTTTTTATTTCAATTTAATTCAATGTGCGTGATCACAATTACAATCAACAATCAAGTACAGTTTGGAAGTTTAATTGGATTTCGGATTAAAATGTCACTCAAAGATTATTCAAATCCAGGTAGAATTGGAATCTAATTGTATTCTGGATGCATACAAGGTTTTATTCGAATCCATCAAAACTATTTCCTTTTCCAGTCTAATTTTTGATCCAATTCAAATTTGTTTCAAAATATGTATTTTGGCTTTTCCTAGACAAATGTATGTATATGTATCTATTCTTTGCTCCACAGTTTCCCCCTAGTTTGCTCTCATTTTATGTTTTCTAATTGAAAATCCACTCATTACATCTATTGTGCAATGTAAATTTATATTTCAAAATTTTGTGAAATCAAAATTCGAATTGTAACTCAATTTCTATGTATAAGTATATAATTTTACCAAAGATTTTATTTGGTTTGGAATGCCAAAACTATTTTTTTAAATTTAAATTCTTAATTCAAATTTCACTTAAAATTTCCGATACAAATTTCTAAACTAAATTCAATGGGAATTTTGTTGGTTGTTTGAGATTTTGCTCTAATCTGATAAATGTCACAACGTGGCTTATTTCATTTTTGATAAAGGCACATACGTTAACGATGTTTTTATTCGTTACAATCACAAAATCTACTTTTCTAGAAGAACTCCGGATCGTCGAATGTGCAGTAAACTATTGAGATATTTTAATTTATCGTTTATTTTGTTCTTAATTAATTTATCTAACTTAGCATAGTTTAGGTCAAAGCAAAACATTTGTAACTTGTAAAACAACTATTTGTTGGTCTAAATTTAAAATTTGGCTTATAAAATATTTTTGCTTTATTAAACTTTAAGCCATGAAAGCCGAATTCGTTATTCTTGAAGAAAAATTTAAAAGATTTATAAATCTTTTAAATTTTTCTTCAAGAATAACGAATTCTATAGAATAAACCATAAAGAATAGATTACAGAATATTTAAAAATATGTGGACATGTGGTAACATATAGGGCTGATTCGCTTTTATTTGTTCTAGAAAGAATAACTATCCAACAAATTTTTGGTTTGGATTTCGCAAAAAAAATATTTTTTTACATAAGAATCCTAAGCCTATTAATATATTGATTTAAATTGAAGGAATTTAAATAAATAATTGTACAAAGAGGACAAATTGTTAAGAGTTCTGCAATCCAGTTTCGATCTGCGACGATTGTGAAAAATAAATCAATTTTCAATCATCTCGTCAGGCTATAGCGACTGAACTGTTACAAGAGAAGCACCTTACCACAAACTGTAGTATTTTTAAGATTTCTTGTCAGTCACCGAGAAATCGAGAATGCAAAACTACTCAGTTTCAAATTTCTTTACAAATTTCTAAAAATCGATTTACCCAAAATTTCATTTTGCTCGTAAAACTCCTTATGTTCTTGAACATTGGTGGCAGAATAAAACCTAATTGAAATCCAGCCTATAGGGTAGATATAGCCTCACTAGCAAAATTTGTCGTGTCTGGTGCTTAAATAACAGGCTTAACAATATCGTGCTAAGGTTGTTAAAATCAATACATTTGAATTTTCAAAACTCATAAACAGAACGAATCGCATACGTGATGAGAGCTATACAATCACATTTGAGGTATCTACCTATTGTTGGTGGAACTCTAATTATTTATTAATAATGTTAATAAAATCCGAGCTGAAAATTTTCTCACGGTTATTTATTAATTTTCTGATAACATTTTTCGGTCACAGCAAAAAATGCACTTCCATTTTTGTTTTCAGATTTTAAAGAAATGCAGTCACAAGTTTATTACATTTATCTCTATGAAAAAATTACAATCAAACTTGAAGTTTGATGGGCTCTTGAAACTATATGGGAGGAAACATAAAATGAGCAAGAATTTTCATATTCAATTTCATTCATTAATTTTTAATAAAATATTGAGTTAGTTCCTTGTCGGACTAAAATGTACCGAACCTACTACTCATTTAAATTGTCTACTGTTTTATACCATTTACCTAAAATTGTCGAACAAAGCAGCCTCGGAATTCGATAAGCAACGAGAATGGTTATCGATGGCGATGGTAAGAACGGTGTAACAGTTTCATAGTTAATTATGGGTTTTTAGGGAAATCTACGTTTAATTCGTAAGTGACGAAATATTTTTTGTTTACTAAGGAACAAGACGGTTTCAGTTTAGTAAGGGAAGTCACGAAGTCACTAATTTATCGGATATGGTCCTGACTATAATTTAACCTGTAGCTAAGTTAAAATTTTACAAAAAGCTTTAAATTGTTTAGATTTACGAAAAACTTGGTTTTACCTTTATATTTGACATTTTAATACTAAACAAATACTAAATTATCACCAAGCCGAAACTAATTCAAATTATTTACTAAATTTTTAAAGCGATACTAAATAAGAAATAAAACCACAGCTTATCATCTCATAAATAAATACGTTCACGTAATTTCACTCAATTAGGATAAACACAACAGAATATCGAAAAACTAATTAAATATTTTAAAGCAATACGTGCACCAAATACAGTTTATTCAACCGGACCTACCACAATGGTTGTGTAATTTAAAAGCAATAACATTACGGTTAACCGTAAGTTCATAACTATATACTTTCCCCATAAAAACGTCATTTTAGTGGGAATTGCCATCGCCTACACTGAACAACATAAAAAACCTAAATTGGCGTTACTTGTAATAAAAATAAATTAATTTGACCTAACATCATTATTTCGATAGTAGGATCAACGTTGTAAAATATCGATTTTCTTATTTTTTTTTATTTAGAAAGATAATTGCGGCCTTTGTTAACCTTTACATCGGGTCTAGAAAGAAAAATTGCAACTTCCACCATTGAAAGGGAAATTATTCGAATTATATTACATGTTTGGAGTTTCGGTTTTGATATAAATTACGAAATAACTTTGTATTATAAGTTTAATAAAGAAATTAACGAGCTCTCGCGAGACAACTGTTAAAAACCATTGCAACAAATTCACGATCATTTACTTTCTCTTAAACGGCTTTTAAGAATTCATATATTTTAAATATAAATAATTGCCGGCATAACAATTTTTTCAACAATCGAACAATTATGATTGCTTAATAAAATGTAACCCACTTTAAGGTACTCGTTATAAGACGTTATATGAAAAGAAAACTACTTAATGGAAGCTTAATTACATGCCTGGAGTCTATACAAATAGCAACTATAATCTTGAATATATTGTTGGCAAGTTTCACTAAAACCGCATTTCTTGTATTCATTTCTAAAATTTACAACAAATTTTTATATTAAATTACCTTGTTACATCGACTAAATTATTTGTATCCACATTACTAGTTCTTATCGCACAACACCAATCACTTAGTAAAATTACAACAAAAATAAGATGATTTATCATCACCTTTTGCACAGTCCGTATTCGCATGATTCGATGGACACGTTTTTTTCTTTTTTTTTTTTGTTGCAAAACTCACAAAATAAAATTTCACTTTATTTACACATTTATTAAATATGCACACACGGACGGGTATAATTAATTAATAAATTATAAAAAAAATATTAATTTAAATAACTTAATAAAATGTAGACAATTTTTTTTTATAATTTTATAATTTTTGTCGCGCGCGCGTCTAACGAATACAAAATTTCAACGATCAATGAAAGTAAAATACAAGAAATATTTCTTGATCACGAAAAAATCAAGAGTAGCAAGTAAAGGTAAATGAAAAAAATAAAAAAATAAAAGATCAACAACGATCGAGTTAACGAATTTTTTATTGTTATTTTGTTGTTGCATTTAATGATTATTATGAACTAATAACAAGTTGTTTGTTTTTTTATTAATTTTAACACCAACGCCGCGCATCCTTATATGGATCACTTTCATTGCGAATTGCGAAACTACTCAATTATTGTCATGATCATGCGAAAAAGTTCGACTTGATCATATACTAGATCATATGTTTGTGTGCTTTCACTTAGTTTGCCGTTTTTAGCCATTTTTCGAGTGTAGGTTATGTTTTTGTTATTGTGTTTTTGTACTTGACGCGATTCAGTGAAACTGATTTTGTGCGTTTGTTATTATTTTTAGTTTTTGTTTTGGAGAAAGTGTTGTGACTTATGATTCATAAGGCGAGGGAGTATCATTTTATTGAATTTATGACATAATGGTTAAAATTCTTTTGTTACGTCACTTTTAAAACGGATGAAACTTATCCGCTTTTTTTAATTATTGAAAATTATACGCCATAGACATGGAGTTAAAATGATATGCAAATAATAAGGCGCATTAACACACGTTTGCTTTTTAAATAGAGGGGAAAATGCGAAAGTCGAAATTTTACTTTTTAATAGTACAAATATATCTGAAACTAGATTGCGTTAGATTTTTTCTGGTTTTTAGATTTAGATAAAAAAATTCATTATACATTAAGAAAATCCCTTTTATAAAATTTGCTAATTAAGAACGGATGAATTATAAAATTAAATATTAACTTTTCAGAAATTTACTTAGTTCATATATAATTTAAATAGAATGCGGAAATAATCATTTAGTTCATAACAATAATCCTTAAAATTCGATATTTAATTCGAATTTTAATTTAGTTTGAAATTATCATATACTGTACCAAAATATTTAGTCTTCACATTTTGGTAACTCTTGGACTAGAAATCGTAATTTAGAAATGTTGGTGAAATTAAATCTAGAACTATTTTGAAACATAATTTTTGTAAGGAAATGAAAGAGCGACAGCAATATATTTAAGATCATTTACTTTCTTATCGACACACAAAGAAATTTCTTCTTTTAAACTGCTTTTTTGTATACACTAACAATTTCTTAACAATTTCTTTCTTTCTTTTCAGGTATTACCACTTCACCAATCACGTTAACATTTGATATGTTTGGTAGAAAATTAAACCGGAACATCAAGGTTAGCGCCAGTTGAAAAGGAAATGGAATGACCTAACATTTAAATATTACTCATTGGGTGGAGTGAGTAAGAACAAGTACATAAGTGCTTTAACTTATGTTTTTTCAAGCATGTGCTTGTAAGCAGGTGAATATAATTTAGGTATATTCTTGACGGAGTAGTGGATACTTGAACTTTAAGTAGAAGCTTTCTCATAATCAAACACTTAAATATTTCCCAGTACCTACTTAAAAAGCTGTGAATAAAAAAAGGATATTCTTAACTTCTTCCGTACTTACTTGATGAATTAAAAAAGTTGAATACACAGTTTCGAACTATATGTGGATCAGATTGGCTCGAAATTTTAATATTCGAAAAATGAAAAATTATTATGAACGCCGGGGGATGTGAGGATCCAACCAAAAGTACAAAAATGTTGATAGAGATATTTTTTGGTTGAAAAATACTATCACATTAACTAACAAGGTTTGTCGCTCTTGGGATAGGGTGTGTTTATATTATTAAAATTGGTTGGAACCCATAAAAGTTCCGAACTCAATGCCACAAGGGACCATGGTGCAAACCTACGAGTCTATCCCAACTCAAGGATGCGTACTGCAACATTGACAAACTGGATCAGTTTAGACCAAAAGAGAGATGGCAGCCTATACCTATATCGATAGTCCTACAGTTAAATGATTCAAAGCTAGACAACTGCATACAAAATTAATGCAGCTGTCAATCTCTTCGAGTCAGTCATCACATATATCATCTTGAGCCAATCCCAAGCAATGGAGACGGTCCATGAAATGGCCATGGCCAGTGAGGATTGCAACCAGTATTCTGAGCTGGTCTCCTTTTAAAGATTAAGCAAACTTAATAGACCTCCGATCTGGCTCATTAATAAAGTACTTCGCATTACGGCAAACAGAAGTAGCACGCCACTTCAGCCTTAGTTTATAAAGAGCGAAGTTTTTTATAGCCTTCTTACCGCTGGTTCGGGGCCGAAGATATAATGTTTACAGTCCTTAACAAGTTTGGAACTAGTAAGGGATTATTCAAAAAATTCAGCACAGCTTTACTATTCGTAAAGAAAAAAATATTTTTGTTGATAACGGCAAGACCAAGATCAGAGCAAGAGCAAGAAAAGAAGCTAAAATTGTAAGAAATTGCTCCGAGGACCACAAATCTCACGATGGACAAACCACTGAGAATACATTTTCGAAGTTGAACTCAGGCAGTAGCCTATCATTAACCATATTAATTTCTGGTACCAATGAAAGGTATTTTTTCATGATTGGTATTTGCCCCACCATTGCACCTAATACACTCCATGCAACCTATCTCAAGCGATACGGCACAGAGGAAGCAGTGCCTAGAATGAAGGTGTTCAACTGGGGAAAACACAAAATTGACCCATAGCCAGAAGTGGAGTAGAAGACATAGCTCCAGTAAAAGTTCCACAAGCACTAGCTTTCAATTAATTAATTTTAATTAAAGAAGCCTTTCATTTAACCACTGGCCACCAAACAATGGAAGCGAATGAGAAAAATAATAAAACCAACGATTTGTAAACAAATAATAATATTTTGAGGGTTAGTTCCCATGATTTCCCAAAAGGTTTCCTACACTGCCAAAAAATGGTAATTCGATGAGAGTTTACTATCCAAGAAGACACCAAAATGTTTTACATATGGTCAGATCTAGTAATCGCTCTTCCTAAAATAGAAGGAACAGAGAAGACTTCAATATTTATACGCCTAGTAAAGACAATTAAATCAGTCTTAGTAGAATTAATGTGTAAGCCCTTCTCAATACCCCCATTCTTCCACTAGAAGTAGGGCCTGTCGCATTAAATCAGCCAATACAATCGATATTTGCCAGAAACTGTAACAACAATATCGTCAGCATTCCTTTGGACAATGAAGCCAGAATAGCAGAGCATACCACCTTGTGGACAGCCTGTAGCAACCTTGACAGAAACCAACAAACCATCCAGCTCAGCCTGAACAATGCGCGACTTAAGCATAGATTCGATCCATAAAATAATAGAGCGATCAATACCAAAAATGGTACAGGCTTTAGTAATCGTAGCAAACAAAGTACTATCAAAAGCTCCCGCAATATCCAGAAAAACACCCATAAGAAACTTTTTGTTATTGAGTGACCTTTCAACCTTAGTGACAATGACAAGTTCGTTTAGAGCAGTTTCATAGGACTTACCAACTCTATAAGCATGTTGCATGTTACTGAGTGGAATGATCTCTAATAAATCTGTCGACGATCCTTTCTAAAGTCTTAAGGAAAGTTGAAGACAGACTAATAGACCAAAATGACTTGGGGTCCGTATGATCAGACTTGCCAGCCTTTGGGATAAAAAGAACTTTAGTCTTGCTCCAACATTGTTGAACAATATTTTATGCAATGTATATAGCATTGCTCCACAATCAGCAGAGAAAATCTCACCTGGACCCTCAGCTATGTACGGTGCAAATGAGAACAAACTCCAACGCAGAATTTCGTGAGTGATCAGCTTGTGAACTAAACCCCAGTTAGGGGTGTCACCATACAAGTTAATAGGCTTGAAAGCAACATAATCAGAACTAAAGTCACAACCGGGGAAATGAACAGAAAGAAGAAACTCACTGACATCCCTATTGGAAGAGGTGAGCTGACCATTCGGTAGACGCAGATCATTAAGTCTACAAACATCATTTTTAGCTAAAGCTTTATTAAGTCTATAGGTACAGCCGATAGGCTGTTAATTTCATAACAGAAGTTAATCCACGATGATCTGTGAGTTTGCCTTAAATTTCTTTTATAATCCTTTAGAGCCACTAAGAAGTTACCCCAATCAGCTAGAAGTTTAGATTTTTTGGCTTTTACTTTTTTAATTTTCTAACGAATTTTCTTAACCTTTTAAATTCAGAACTACAAACAGGTTTGTTCCGAGACTTCTGGTTAGTGATAAGAAGACAAGATTTTTCAAAAGCAGTCGAAATTGCCTTTGTTAGTAAAGATGCTTGTAACCCATACATGCGCTCGGTGAAACAAGTAAAAGAACGAGGTCGAGAGAGAAAAAATCGAAATCGGGTTATTTCCTGTTACGGTGGTCTTTTAAGTTTAATAGAAAAAGATACACACATGTGATCAGAAGTGAGAATATCGTTCGTCACTTTTCAGTTAAAAATTAAATCAACAATTGACATAGAGCACAAACTGATTCCAATCACTACCTGTCGAACAGAATCAACGAAAATTGGCTCACAGCCTTTATTGAGAATTTCAAGCTCAGAAGAGCTTAACAAACTGGATAGAGAAGCCCCTCGATGGTTAATGTGTTAACTACCCCACATTGAGTGATGAAAATTAGCATCAAAACCAATCACCAAGGGGATATGTTTCTGCTTAGTTACACAACAACAACAAGTTATTAAACTCAACCGAAAGATGAGGTAAAGGCGGGTCGTAGGGAAGATAAACTGATGCAAGAGCCAATTTAATACTAGGACTGGCAGATTCAAGAATAATTACCACACCAGTAAGATCAGCCACACTGCACTCCACAGTAAGCCAAGCATTAATATTGTTACAAACAAATATGCACTTTCGACTCCTAATGACAGGAAGCTTACAAAAAATTCTACCATTAGTTGAATTCAAGCCAGAGACAATACCTGAATTAGTCAAGCATCTGTGTGCTGACGTTTCATTTAATGGCTTTATAGCTTAAGATCATTTCCACATAAAAATATTGACAATTTTATTAATAGAAAAGGCTACCCAAACCTAAATATATAAGCAAAACTAGCGCACAGGTCATGTTTCTCTTCTAAGGACCAATGGATATGTTTGCAAATCCATGAAGAAGCCTACCAGACATTGCCATGTGGTTACCGCAAAGGCTTTAATGGCTGTTATTTGTTGTGCAATTCCATATAACAGGAAAAAGCATTTAAACCATCTTTATGTAATCGAGGGAGATGAAGACAACTGAAGAGTCAAACTTATTTATTTTCGTAAAAAAATATTTTTTAAATATTTTTTATAATTTATTGTAACATTTATTTGAAAAATCGAAAATGCTTTAACGTGGAGGGCTGGAGACCGCCGTGACATTTGAAGCGCTGATGAATTGTGTTTCAAGCGGCAATATCTATATTGATGGATTTTGAAATTGTAATGAGTTTTTATGGCTGGGCTGCGGGTGGTGCTTCCTGTAATTCTAAAGCTGCAATTTTTTTAAATTTATTGTTATATTAAATTACCTAATTTAACCAATCTGTTGTGAATGAGCTTCTTGCTCAAAATAGTTTGTTTAAGTATGGTTTAACATAAAATTCAATCACGTTTAGGTCTTCGATGGACAAAACGAGAATATTGATGAACAGCTTCGCATTCGAGGCCAACAAAAAAGAGGTGAGGATGAAATACAAAATGTTTTTTTACTGATTTGGCACAAAATAAGAACCAAATTATTAAGATAAATAATTAGAATTAAATTATTAAGAGTAAGTAAAGACTTATAAGTATTACTTAATTTTTTTCGGTAAGTACTTGTAAGCACAAGTTAGTTATTATTCACTTCGAAATAAGAGAAAGCTTTTACTTAAAAGTAGTATCTTTTACAAAAAAGGTAACTCTTATCAGTAGGTATCAGTACCTACTTACATTTTTAATAAGATTGTTTCGGCTGACAAACTTCTCTTTATATTATTTGTGTGAGCATAAAACATACTGAAATGAGGATTTTCTTAGGAGTTTTTGATTTAGTGAGTATAATTCGCTAGGTCAGTACGTTCTTGCCTCATACTTAATGTATGAAGTGCGAATTGTATTTTGGAGTTTGGTCGTAGCTACTTGAAGAGTAGATCGAACTTTTCGTACGTGCGAACTTTTAAATCCGTATCTCATATATAAATCCATCCATTCAATATCTACTTCGGTTCAGTATCCAACCCTAATGATGTAAGTTTTATTATGAATGCAATTCAATATATCACCACCTGACTGTAAATTTGTTTGTTTGTGTTGCGGGACAAGTAACCATCGCTAGTTTAGTTTAGTGTAGTTTAGTTTAATCAAGTTATTTATGATCAATTATCCAAAGGGATAAAAAAACGTCGCAGGACGCAAACGACAAGGGTTTCCTATCGTAAGTGTGTTTGTCGAACCTTCTTTTGGGAGATAAATTGTGAACTTTTTTTGGGTTATCAAAAAAAAAAAAAGGCCAGAAGACAAAAAAATAACATGTGCGGCAACACGTGTTTGCTACGCATTACAACAAGGACGGTTTGGCCTAACTTTAACAGTATTTATCCAGGTCAATATGGTTTTGGGTATAGAAGAATATAATTTGCTGCCCACATAAATATCACAACAAACATTGAGATTGAGGATTACCTAGACAACGTCTGCTTGTGAACAGGGTGATAACAGGCCAGGGTAAAGTATATAGTTTCACTGAGTGAGTATACCAACATTGTTGTCCTATTATTTTCTTTTCTATTTCCTGCATAGGGATTTCGAATCTATTTCGCATCGTGCCAGTTTTCTTAACTCACAGCCATTGGAGTCTACTGAAGAAGATTACAGAAAATTCGGATTGCCTTCGGGAAATTCGATGGCGCCTGTACCTATATTTCTGAGAGGAGAAAATTGGCACACGTAGGCAACATATAAGGGTTCATCGACTATCGGAAGACGTCACAACAGCAACCCAAATCAGAAGAATTTAACAGTTCATTAAAAATATAATTTTGCACGGTTGCTCACCTTTTTTCTACAATCTGTGTTTCCTCTCTTGAGAATACATTTGGAATTGTTTAATTTTTGTCGGTTGAGCTGACCCTTTTTATTGGTGTAAAGATAAATGTCAAAAAAATTAATTAATCGAAATACAGGGTCAAAATATAAAGAGTTTGTGTTGCTATTATCGACGATTTTCAGAAAGTGAGAAGCATACGTTACAACTACCACATAGAGAACTCAAGCAAGGTTCTCATTTTTTCATCAGGGTCGATACACTTTTTATGACACTTGGGTTAAAGTACGGGGGGAGTTTGATGGCCCTTAGTGTTCTAGTCACGAGGATTAAAAGAGCAGTGGCATTTAAGGAAATTGATATTTGTGCCTTTGTAAACATTGAGGGGGCTTTTGATTATAACTCCAATGGATCACTAGAAAGGGCAGCATTGGAGATGGGGTTTCCGCTTTCTAAAATTAGGTGGATCCTCTTCAGGCTGGAACATCACAATATTACAGCCAGATTAGGTGGCGAGTCAGTAACCATAAGGGCCGTGAAGGGTTATCCTCAAGGAGGTGTACTTTCTCCTTTTTTATGGTCATTAGTTATTGCCATTATTTTTGATCCTTCTGAGTAGCCATGCATTGTCCAGGGCTATGCGAATAACGTAACAAAGTTCAAAATATAGCTATTAAAGTTTTTTGACCTTGCACAGGCTAAAAATGATCTACTGGTCATTTGCAACAATCATTAGGCCTATGGTCACATACGCAACGTTAGTGTGGTCTGGCCTAAAACTGAACAAAAGACAGCGACAACTTTATTAAATAAGGTTCGGCGTATAACCTGCATTGGTGTTACGGGCTCAATGAAAACATGTCCGACCGCAGCAATGGAGGCACTCCTAAGGCTAACTCTGTTGCATCTGCATGTTAAATAGGATGCTGCTAATATGGCCCGGAAGATACAGGCGGAGGGAAATATTAAACCAGACAAAATGGTGGGTCACCTGAAAATCTTCAAAGAAATTCACAAATAGATCATTTGAGCAGAAAACCTCACTTTCCATGGCTTACGTTTCAATTGTAAATATTGTAAGCAGAAATTTTAAAAAGTATTTATTTAATTTTTTATGGTTATGATTTCATTTAATTTTAAAAGTTTTCGTCATTAAATAATTGTTTAGGTTTAATTGTAATAATAAGGAATTGCTATAAGAAAAACGTTACCTTAATTTGGCATTCCACCTAACATCTAAATAACAAATATTATTTAAACAAGAAAATTCGCAAACACACTTTGTTCTTCTATAAAATTGTAAAGTTCACTGAATGGAATAATTAGCAAATTCAATTATAATCGTAAAACCAAGTTGACATTTTAATTTTACTTTTATAGTTTTTTTTATTATATTCAAGTTCATGAATTCAAATAATTTGTTGATAAACTTTTTTTTGCTTACTATTGTTGTTATGTTAAATAATTGTAAATCATAAACTCTCACGATGCATTCCTGATTTGGTATAATACAACAATGGTATTCAAATTTATAACAACAAAAAAACGAACTTGGTCACGAGCAATTGTAAATACAGAAGACGAACCGAAACACACAATAAATTATTCAAAAAAATAATAATTTCATGGTTTGTGAAGCAACAAGCAGCGCTCGATCAAATTTAAATAAATAAAAGCGAAATTTAAAATAAAATTTAGCAAAAATGACACAATTAGCAACTTTAATTTGTGTTTTAAGATGATTAATGGTAAATATTTATTTACATTTATGGTTACTTATATAACGGAGCTAATTTTTATTTTGACATGGCCGTTTGCCAAACACTCTAACATAACGAGGAAATTTCTTTTACAAAGTAATTCGCATCGAAAATGTTTCCGCAATTGAATTAGAAATGTCAAATAATTAATTAATTTCAACATATTATGTATTAAGTCGTCTTATTGGTTGTTGAACCGCTGATCGGGGGAGATAAATTAATGTGTACGCGGTGCCGATTAAACATCATTAAACAGTTTAAATAAAAATATGATAATGCCCTTGTGTTTAGTCATATGCTTTGAGAGCATTTTCATTGTTAGATAAAAAAAGTGTTTGAATGTCATTGTCAAAACGCAGACAATGCAAATAATTTTTTTAAACACCGAATAGATAGCAGCCAACTATGTACATACATATATGTATATACTGTTGGTTATTTGCAATGAGTGCATTGTTATTAAGTCAGATGAAACATGAATCACTTGTTCTATAGAATAATGATAGGAAATGAAGGATGTTACAAGCTTAAAAAATATAAGCACAGATCTCCTCTGATATCTGGACTTGAATTGTGAAATGTTTAATTGAAACTAAATTTTTAAAAAAATATTTGGCCGTTTTTCTTACAAATTATAAAAAGATCTTTTAAGGTCATTATAGTCTTCACTTAGATTACTGGGTCTGGCATCAGATTCATTAGATATTTTGATTGCTAGTTTGAAACCTTATGATTTGTTTTTCAAGATTTTTTCAATTTGTGCTCGTGTTCAAAATCATTCAAAATATGGGACTGGGCAAGACTATCCGGTTGGTGCGGTAATGTCGCCGCGGCCACTAGAAACTACTCTGTTAAAGGAGTAGGCTAAAGTGTGAGGGCTGTGGTCCTTCTACAGAAGGTTGGCGTTGGGTTAACAGCCCAACCTGTAAAAATTTTTTGTTACGAAACCTCAACATGAGCCTCGGATATTTTTGGATTCACAACAACGACCTCGGACACGATATAAGGACAACGATTTTAAATTTGGAACATGGAACGTACTCAGCCTAAACCGCCCGGAGAGCCTCCATCAACTCTTCGAAAAAGCATCTACGTATAAACTCGACCTCGTAGCGCTACAGGAAACAAGACTAATCGGCAATGACATCACCGATTATAGTCGCTTCGGACTAACTCTCTGTCATAGCAATAACATGGATAAACATGAATTGGGCGTTGGTTTCTTGATTAGCAATCGATGCCGTCAATTTGTGACTGACTTCATGCCTGTCAGTAATCGGATTTGTACACTCAGGTTTCATGGACGTCACTTTAACATCACATTTGTGAACATTCATGCCCCCACCGAGGAGAAGCCTGATCAAATCAAAGACGCTTTCTACGACCAGCTCGAAACCGTCCTGAGCAAAATTCCGCAACATGACATCAAAATTGTTTTGGGCGACTTCAATGCTCAAATTGGCAGTGCTGGCAGTACATATCGAAGCACTATCGGCCCAAACTCCTTGCACCATACATCAAACAACAACGGGATGCGCACCATCGAGCTAGCTTTACTGTACAACTTGGTGGTTGCCAGCACATACTTCCCACATAAGCGCATTCATAAAGCCACATGGAAATCAAACGACGGGACAACGGTCAACCAAATCGACCACATCCTCTTGTCCAAGAGACATTTTTCTAGCCTTAAAAACATCAAAACTAAACGTGGAGCTAACATTGATTCAGACCATTTCCTGGTAGTTGCTGAATTAAAATTTCGTCTATCAACCACATATAATCATCGCTTCCAGCGCATCACTCGTTGGAACACTGCGGCATTGAACGAGCAAGTTACCAGAACCACCTTCGGGATGACTGTATCAGAAATCTTGGAAAATAAACCACTTCCTGACTCCGTTCAAGAACAGTGGGACATTATCAAAACGGCGGTAACCGATGCCTCAAAGTCCACCATAGGCCAAAATCCGTCAAGGCCTAAAAATCTCTGGATTGATGATGATTGTATTGGTGCTATTCGGGAAAAAGATCGCGCACGACAACGAGACCTATCGCAAAGAACAAGGCAATCCCATAACGCCTACATGACTGCGAGGAGAATCGCTAATCGGCTATGTAGACGGAAGAAACGGGAATGGCATGAACAACAGGCACGCAACATCCAAAATTCTAGCCTGAGAGATAGATATCGTTGCATAAGAGAATTAGCTACGGACTTTCATCCACGTAGCAGCGCTATTCGCAACAAATCAGGCGAGTTGGAAATGGACACCAAAACCGTCCTCGAAGTGTGGCGAAATTACTTCTCCTCGCTTTTAAATAAACAGGCACCACCTTCCGAGCAACAACCTCTCTTGCTTCAACGCGATATTAACGTCGAGATGACACCACCACCTCCTCCATCATATGATGAAGTACGGAACGTGATATCGCAGATGAAAAATTACAAGACACCTGGTGAGGATGGTATCTGCAACGAAATGCTCAAATATGGCGGTGATTATCTGTTCTGCCGCATGTTTGAGCTAATATCAACAATTTGGTCTAGAGAAGAAATCCCAGTAGAGTGGAAGACGGCTCTAATATGTCCACTTCATAAAAAGGGAGATCGATTAAACTGCAACAACTATCGCGGTATAGCTTTGCTGAACACGGGCTACAAGGTTTTGGCTAACGTAGTCGCAGCAAAGTTATCAACTTATAGCGAGAGGATCTTGGGTGATTATCAATGTGGTTTTCGGCCAAATAGATCAACGACCGATCAAACTTTCACGCTGAGGATTTTGCTGGAGAAATGCTATGAAAAGGACATCCCTGTACACAGTCTATTCATAGATTTTCAACAGGCGTATGACAGCATTAAGAGGAACACGTTATGGAACGTATTGTCCTATCTGGGCATACCGTCAAAATTGATTTCAATGTGCCAGCTCTTAATGGATGGCTCAATATGTAAGGTGCTAATAGAAGGCAAAATTTCGGATGCCTTCGAGATAACATCTGGAGTGCGGCAAGGAGACCCAATAGCTCAAACTCTATTCAATCTATCATTAGAGTATGTCATTCGTCAGCTTAATATAGCTCAGCGTAGCTGCCTGTATTATAAATCAACCCAGCTATTAGCATACGCTGACGATATTTGCATTCTGGGTCGCAACATCATCTCTCTGAAAGAGGTCCTCCTCCCGTTGGAATTAACAGCCCAACAAATAGGCCTTCAGATCAATGAAGCGAAGACCAAATACATGGTGACCGCGAGAAGGCAGACTCGTGGGGACTTCATTTCAGGAGATACTCAATATGAAAAGGTGAATGAGTTTAAATACCTAGGATCACTGATCACTGAGCAAAACTCCGTTTCTGTGGACATTTCATCGAGGATCGCAGCAGGCTACCGAGCATTTTACGCCAATATCAAAATTTTCAAGTCTCCTCATATATCGCGCAAAATAAAATTGGACATTTACAAGGCGCTGATAAGACCAGTTGTCACCTTTGGTTGCGAGTCTTGGACACTAACAGCGCAAAACATCCAGAAAATCGCTGTAACTGAGCGTAAGATGATAAGAAGAATTCTCGGTCCCATTAAAGAGGGAGCCACGTACAGAATGCGAATGAATCACGAGATCAGAAATGATCTCGATAAAGTCGACATCATAGGATTCATAAAATCGTCAAGGCTGAGATGGCTTGGGCACGTACTACGTTCACAAAATCGGACCACTAAACAGGCCTTGGAGTCGGCACCAGCGAAAGTAGGACCTCGTGGGAGACCACTTACCCGATGGATGGACGACGTTGAGAGGGACCTGTACACACTCGGTCACCGTGTCTGGCGTTCTCTTGTGGCGGATCGGATTATTTGGAGGAGCATCGTTGAGGCGGCCAAATCCCTTCATGGAATGTAGCGCCAGCGGAAGAAGAAGAAAAAGACTATCCGGTTGGTGCGGTAATGTCGCCGAAATGCAGTATATGTATACAAGTGCGGCACTTCAAATCAACCCAACAAGCCATTAATGATCATCAATCGCGAAGCGAATCTAATTGACCACAGCGAAGCTGTGCAAAAAATAAGGTATCTCGTCGCATAGCATAAACGTGTTTAGACAGATATTTCAGTATGATAGACGTGTAGATATGTACATAAGTAAAATATGACTCTTTCTTTTAATTTGAACCCTCAACCATCGATTTCGGTTAAGCGGTTTAAGTAAGCTAACGCAAGGCCTATTCCGTTTTGTTTGGAATGGCTAGATATTTTATTTTTGACTTCCTAGCTCCTGACTTCTCAAATTCTTTAATTATCAAATTCTGTGATGGTGCGATAATGAAATTTTGCGAGTCACTGCTAATTGTCACTAATTTATGATTATTAAGCCTTTTTAATTCCGTACGAAGTTCTTGTAATCTATAGGAGCATTTGATCCTTTTGCATGATGAAAATTGAAATTATATTTGTGTTAGGCCTACTTTACACCTTTTGTGAACATGAACGTGAACAAAACATTTTTTGTTGATGAATCTGAAATTACTTGATTTTTTTCATTTCATTTTGTTCATAGCCATTTCACTGCGAACAAAATGAAATCATCGGGGAATTGAAAAAAATATTGTCATAATGATATTTTATTCATTATTTTGATAATTATTCGGTACGTAATTTTATTTCAAGTTTATTCTAATCAGTACTAATGTAAGAACTCAAGTAATTCCAGATTAACTAACAAAAAATGTTTTGTTCACGCTCATGTTCACGAGAGCCGTAAATATAAGCAGTCTATAAGAACTTTCTCGCGATAAGCCGACATAAACGAGCTGCTGTTCTAAACTCTTGTTGCAATCAAATACAACCTGTTGGTAAGTTCCACCATGGAATTTATGAACAGTCAAACACATGACTCTACTAATGGAAACTGAATAAAGGATTTTCTATTTCGAGCCACAATCTTTTAATTATCCGGTCTTCCCCGTCTTTTTCAATAAATTTCAAATTTAAGAAATAATCTTCAAAATCAATATTCGTTATTATCATATACGGTTTAGTCACGTACAAATTTGTAATAAATAATAATCCAGGCATTCCTGTTATAGACATTTTTACGCAATTTTGAAAGCAGAACGCCCCGTAGTTCCACTTATAGCAACGAACGCCTTTCCGATAGAAGCACAAGCGATATACGCGTTGTTTACACAATTATGTTGTTGTGTAAATCTGTTGTGAGTATCCAATATTTGTTTCAAAAGGGGCCCCAGCCATTTTGGCCAATCTCTCAACCATTTTGGTTAATTTTTACTAAGTAGACGATGAAAAACATGGCGGAATTAGCAATATTCGATTCGGTACTGGAGACCAAACAAATCCCTTAAGCAAGCATTACAAGGATCAATATTAAGTCAAAATAACATTAATATTGATCGTGTAAAGTGATGAATTCAATACTGCGATGACCGGTAATTATGTGAATCCGAATTTTCTGATTTCGAGACATCATTACTGGTGCGTGGTGGGAATACTAACAGTAATAGCGGCCGTGTATGTGTGGTTTACGTCATTACTGCTGTATTATTATTTTTTTAATCTGTCGGCATTTTAGGATCTGTCAGTTTCAACAAAGACGGTTTAATTAATAGTAAAATTGTAATAGTTTGACGTTTATTTTCATAATTGGAACTTGTTTGGTGAAATAAATTTGTTGAACCGTTTACGCCATTGACACAGTACAATTAAAAGAAATGGATGAAATATTTTACGTAATAAATGATGTTGACCTATCTATGTAATTTATACGGAGTTGCCTGCTATACGGAATTGAATACGGAATTAGTTGGGAGCAATAAAGAAGTTCTTCGAAATTTCATAGAGCTGTACCAAATTCTTCGCGAGTTACGGAATCCTACAAACCTCGATTATGTGAAAAAAACCGAAACGAAATGCTGCATTGGATATGCTACTAACTATTAATTTATAGAAAAATGAAAGGAGGTGCTATTCGCGCTGATGTTTAGCGGAAATTAAACACACTATGCTCTAATTACAGAAAATACCTCAAAAAAATAGCGACATTCAGAAGGTCGGGAAGGGCCAGAGGGACGCAGTGTATCAACCAAATTTATGGGTGTTTTACTCCCTACAGTTTTTAAATAATTTTGAACAATCAGTAAATGTTAATATTCAACAACTGGAAGAGGTTTGTACCTTATACTTTTCGAAATACAAATAAGGTACTTTTTCATTAATTTATTTAACTACGTATTTCAAATAAAAAATATTCAGCATCATTTCAGCATTCGCTGCAGTGGTATTATGTCAATTTGCCTTCATTGTTGTAGTAGGCACAATATTTATCTCGTACTGTTTGTTTTATCTTGTACTGTTTATATTTAAAGTACTGCTTTAGCCCATTCCTCAAAAGGTTTTGGAAGCTGAAAAAAAAACAAATTTAAAATGCAATCTTAAAAAAATTAGAAATTCGACTACAAGCCATAAAATAATAGAATTTTGAGCAATAGTCTAAGGTTGAAATTTATTTTCACATATGCAATAAATTATTTGAATTATTTAATAAGTAAACACTGAGCTTAAATTACACTGTATTATCTTGCAATTACAATACCTGCGCGAGATCCGCTGATCTCTCTTTCGCTTCATTACCTGCGGCTCAACTCTCTGTCTCCTTATCTTCGATACCCCCAGCTTAATACTCTGGTTCTTGCTCCTCTTCTTCAATATCACTTTCATGGTGTGATCAAAGTGCGCTATAGGATCCTATAGCGCTATAGGATCAAGATTTCGTTTAGATAACCCAAAGGCACCAACTAATATGGTTGTGGCCTCATGGTCACAATACTGGATTCATTTTCATATGTATAAGAAAACACAGATTGTACGATAGGCAATGAAAGCGACCTATTCCGACATAGTACAACATTCAGGCGTGAGTAAAGATGATCTTGTCCCTTTTTCCAATGGAAATCAATAAACCGCCAGATATTGTTTCTATTTTCGTGATTTTCTTTTATGATGAACCGGAAACTAATTTATCAGTCAAAATCATTTTCAAACTTATCTACAAGTAGCGATGGTTGTTTGCCCATCAAGGGAGTTAGTTTTGATTTACATCCAGGATACTTATTGTAAACATAAAGTTAACTTGGAAATCCATCCCGAGGAATGAAAGAATATTTTTTTCTGTTACTGAAGAGGAAAAACGCAAACTTATCTAAAAAATTTAAAGAAAATTTTATAAATTTTAATTGGTTAGGTTACAATAACCTCGACAAAAGTAACACAAATAGTGAGTGACTTTTCGGGAGAATGAAACAACCTTGCTGTGCTAGCACCCTCACTTGGATTACGACCCCGAAATATTTTGCAGTGCTGATGAAAACATACCACTGTACCCAAAGACTACCAATGGATAACCTGTGTTACCGCCACTACCTAGGCGATTAAATCAATCCCCTTAGTATAGGTTGGTCCGTGTCACAAATAAACTGAGTGATCAAGGATACAGTAACAACCCTGTTTGACCTTGTTATAGTTCTCCTAAAGTAAAACTTCGATAATGTAGATTACGTTAATAACATTCCAGACTAAAATAAAAAATTTAGTGGTTATCAACCGAAAGTAAACGGGATAGATGGATTGCAATAAAAACTTTACGTGAAAAACTTTGTTCCACTTAATCGTGGAAAATATCGGAAAATCAGAAGAATCCACAAAATTTGAATAAAAGCATCCTCTATAGAGTTAAGTTTATATCTGAAGATGAATCATTAGGCAATCCATCTCCAGATATAACGCACTACAAGCTGATTTTATACAAATTTCCAAATGATTTTTGGAAAAAAGAATTTTCCGAGATTTCCCATGAGTAATTTGAACTGAATTCTTTCCTTGCCTTCTTTTCCTTTTTTTCTTTGACATAATACTCAAGAATATTAAATTTTTTTTGGGTTTGGCGAATTTTTCACAATTTTCCAGAAACTGGAGGCAGGCTTTGCCACTCAATGGTTTTCAATGTTATCCATGCATTCATAGTCATTTTCGTCTTAAAACTATCGACTGTTTACGGCTTTCGGCTAACTTTAACAGTATATTTGTTTGACCCTTTTAGGCGCCACTTTTATAATAAAGAATGTTGGGTTAGACTCACCTTCATTAACTTCTTGATGAATCCAATTATAGTAATTAAAGATCGCCTACAAAATTATTTATTAAAGACCAAAAATTATTTTACCATTCCTTAAGCTCATTCTTGACAGCAATAACTCGGTGAAAGCAATACATTTACACTTGAGGCCGACCCATTCTAGAATTAATGATTATATGGATCAGCAATGTTACAGTAATTGAAACAGTAACTCAGTAACTAAGTAAAGATACCATTTCCAAATTAGTTACTCAACTGTGTAAAATAATATTACTTTACAAATAATCAATTAACCTAACTAGCAAGTACACAGTGAAATTATCCACGTGAGAAAATTAGTACCTACGTCTTACAAAATTAACCACAAATAGAAAGTTTCTAATCATCTACGCATTATCTACAATATGACCCACATATTTCACAGACAATTTTTATATCATTTCATCAAAATGATACTCAATATTCATAAATATGGTAAACCATAAGTGCTGCAACATTATGTAACTTGATGTAGTACAGATAAAGTAAAATTTCAAAAATCAAGTCATTTGCAGTAATTTCTTTCTTCACCTTACCAAAACCATAAACTGCCGTCATTAAATACAGGTAGATATTGCGTGAATGCCCCACTCGAATAGTTGACTCAACAAATTTTAATTTATACGGTTAATACCATTATGTATTTAAGCGTTAACTACTAGAAAATAGACATATTTACAATAATAATAATTAAATACGTATAAATAAAGCAAAATAATTTACGTGCCCGTGGGCTTCAAATAATTTACGCAATCATATATATCGACAACGTATATATTACACATATTGCTGGAATTAACTATAAAATATTAGGAAAACAAACAAACATTTTATAATTAATATACCAAACAAATTTCGTTTCGCAAATTTACTTTCTTCTTGCACCTTACTTAACACCTATGTCAAAAAATCACAGTCGACGAACTTTATTTTGTTTTGCTTTAAATATTTCTTTACTACAAAACGATTGATAGATATGATTTTAATCTATGAGATCATATTTACCAATAATGTGCATTGTATTTGACTACCAGTTTCTTAATTGTTTTCATTTAATCAATGTCTTGTGTATGATGGCGAAATTCGTTTGTTTCAAGATAAGTTGTATAAAATATTTATCAAGCGGCTTAAATAAAAATGTTGCCCCATTTGAAAATTCGCCCTAATTAATTTTGAAATAATCCATTAAATTTGGAGGAAAAGCTTTTTCCTCAGTTTTTGAATGTCTCTTTACCGGCAATATCTTGCATTCCGTTGAAATAGTTGGAAATAGGTTAAAAGACTAAGATGATTTTGCGAGTCTATGATTTATTTAATTTTTAAGTACTTATATGCTAAGAGAGAGAGGGTGAGAGAGAGTACTGGGATAACCACTTTGTTATAATAGCTTTGGGTATAGTGCCAGCTTCTGATTTAAATTATGAAGCATGCAATAAATCGATTTTTTTTAGTAATTTTAACTTATTTACAAATTGACTTGTGCACTTTGGAACACAAAATCGCATACTAGCAATATTTGTCAATGAGGTGAGCTTTACTTTGCAACTTAGGGGCCCCGGGTTCGATTCATAGTGATATTAAAAAGAAATTTGTTACGATTGTGAAGGTCGGGTATGTGAATTGTATAATGTTAGTGGCTTTTTCTTCAAAAGATATTAAGTCCACTGGAAGAGTAACAGTAAATAAATAAAAAAAATTAAAAAAAAAAAAAAAAAATTGACACTACTGCTTCACCTATTGAAGACATTACTAGTAAGGTAATCAAAGCACAATAGCTTAAAAAATAGCTTAATATAAACGATAAATTTGAATTAAAATTACAAAATATACTTTTAATGTGAATTGTTTATGGTACTACATACCTTAGATTTAAGTATTGGGTAATTATTTTTCCCGACCACCGCAAGATATATTCTAGCTGTGCATCTCTTGTAATTTTTTGTGTGTAGAGTCCCAAAACTTGAATACCATTATTAAATGATTATTCATACACGATTTGAATATTCTGTCCTCACCAGTAACCTTACGGCTGCAGCAAGGTCTTTCCAACGCTCACCAAATAAAAATAGAAAGCCGCTGAAGCCCAAGAAGTATTGATATCCTTATTGGAGCTGATCATTTTTTGAATCTCCTTCAAAATGGACAAGGCAAGTCAGGCTCCAATGAACCTATCAGAATACTGTTTTCCGGTTGGATAGTTTCAGGGTAACTAGGTCATTCCAGAGATAACAACTTGGTATCAATGTTTGCTATATCGAATCAACAAAATGAAGTGGTGGAAATCGATCGAAGCCTACGAAGATTTTGGGAGCTTGAATCATTAAACAACCCAGAAGAGATGCTCTCCCCAGAAGAAGAAATTTGCGAGAATCATTTTATTCAAAATACAACAAGGTGTTCTCAAGGAGGATTCATCGTAAAACTTCATTTTAAGAGGTCAGCCAACCATTTAGTAGAGTTGTTGTCATCTGCAGTTCAGATGCGCTTTACTTGGGATCCTACGTTTGCAAAGATGTACCGTGATTTTATGGCAGAGTATCAACAATTGAATCACATAGTAGAAGTATCTCCACCCAAGCCAAATGAAAGTAGTTTTTACTTACCTCGTCACGGGATACTTAAAACTACAAACAACACGACTTAAATGAGAGTGGTATTTGACGGATCATCAAAATCCACAAAATGGCATTCTCCGCAAACGTTGAAAAGTTGTACAGTCAAGTCACCGAAACACCAGAAGGCACCAAATATCAAAGAATAGTCTGGCGACCTGATCCATCACAACCTATTCGCCATTTTCAATTACAAACAGTCATAGATGGTCTTGGGTCAGCAGCATTTCTTGCCCCTAGAGCCTAAAAAAAGATAGCAGATCACAATACAAATTCAGCTTTGGAAGCCTCTCGTATTATATTAAGGCTTATTTACGTCAACGACTTTATGAAGCGAGCGGGTAACGAAGACGAGGCGCTGCAACTCAAGGAAAAGCTCACTGTAATCTTGATCGCCTACGGGTTTCACCTCATGAGGTGGAAATCCAATAGTAGTCTACAATATTCCAAACGAACTGCAAGAAGCCAACAATAAGGAAATTCAAGACCATAGTCAACAGATAAGGAAATTGAAGACCATAGTTACATTTACCGTTCAGGTTCCTGATTCCACCAAGTTCACGAAAACGACTATGCTATATGAGGCCTGCAGATTGTTTGATCCGCTAGTTTGGTTGTCACCTGTAGTGATATGGCATTTAAAGTGTTCCTGCAAATGCTTTGGCGAGACATTCTAGAGTGGGACGATCCACTCCCAATAGACAAATATGCTCTGTGGAGTAAAGTTAGAAAAAATCTCAAACCTATTAATGAAATTTCTATTCCTAGCTTCATTCAAACTACAAAGGGTTCCAGAACTGACATACATGGCTTCGGCCATGACATGGCTTTCGGCTGATTACATCAGCCCGGATGGTAAAACCCATGTGAAACTGATTTCTCCTAAGACAAAAGTATCACCGATCAAATAGCAAATTCTTCCCCGATTAAAATTATGTGCAGCGGTACTACTTGCAAAGCAACTTGCATGGACTGAATCCCAGATTGTGCTGGATTGGCTTGGAAATCACTCAAGGCGCTGCAGAGCAACTTTGTGGGCAATCACACCTTCTACATACTATCTACGTAATGATTGTGTTTCTCGTGGTTTATCTTTAGGTGAACTCAACTCACATGTACTTTGGTCTAATGGACCAAATTTGGCCAATTCAGTTAAGAAATTATGGTCCTGTCAAAGAAAAATCTAATAAATGAACCGCGTTTACAGAGCGTCATGGGTTTCATATTACTGTTCCTTATAGTAATGCTAGAAAACCTGAAATGTCCAGAGTCAGTGGCGTTTATCTGCGCCGAAAGGAATTACTTCACGTCGTGCACTTAATTTGTCAGTACGAGCAATATTTTACTAGGACGACATAATAGCACTGCAAGCTAGACGAAAAGTTTGTCGAACTAGCATTCTCAAGTCGTTAGATCCATTTCTAGAGGACTTTTGACTACCTCGAGTTAGAGGAAGGCTGCAATATAGTTGAGTTCAATACTCAACGAAACATCCAATTACACTGCAGCCAAAGTCAACAATTCTGCTAATTCTCCGTGATGTCCATCTAGACAATAAGCATACGTACAGTCTCTCGCTAAAGTCTACATACACCTCCAAAACTTTTCTTTACGCGTTGAGTACCTGTACTGGATAGGTAGAACGATAACAAAGTACGTTGAGGACGTTTCAGGACATTCAGGACAGTGCATCCTTGGGCAACTGTAATCAACTTCAATAATTTATTACATCCGAACCGGCAAATCGATTGTCCTGAAACGTCCTCAACGTACTTTGTTATCGTTCTACCTATCCAGAACAGGTACTGGCTTACTGATGACATGTATAGTCATTTATTTATACACGTTCTACCAACATGCTGTCTCGACCTGTATCCTTGGGCAACTGTAATCAACTTCAATAATTTATTACATCCGAACCGGGAAGTCGATTGTCCTGAAACGTCCTCAACGTACTTTGTTATCGTTCTATCTATCCAGAACAGGTACTGGCTTACTGATGACATGTGTAGTAATTTATTTATTCACGTTCTACCAACATGCTGTCTCGACCTGTATCCTTGGGCAACTGTAATCAACTTCAATAATTTATTACATCCGAACCGGGAAGTCGATTGTCCTGAAACGTCCTCAACGTACTTTGTTATTGTTCTACCTATCCATAACAGGTACTGGCTTACTGATGACGTATATAGTTTTTTATTTATACACGTTCTTAGAACATGATGTCTCGACTTATCCGGAACCTCAACTTCACGCTTCTTTGTAAAATATTACTAGGAGGCCTAGCGGCCCGGAAAGTAGTCAGCTTTATTCGTTATCGTCTCATCTATTCATAACATGTACCGTTTTGCCCAAACGGGCTGTACTTTCTGATTTATAGTCATTTTCGCACATCGCTTCTCGCTAAGTCTTCTCCATAGCAGTAGGTATCCCATTGTAGAAACTCGAAAATCGACGTTTGAATTTTTTATGCAATTTTTGCTTGTCCAATCGATTTCTAAGGCCATTCTATGGATATGTACGAAGTTCCAACTAAATCGGACATGTAATGTCAATTTTATCATTTTTCATGGTGTACCCTTGGGCAACTGTAATCAACTTCAATAATTTATTACATCCGAACCGGGAAGTCGATTGTCCTGAAACGTCCTCAACGTACTTTGTTATCGTTCTACCTATCCAGAACAGGTACTCAAAGCGTAAAGGAGAGTTTTGGAGGTGTATGTAGACTTGAGCGAGAGACTGTAAGCCCATCTCTTTTTTTAGCCATTATGAGGCAAGAATATTGGGTACCTAACGGAAAAACAAAGGCGAAGGAAGTGATCCGAAAATGCGTCGTTTGCACGAAATTAAGCTGAATTTCAACAATAATTAATAGGCAGTCTATAGTTTCTTCGCGAGTCGAATTAATACGGCCTTTCCTTGAAACTAGTGTAGATTACGCAGGGTCCATTTCGATTCACTTGGCAAAAGGACGTGGGCAAAAAACGTATAAAGCAAACTACAAGAAGTGTTTGCTAAAATTATTAAATGTTCCAATAATATATCTGATTACTTTCCCAGATGTCGAATCACATGATATTTTATTCCTCTCAATTCACCGCATTTTGGAGGACTGTAAGAAACGAGCTCTGGCGTGGCTTTTCTCGTCGCCTGAGGAAGTTATTGCGATAATATTATGCATGAGGCATGAGTCCTAAGGACCAAGCTCCTCAATACTATATTTAAATTTAAGATAATGTTTATATTTGATGAGTAATTGCCCACGACGAAGGTCAAAATTTCATGTCACTCACTTTCTGAACCTGCTGTTATCACGTCAGAAATTAGCCGAAGCTGCAATGCCGTCAATACTTACATAAAAAACAGCGAAAATAATCTGAAAAGCATGAGAGGGGAACAACGGGAAAATTGCGAAATTAGGGAGGAGGTTTGGTGGCGTTATGACGGTACTAATTCGAATTATGGACATTGATTTTGAATTCACAAAAATACAATGGAGACATTTTGGAAACGCCTGTCCTTTCATTGAAAATATTTTTTTTACGGATAAAATGGATTTGTCAATGGGATGACTCTGTGAATTTAAAGTTGATTCCTAGCTAAACACATCGATTTTGCCTGATGTGAATATTATTACAAATGCCTGGAAGACTGCAGCCTTGCAAATCATTTATTTTTGCTTCATTGTGCCAAATATAACATATTTCCTTGGCATTATAGGAATGTAGGATTATGGGAATGTTCAGTTATTGCTCTTGCGTAGCGTTCAATTGACATCTCGAATATTCGTAATGGTTTAGAACTCGTAAAGTTGTATAACCAGAATACGATGACTTTGAAACGCTTTTTCAGGAGCATGTTTTATTTGACCTGCCTCATCGGTCTTGAGAACCCTACCACGGTTACGTGACATTTCGCTATACGTTTAGTTTACCTGTTCGAAAAGGATAGGATAATTTTTTATATTCTCTTGAGCTCTCTCTCTGTGTGTCCCTTTTGACTTGTTGTACTTGTCCCCACTTTTGAATTCTCTAAACGTTTGGTTTTCGAAGCAACTTGAAAGTTGAAGAACAGCTTCGGCTATTTTTGGAGAATTATGGTATAGCTCAATTGACTGCGGGTAAACCATCAACTTCATATAGGCTTATTTACGCTAATTGGACTTCTCCGTTCCCAAGTTGATATATTTGGAATTTCGGTGCTTTTGCTGACTCAAAAATGTAGCCATTAGTTTATAACATTTTTTTTGACATCGTTACTGAGCGACCAAGACTTAGTTCTATACGTCAAAATAATATATGTTGTTATTTTATGGGCACGTCCTGGGGGTCTAGGTCGTGTTCTTATTCTTAATCGTTAACGCCATCGACATCCATTGAAATTTGTAAAATTGTATTCACGAATATTGTGCTGGCTGGTATTAAATTTGACTAATTCAGGAACATTCTTTTTAAGTTAGATGGTTACCTTCCTTCCACTGTGTCAAGTGGTGGTTGATTCTCAATTCAGATTACTATTTCAAGATAAAGATTTCCGCGCATTAATATAGATTTCATGAGCGTATCTACAGTATACAACCAATCATGAAATATTGACTAACCAGACGTTGAGTTGCCTACAAAAAGATCAGTTGAATTTTCATCTGCTTTTCGTCTGTAGTATATGCTGCAGATAACCTTAATTTTTAATATAACGGCACCTGCTGATATGGTGAATTCTATAAATTCATATTCAAACAGAAATAAGTCATGAAATAATTAATCATTGTGTTAGATCCGTTTGGTTATTCGATCAATTCATTCAAATGTGCCTTACTCAATTATGGATGCTCTGTCATGTTTTCCTATCGAAGTGTTGACGTAAAAGAAGCCAGTTTCATCGACAGGGTAGGCTGTGGTAACAATCGCCGTCAATAAGTAACATTTTCATTGTATCAGAAAACCATCTTTGCGGTAAATGGATAGACGCTTTGGTAAGATTGGGCGATTACCATATCCTAAATGGATCACAAATTTAAACTTTGATATTCGTCAATTTCGTACCCTCAGCATTTCCCACATCCAGTATTTCTACCATATCATATAAAAACAAATTTTTAATTTTTAAACTAAATATTAGCTTTAACAATAAGAATAACTTATATTTTTGCTTCATGAACATTTTTGTCCAAATCTTATAAAATATGTATAACACAAATTATTAACATCAATTCATGAATTAATTAAACCTTAAATACCTAATTAACAAAAAAAAAAATTTACAAAATTAAATTATATCATGTTAATTTCTAATTACTTAATCTCTAATAATTTCTTTATTCAGCGTACTACCCCGATTACAATCCAATCGTTTTGCTAGCTGTTTACACAGTTGTACATCACGGATTACATCACCTAGGAATACCGATAATAGATACCATTCCTTCATGCCACGTGACTGGTATTTATAATCCCTAAAATGTAATAATTACACACACATAATTAATTAATTCTTTTACATTATACATTTTAATTTATTATCACCTCAGAATATTATTCCAATCGGGTTGTGATCCAATTCTTGCTCGTCGTGCTGCATGGAATCGACACGGCTCTTCGAGTACGCAAGCTTTTTCACCTAATTCTTGTAAAATTTGTTTTTCTGCTTGTAGAACATCGATTGCGGTGCGTGAATATTCGGTTTCAGTGGTGGTACTGTTGCTTGTTGATCGACGATTTCGATTTTGGTATGTTTCTGCAATACAAGAAAGAAAAATATTTTGTAGTAAACATTTAGGGGAATTAAATTAATTTGATTTGAAGTAAAAATAACAAACTAACAACTGATCGTGTACATGTTTAGTATACATTTAGGCGATATTTTTAATTTGTGTCAATTTTATTGAAATATTGAAAGATCGAGTATGCGCAGTACAAAATTGAATGAAAATTATTCAATGTGCTATGATTACAAATTCAATATGAAATTTGAACAAAACCAGAGCGTTGTTGAAGTTGAAAGCGGGTAACTGAGTTAAATAAAATTTTATTGTTGATATAGCTACTAAGCCAAAATTGAATAACTTGGTGTTTATGTATTTTAGTGGAACTTGGTTTACTGAGGTATTAATTTATACTTTGTTTCAGAGTACATATAACAACATACTAACTATTCAATAATTTTTTTCTTTATTTAAATGATTTATTTATAAAAGTAGGTTGGGATAAACTGTAGTTTCAAGTTGCGACAGCGACCAGTATGGCGGAAATCATTTGAATAGGTAGCTGAGACTAATTATATGTATTATGTTAGGTCGTCTCTAAGCTACTGTTTTATAACTCTTAAGAGGAATTTAAATTAATAATAATTAAAATTTCCCGAAGTGACCAGAAATCGGATGCAGTCGATACTACAAAATTAGACGAAGCAACAATGTCGTTAGCTAATAAATGTTATTTCAGAATGCAGTCGTTACAACAAAATTAGACGAAGCTGCAATGTATACGTCAATACATATATAAAATGAAATTTTCCACAAAATTTGTAGAAATATTTGAGGGAACTAAATACCCGTTGGCATCACAATTACAGGTCTCAACACCTATTGATAGAGGTATCAATCATCGAAATCGGAGCACAATTGCGGATTGTCGATTTTTAAAGCTCTGAATTTGTGGGCTATAGTTCAGTTGATTTTCAATAAAATTAAATTTTCCACAAAATGTGTAGAAATATTCGAGCGAACTAAATACCCGTTGGCATCACAACTACAGGTCTCAACACCTATTGATAGAGGTATCAATAATCGAAATCGGAGCACAATTGCAGATTTTCGATTTTTAAAGCTCTGAATTTGTGGGCTATAGTTCAGTTGATTTTCAATAAAATTAAATTTTCCACAAAATGTGTAGAAATATTCTAGCGATCTAAATACCCGTTGGCATCACAATTACAGGTCTCAACACCTATTGATAGAGGTATCAATCATCGAAATCGGAGCACAATTGCAGATTTTCGATTTTTATAGCTCTGAATTTGTGGGCTATAGTTCAGTTGATTTTCAATAAAATGAAATTTTAGACAAAATGTGTAGAAATATTCTAGCGATCTAAATACCCAAGAGCATCACAATTACAGGTCTCAACACCTATTGATAGAGGTATCAATCATCGAAATTGGAGCATAATTGCAGATTTTCGATTTTGAAAGCTCTGAATTTGTGGGCTATAGTTCAGTTCATTTTCAATAAAATTAAATTTTCCACAAAATGTGTAGAAATATTCTATCTAACTAAATACCCGTTGGCATCACAATTACAGGTCTTAACACCTATTGATAGAGGTATCAATCATTGAAATCGGAGC
The DNA here is from genome assembly GCA_963556165.1 of Tipula helvola. Classification (NCBI taxonomy): domain Eukaryota; kingdom Metazoa; phylum Arthropoda; class Insecta; order Diptera; family Tipulidae; genus Tipula; species Tipula helvola. The sequence goes on along the minus strand of OY744481.1, from coordinate 353,338,992 downwards.
ACAATTGCAGATTTTCGATTTTTAAAGCTCTGAATTTGTGGGCTATAGTTCAGTTGATTTTCAATAAAATTAAATTTTACACAAAATGTGTAGAAATATTCGAGCGATCTAAATACCCGTTGGCATCACAACTACAGGTCTCAACACCTATTGATAGAGGTATCAATCATCGAAATCGGAGCACAATTGCAGATTTTCGATTTTTAAAGCTCTGAATTTGTGGGCTATAGTTCAGTTAATTTTCAATAAAATTAAATTTTCCACAAAATGTGTAGAAATATTCGAGCGATCTAAATACCCGTTAGCATCACAATTACAGGTCTCAACACCTATTGATAGAGGTATCAATCATCGAAATCGGAGCACAATTGCAGATTTTCGATTTTTAAAGCTCTGAATTTGTGGGCTATAGTTCAGTTGATTTTCAATAAAATTAAATTTTACACAAAATGTGTAGAAATATTCGAGCGATCTAAATACCCGTTGGCATCACAACTACAGGTCTCAACACCTATTGATAGAGGTATCAATAATCGAAATCGGAGCACAATTGCAGATTTTCGATTTTTAAAGCTCTGAATTTGTGGGCTATATTTTTAAAGCTCTGAATTTGTGGGCTATAGTTCAGTTGATTTTCAATAAAATTAAATTTTACACAAAATGTGTAGAAATATTCTAGCGATCTAAATACCCGTTCGTATCACAATTACAGGTCTCAACACCTATTGATAGAGGTATCAATCATCGAAATCGGAGCACAATTGCAGATTTTCGATTTTTAAAGCTCTGAATTTGTGGGCTATAGTTCAGTTGATTTTCAATAAAATTAAATTTTTCACAAAATTTGTAGAAATATTCTATCTAACTAAATACCTGTTGGCATCACAATTACAGGTCTCAGCACCTATTGATAGAGGTATCAATCATCGAAATCGGAGCACAATTGCAGATTTTCGATTTTTAAAGCTCTGAATTTGTGGGCTATAGTTCAGTTGATTTTCAAAAAAATTGAATTTTCCACGAAACGTGTAGAAATATTCGACCGATCCAAACGACCGTTTGTATGACAATTACAGGTCTCAACGCCTATTGATAGAGGTATCAATCATCGAAATCGGAGCACAATTGCAGATTTTCGATTTTTAAAGCTCTGAATTTGTGGGCTATAGTTCAGTTGATTTTCAATAAAATTAAATTTTCCACAAAATGTGTAGAAATATTCTAGCGATCTAAATACCCGTTGGCATCACAATTACACGTCTCAACACCTATTGATAGAGGTATCAATCATCGAAATCGGAGCACAATTGCAGATTTTCGATTTTGAAAGCTCTGAATTTGTGGGCTATAGTTCAGTTGATTTTCAATAAAATTAAATTTGAAACAAAATGTGTAGAAATATTCTAGCGATCTAAATACCCGTTGGCATCACAATTACACGTCTCAACACCTATTGATAGAGGTATCAATCATCGAAATCGGAGCACAATTGCAGATTTTCGATTTTTAAAGCTCTGAATTTGTGGGCTATAGTTCAGTTGATTTTCAATAAAATTAAATTTTTCACAAAATGTGTAGAAATATTCGAGCGATCTATATACCCGTTGGCATCACAATTACAGGTCTTAACACCTATTGATAGAGGTATCAGTCATTGAAATCGGAGCACAATTGCAGATTTTCGATTTTTAAAGCTCTGAATTTGTGGGCTATAGTTCAGTTGATTTTCAATAAAATTAAATTTTCCACAAAATGTGTAGAAATATTCTAGCGATCTAAATACCCGTTGGCATCACAACTACAGGTCTCAACACCTATTGATAGAGGTATCAATCATCGAAATCGGAGCACAATTGCAGATTTTCGATTTTTAAAGCTCTGAATTTGTGGGCTATAGTTCAGTTGATTTTCAATAAAATTAAATTTTACACAAAATGTGTAGAAATATTCGAGCGATCTAAATACCCGTTGGCATCACAATTACAGGTCTCAACACCTATTGATAGAGGTATCAATCATTGAAATCGGAGCACAATTGCAGACTTTCGATTTTTAAAGCTCTGAATTTGTGGGCTATAGTTCAGTTGATTTTCAATAAAATTAAATTTTCCACAAAATGTGTAGAAATATTCTAGCGATCTAAATACCCGTTCGTATCACAATTACAGGTCTCAACACCTATTGATAGAGGTATCAATCATCGAAATCGGAGCACAATTGCAGATTTTCGATTTTTAAAGCTCTGAATTTGTGGGCTATAGTTCAGTTCATTTTCAATAAAATTAAATTATCCACAAGCTGTGTAGAAATATTCTAGCGATCTAAATACCCGCTGGCATCACAATTACAGGTCTCAACACCTATTGGTAGAGGTATCAATCATCGAAATCGGAGCACAATTGCAGATTTTCGATTTTTAAAGCTTTGAATTTGTGGGCTATAGTTCAGTTCATGTTCAATAAAATTAAATTTTCCACAAAATGTATAGAAATTTTCTAGCGATCTAAATACACGTTGGCATCACAATTACAGGTCTCAACACCTATTGATAGAGGTATCAATCATCGAAATCGGAGCACAATTGCAGATTTTCGATTTTGAAAGCTCTGAATTTGTGGGCTATAGTTCAGTTCATTTTTAATAAAATTAAATTTTACACAGACAGTGTAGAAATATTCTAGCGAACTAAATACCCGTTGGCATCACAATTACAGGTCTCAACACCTCATACAGGTATCAATCATCGAAATCGGAGCACAATTGCAGATTTTCGATTTTGAAAGCTCTGAATTTGTGGGCTATAGTTCAGTTCAATTTCAATAAAATTAAATTTTCCACAAAATGTGTAGAAATATTCTATCTAACTAAATACCCGTTGGCATCACAATTACAGGTCTCAACACCTATTGATAGAGGTATCAATCATCGAAATCGGAGCACAATTGCAGATTTTCGATTTTTAAAGCTCTGAATTTGTGGGCTATAGTTCAGTTAATTTTCAATAAAATTAAATTTTCCACAAAATGTGTAGAAATATTCGAGCGATCTAAATACCCGTTGGCATCACAATTACAGGTCTAAACACCTATTGATAGAGGTACCAATCATCGAAATCGGAGCACAATTGCAGATTTTCGATTTTTAAAGCTCTGAATTTGTGGGCTATAGTTCAGTTGATTTTCAATAAAATTAAATTTTTCACAAAATTTGTAGAAATATTCTATCTAACTAAATACCTGTTGGCATCACAATTACAGGTCTCAGCACCTATTGATAGAGGTATCAATCATCGAAATCGGAGCACAATTGCAGATTTTCGATTTTTAAAGCTCTGAATTTGTGGGCTATAGTTCAGTTGATTTTCAATAAAATTAAATTTTCCACAAAATGTGTAGAAATATTCTAGCGATCTAAATACCCGTTGGTATCACAATTACAGGTCTCAACATCTATTGATAGAGGTACCAATCATCGAAATCGGAGCACAATTGCAGATTTTCGATTTTTAAAGCTCTGAATTTGTGGGCTATAGTTCAGTTGATTTTCAATAAAATTAATCCACAAAATGTGTAGAAATATTCTAGCGATCTAAATACCCGTTGGTATCACAATTACAGGTCTCAACATCTATTGATAGAGGTACCAATCATCGAAATCGGAGCACAATTGCAGATTTTCGATTTTTAAAGCTCTGAATTTGTGGGCTATAGTTCAGTTAATTTTCAATAAAATTAAATTTTCCACAAAATGTGTAGAAATATTCTAGCGATCTAGATACCCGTTGGCATCACAATTACAAGTCTCAACACCTATTGATAGAGGTATCAATCATCCAAATCGGAACACAACTGCAGATTTTCGATTTTTAAAGCTCTGAATTTGTTGGCTATAGTTCAGTTCATTTTCAATCAAATTAAATTTTCCACAAAATGTGTAGAAATATTCTAGCGATCTAAATACCCGTTGGCATCACAATTACAGGTCTCAACACCTGGGTGCATTTGAACCCCAGTCATGATTTGTAGGGTTAAGTGCATTCATTCCTCAGTAAATAAACGGTGAATAATCAGTGAATAATTTGTAACCTATGAGTGAATAATGAATGATTAATGAGTGAATAATAGCTTAATAGTGAGTGAATATTCAATCATCAAAAAATGAATAATGACGAACAATGAATAGATATGATTAATAATGAATATAGAGTGAATAATGCGTTAGCAATCAGCGAATAATAACTGAATTCACCAATTAACATTCGTCATTGAACATTTAGTAAATAATAAGAATTATTCAGCCGTTATTCATTACCTCAATATTCTACTATTGTTCTCTTACCATTCACTCTTTATTCAGTCATTAGTGATTTGTCGTTGAATATTCACAGATTATTAATGGAATAATACGCGTTCAGAATGTACGAAATTTTACAGGAAATTAAGGAAACCCGGGGCGGCTTGTCGCATCAAACTTAAACCAACTTTTTTCCATTGTAAATATAGAATACAGAATGAATAATGAGTGCAAAATTAGGAAATGTTAACTGGTGGATTCACTCATTATTCAGTCATTATTTAATGAGTATTCATCCATTATTCATTCATTATTCACTCATTCACTTAATATTCTATGTGAGTAAATATTGAGAGACCAACGAGGGACTAAGCGATTAATGAGTGAATACTAGGCGGAAAACTGGATAATACTAACATTCTGATAGTTGGAAAAAGTGACAAGCTGGGCACGATACCATTTTTCATATTTAATTGATGGGCAAAATTGTTGGGCTAATGATAACTTTGCTGAAGAAAGCAAAACGAACATCTTAATGATTTAAGAGCTATCAACTTGAAAATGAGTGAATATTTTGACAAATTGTTTACTCTAGCCAAAGCATCTCAAAAATGGAGACTAGCTTTGAAATGGGACTAGCACCATTAGATTCAGCGTACTCGAACACAAAAACATTAAAAAATCAGCGTTTCAAGCAGAGTGTAATGAATAAAGTGAATATTGTTGACCAAATACTGAGTGAATATTGCTTCAATGACGGTTGAACATTAAGTACATTCCTCGGTAAAAAAAGGGTAACTAATCGGTAAATAATTTGTGAACAATGAATGAATATAAAGCGAATCGTCAATGAATAATGACGGGATAATAAATGTTAATGTAAATAATGAATATAGAATGAATAATGCGTCAGTAGTCAGTGAATAAAAATTAAATCCAGCAATTATCATTCATCATTAAATATTTAGTTCATTCTCTCAGAATTTTATCACCTTGCAATTCGCTCTTTATTCAGTCATTAGTAATTTTTCATTGAATATTTACTGTTTATTAACGGATTAACGGATTAACTCGCGAATCGAATGATATCAAAGTCACCCGCTCAGAATGTACGGCTATCCGCTTCAGACCTCTTTTCTCTTTGACGATTATAAAAGTAGAATAAAGAATGAATAATGAGTGAAAATTTAGCGAATAGAAACTGGTATGTTCACTCATGATTTAGTGATTATTCATTTATTATTCACCCACTATGCACTCATTACACACTCAGTCAATCGTTCTTCTCTACAGAATGAGCAAATTTGAATTAAATAATTATTCATATTATCGTGTCTTATTATTTACAGATTAGCCACCCAGTAATAAATAATAATATACTGATTATTCATTTATCATTCGTTGGCCCGTCATTAATGTCAATAAATATTGAGAGGCCAAAGAGTGACCAACCAGTGAATAATGAAAAGTTGTTAAGTGATTAATGTGTGAAGACTATGTGGATAATGAGAGAGTTAATAACAAATTAAGAATGAGGAATGAGTAACTGATTGAATACTGTTTAGGTGAATAATTTGTGAACAATGAGTGAATTGAATGAATAAGTTATGAGTGAATAATAAATTAATAATGATTGGATATGCATAATCAATAATTATAGAATGAATAATGTGTGAGTAATAACAACTGCACTCAACAATTATTATTCATCATTGAATATTTAGTGAATAATACGTATATCACACATTATTCATATGCTCAGTATTCCATCATTATTCAGTTGCCATTCCCTCTTTATTCAGGCATAAATAATATTCACTAATCATTGAATAGACACTAATTATTGACCGATTAATTAGTGGCTAATCAATGAGAAATCAGTACTAAACTGAATAAAGGGTGATTGGCCAGTGAATAATGATAAAATACTGAGACAGAGAATTCTACAAGAGGAAATTTAATAATCAGTGAATAAAGGGTAAATAATGAAAGAGTAATTAGTGAATAATGAGAGAATATTAAATGACAATTGTGTTAATAAGGAGTGAATAATGAGTGAGTATATCAGTGGATAAAGAGTGAATAATGAGCGAATAATGGGTGAGTAATAAGTGAATAATAAATGATTATTCATTATGTACTTTAAGAATAATGAATGAATAATTGTGAGTGATTGGTGAATAATGAGTAAAGTAGCATATCATTCATTAGTGAGTAATTAGGGAATAATTTATGGACGATGATTAAATAATGAAGAGATTATTGGTGAGTAACAACCTAATAATGAGTGAATATTCAGCAACTATTTATTCACTCTAAGTAACACAATCTTCTTATATTATTCATTGATTGGTTACCAAGAAACCAGTCATTGTACACTGGCATATTTATGTGAATAAATATTGAAAGAACATTGAGTGATTCAGTCAGTGAATAAACAGAAAATAATAAGTGATTATTGTGTAAATTCTAGTTGAATATTGGAATGGGAGAAACAAACAATAAAGAATAAGTAATGAAGGGAATAATAGCCGCATTTCTTGGCGTATAGTAAAGTGATCCGGATCAGATCAAAGTTAACATTAAAAGCAACAACAAAAAATAACCAAATTTTTGTTTTTGCAAATGCGGCTAATGTTGAGCAAACAGAGATTTTAAAATTAATTGGCATTTGTCTTTAACAAGGTCAACCAAATCCACCTAAGTCCGACACCGTTTCTCGGCACATCCCTTAAATCACCACCCGGTTTTCCCCAAACAATATTAGAACGATAATTTGAGCCAATTTTTAGAAGCTTCAGCATAAATCATGAATTAAAGGCACTTAAATAAAGTAAGTTCATTTGTACAATTATTTACATTACCAATCATTCTTTACAGAAAAGTCCATTTACCAAAAATTGAAAAAACTTATTTTCGGGAATGTAAATATTGGAAACAAATAAAAATGGGGACAAACTGCATACCAGTATAATAAATCTCCAGTGGCCCTATTCTGGTAATTCCCGGCGAATTGAAATTTGAAATTTTGTTGCAGTATTATTCCCTTTCCCTAAAGTGGATTCTGGTGTTTGGCAAAAAATTATTTCCAATTACAGCAGTTTTGACGTTTAATCTTCAATACCTACATATTTTATGAAAGAATTGATGGGGAATAGATTTTTTAACGAACACAGTACTCCAATCAGCACTAAATTATCTCTCTCAATAAAGAAGTTTTGCATGTGGCATTCTGAGCAGACAAAACTAAAGTGTATTTTCACGACTGAATCACCAATAATCAACCGATTAATTAGTGAATATTTAATGAAAAATCGAGTAAACGAATAATGGCTGAATAATGAGTAAATTTAACATTACTATGTAAAGAGAGAATATTCAATTAAAAATGGTTGAATAGTGAATAAATATGGTATTCAGTCAAAGAAGAGTAAATTTACTAATCAGTGAAAAAGGATGAAAACTAAGAGAATTTTGAGAAAATGCTGTGGTAATAATGGGTCAGTGCATAAAGAGTGAATAATGAGCGAATAATGTGTGAATAATAACTGAATATTGATAATGGTGAACAATAAGTGAATAATGGGAGAGATACCACCTCTCGCGGTAAATAATTTTAAATCATTTTGACTTGCCTACTAGGCTACACTAGGCGTAAGATGAATCCTACGCAAAATCAGGCCGTCGTATAAAGTCGTATTAATTAAAAAATCATTGTAATTTTATTGGTTGATTGGTTCCACAGTAAGAAAATCGATTGGTCCGTTGACCAGCACAATAAAATGTATTATAAACGTATAACATGTTGTTGTTGTCCTTGTTTATAAATTATAATGTTGTATTCAAACAATAGAATATTTTTAAAAGTGGTAGATGTTAGGATCAGGAAACATGAAAACATTATGTTGCTGATTTTATTTATTTGAAATGTTAATTGGTTTGCAAATTGCAACAATATAATACGCTACCACGCTAAAACTACAAGGTCACTAACAAAATAAAATATTTCACTAAACCAGACAAAATTGTTTGCAATTTAGATCATACGTACATGATTGAAGGCTGATTAATACTTATTACATATACAGACATTTATTTAGTGAAAGTTGATAATGGTCATTGCAATAAAATTGACCTAAATTATAAGATGTTTGTAACATGTTTCTAAATACTTAATAAATATTTCATTGAGCTTAATAATTAATTCTACACTAATCATAATATATAATTACACTTAGTTAGTGTAGTGTATATGATTAATCCAAATATTTATTCCATCATTAAAAAGACGTTAAAATAAAATAAAAAACACAGAACGAACGAGTATATTGACATTAAAATTATGTATGAGCTCGGTTGAGCAAAACAAGAGTGTGACTTATACTGTTGTTAAACGAACCAATTAATCATTAAACTTTACGATTCAAAAAGTATTAATTGGCAATAAAAGTAGTGTATGTGAATTCGAAGATCTTAGATTTGGGTATAATAGAATTTAGTAATTATGGTGTATCACTTTCTTTCGTTATAAACGTGATCAAACGATGATTATCTCATTTTTATGTAATTTTCTTTTACAAAAATTCACTTTCAAAAATTTTCTTTATGCAACTCCTATTTTCGTATATATTAAAGCACGACTAAGGTAGTTAATATTCTTCATTGTATAAGTATCATCATTCATCAGACATAATTACTTCGGTACATCGTTTGTATGAACAAAAAAATTTTATTTGATACTCTTGAGTGAATTCTTTATATAAGTAGAGGAAAAATAACAATTCTTATGCAATTATAATGTAAGGTAGTTTTTTTTATGAAGTAATTACCGGTGAAACGCACACCGCACCATAAATAACTTGCAATACATACATATACGAAGAAGAAACTATTCGATCAACTAACAATGTTAATAAACGATTAACGATCACCGCGATCGTTAATAATACGCGCGGTGACACAGATACATCGTAATCGTTTGTTATAACATCGAACATATAGCATTATGTTGCATACTTATATCGATTAAATAATTTATGGTAATTTGAATTGGAATTTCTGAAATGTATTTTTTTCGGAAGTGATAATCTTTATGTAAGATGATATGCAAATTATTATAAAATGCAATATTTTGTGTTCCACATAACAATATGTGTTGTTCGAAATAGGAAATGACGTAAACTTATTGACATAATCATTTTGAGGAAGTAGATATAGACATTTATGTTATTTTGGATTGATTGATAGTTTTAATGACTTTTAATGTAATACCCATATGACCTCAGATATGTTTGAGTGAATAGCAGAGAAATTTGATTAATATACACCTTTTGAAATTTAGAATTATGACTTTGAGATTAAAGTTCAATATCGCCCAAGTAAATTTGCCGCATTTATAAAACAAAAAGACAATGAAAAATCAATTTTCACGTTTTCTCGAGTAGTTTCACAATTTCAAAAAACCCAAAATAATCAGAACAATTTGGAAATGGAAATTCATGAAGATGAACTAATTAGGTGACCAGATGGGTTTTTTTGTTTAAATTTAATGCTCGTCGACTAGTTCCGATACAAGATTGCTCATTGCGCAAAAATTTGGGTGTTGCCATTTCTACTTGAATGATGGTGCAAGGGTTATGCAAAACAGCCAAATTATTTATATAAATTTAAATCATTTCGCAAATTAGCAATAGATTTACGTGGCTCTACCCAAATATTATTTGACCAATCTTTATTAAGTCTAATTTGCCTGAATAAATTAGGCCAACATATTCACCAAAATAAATCTCATATTTCAACAATTTATCTTAAACTTTGGGACATCTACCTACTAGGGAATCCAAGTCGATTCTACCCGGCCTCCCTATAATTAAAGCTACCCGAAGCCGTCGGATAATGCAGCAAATAACTGAAACTGACAACTTTCTTATGTGTTTGAACGAAAAAACTAAGAAACAAAGCAGAAATAATAAAAACGCACCAAAATTAAGAATACCTCAAAGGCGGGATAAGCATTTAATTACTCTTCAAAAGTATATCTACAAATTGGAGCAATTTGGCTTGTTGACGACGAATTTACCACACTTCTCGAAGAATGCGATAGATACATATGGAAACGTAATTGTCAGTCGATTGTTTAATGAAAATGTGGTTGAATCTGCCAGTGCAATATGCTTGCTTCAAAACAAAATGACAAATTTATGATAATAAAAATTATACCAGTTTATCAGAAAAGTTGCAAAGTTTTATATCGGCGGTGATTGCCGCACAACCATCATTCAACAACAGGGCTAGAGCTTTAAGTTCACTGGCGTAACTACAAAGAGACTTTAAGTGTTTGGAAGGAACCAGAAATCGAATCCGAGTGCAACAAAAATTATCAGATGCTCTTTGTACTATACAGTAGATATCGACTTCATGTGAACGCGTGTTTTCTATCGTAGGTCTAAATTGTCAACACTTAAATGCATTTGTTTTTCTAGAATATCATTTCTTAACTGATACTAAGAGAAACAAGTAAGTATTGCATCTTTATAATATTAAGGAGGTAGAAAAAGGTATAAACCGAAACCCGACTCGAAACAGTCGGGTAATGGAGAAAACTGAAACCGACAGTTGGGTAGCAAAAAGTCGAGTAATTGGATTCCCTACTACATATATTGCTTCTTGCAGCAATTAAAATTTGTATATACGTAGAGTATTAACTGTAGAAAACTTGAACACCATTTTGTGGCAAACCACTTTTTGGACAAATGGCTAAGAAGAATCTATCTCTGGCAGATAAACTTAGTCTAATGTTTTCTCTTTCATATCTAGGTCTTTTAGCCGGAACTTTTTGCCGATTTTTCAGATGACTGCCGATTACGTTTGCCAGATAGACACAATAAACGAGGAGGTATTGAATGGTGCTCGATGTAATATAGAATGTAGGGAGTATTTTAATTAACGAACATTTCCATAAGCTACGTGGATATGAATCGGGCTCTGAAGAGCATCGGGCCAAGTTATTCAAGAGTATCGGGAAAATTTGCTTCTAATTAAAAATAAGGAACAAAACTTTTTCAGATATTATTGCTGGTTCTGTAGACAATAAATATTCCGATTTGAAAAAATTTCGTTTATTCCATTTATGTCGGGGGTGTAGGTAGTCAAAACCGGGTCTTTAAATAAATTAAAGTTACCAGGAGTGCCGGTTAATAATGCGGATTTTGAAATGTCAAATGTTACAGGTAAGGTTTTTGCGGTTTGAAACATCAAACGTTACAGGTAATTTATGTTTCAGGCAAACCATTCAGAGACCCAATTTTCCACTTCTTCTTACATTTTGAAGTGCTGCTCAGAAAGTGCGTGTGATATCGATCGAAATTAGCGGAAATCTGCTGGGTAAGACCCATTCTGATCTTTTACGACCAAGGCGTGATTTAAATTGATTATATGTTAGTGATAGCGATTAGTATTAACGGTTTCAATTGGTTCTTAATATGCAACACTTTCCGGATCCCACCAATCACCGGGCATTGACTTGATGGTTAACCTGGACCTAGGGTTGGGATTCTCAACATAAATCCACTTTTTATCGCCAGTCTTAATTTAATGGCAAAAAACGCTTTTCTCGTAACGTTAAAGCAACATTTCACTGATGACTTTTTGATTTTCAATTTGCATGTCGTTCAGTTGATGTAGCACCCACTTTCCTTCTTTTAATATCTTATCAGTAATGAGTTGTTGGTTTTCAAACTTTTCCGGTTAACCTAAACGTTCATTGTTTTTCGCTTGAAAACCACAACTTTTGAAGTGATATTACCAGCGATCACAAGTGTCTTCAGACGGAGCATATTCACAGTAAGCTTCCTAATATGATAAGTTTTAGCAACACTTTTCTTCAAATTAAAATAATCAATTAAAACTTCCCGCAAATACTCTTTATTTGGCTTGAAATTCGACATTTTCAGCGCAAAACTATCTGTAATGTGAACACCTTATAAACATTTAATAGATGAAACTTTAAAGCTCGCCATCAATGAAACAAAATGCCGATCCTTTCGTTTCGCATCATTAACCGGTAAACCTGGTATATACATACATAGGTGTGATTTTACCATTTGCCTCGAATAATTGACACTCTTTCATGATCGACCGTATATCATTATTTTGATACAAATTTCAAACCATGCAAATATGCTCGCTTGGATTGAATCCCCCATTTCTATCTTAATGTTTTATTTCCTGGACATCCTGGATCTGCTTCGGTTTTATAAACCTTATCTTAGGAATAGGACGAATCAAAGTTTTGGAATTATTGAGACAGCTAATTATGGCAAAGCCACTGGAACATTTATTTTTATTTTTGAATATTTGAATCATGTTGGCATTTTAAATTCAACTGCTATCTGGACTTTTTTTAAAGGATTCAGAATCGCTTTGGCTTTTATGTTATATTCCCGTCACAGAAAGAGAAATAATTTAAAACGTTAAGTGCTTCCTTCATAGATTCGATTAATCACGAATTGTACGATTTAATTAATTAATTCGCATCAAAAGTAAACAAAAATTGGAAATTGTTAAAATCACCTTACGCAGGCAGAAAGCGGTGTGATTTTTATTTTAAAAAAAATTGTGTGAGAGAATTTCGCTTCAGTCGCCGTGGCCTGATGGGAGTTTAGATTTTTTTCATGTTCCCAGACTCATCAGTATACATAAATTAAAGAATCGTTTAATCTGAGGAATCGCTTAATCATTACCACCAAGATATCTCACTGCTTTTAAACGGTAATCGTTTGCATTTAAATATTAGACAACAAACAAAAACGAAAGAAGTGAACTATTTACGGTGTATTTTCTTCGTTTGTCTTTATTTTCCTACTACAAGTAATACAGGCGTCAAAAATTACCGTCGCAAATCATAGTAAGATCCCAGAACTCTTGTGAACATTACTTTGTTTTATAGATAGATATTCATTAATCCAAAGAATTTTTCATCTATTCCGACAAACTACAAAAAAATCCCGGGACACCAGAATTTCAAATTTTGATACCTGGAGGTCAGAGTAGTAAACCTTTAACCTTTATTTCGAAACGAGACTCGTTCTGACGATAAAGGATTGTACCGTTCTTTTATAGTCCGAACATCTTCGTGTAGTCACTCCAACCGAAATTTTAAATTTGGATCTAATATCATGAAAAAGCTTCACCAAGCGGCTGTTTTTCTGGAATCAACAACAGCATACGCGGCTAATTGAACGATCCTTAGAAAGCATACACAAAGTCATTGCCGGTTAATATTCAATAATAAATTATAATCTTATGAATTTAGCTAATCGCAGAAGTGCTGCTTAGAATTTAGGACAATTTCTGATTCGGATATTGGTTAGCGTTATTCTGGAGGAAAAATGTATCTGGGTTGTTTTGTATACATTCTTTATTTCATCGAAATAGATATCTTCAAGCGGATCCGAATCATTATTTTGCATAATTTTATTTATTAGGATAATTGCAAACCTAAAATTCTAAATGGTTTAAATTTGTGGTTTATTATAAAAATTTTTAATTTTAAACTCTACATAACATTTTAAAAAAAATCTGGATATCCACATTCTAAGATCAATATTAATTTGAACAGTATCAAATTGATTGGCAAGAGACCCAAATAGTTGATATACGTACTATAGTTACGTAAGCTCCGTTCAATCATGCTTATTGGTTTCAGTTTCAACTTATGCAATAGGCGCAACATTAACTTTTATTCTAACGGTAAGTTGTTGCCGACTACCCATAAAATATACAATTTTCAGCCTACTTAGATTTGCGAGAGCCTTCAGTTTACAGTTGGCCCACGAATACGGCAATATTTCGTAAATTACGATTCGAATACAATTTAAGAGAATGAAATTTGGTTATACTTGTCTTAAGTCAAATTGAAACTCTAAATGAAGAATCAAATAGAATTCTAATATTCAATTGTAAATTTTGTAATTTATGTAAATATTTAAAGAACCAGAAAAAAAATGTTGATTTGTTTGTTAATATCTTTGAAATATGCTTTAGGGCTCAAGGCATCACAACCCTTTCGCAGTTAACTTTTATCTAAAGAGAGACAAACTTCTCTGTGTATTAAAATCAATAAGGTTCTTTCGACTTTTTATAGATAAAATATATTAACAATAATGGGATTCACAACATTTTTCGACTTGTTAATCAGAAAAAATTAAGAGGGCATTATATCTACCAAAAAAGTAGCAATATCAAAATCCCCCCAACGCAAGAACGTACTGACCTAGCGAATTATATTCACTAAATCAAAAACTCAAGGAAACCCTCGTTTCTGTGTATTTTAGGCCCACACAAATAATAGAAAGAGAAGTTTGTCAGCCGAAACAATATTATTAAAAATGTAAGTAGGTACTGATACCTATTGATAAGAGTTACCTTTTTCGTAAAAGATACTACTTTTGGGCATAGACCACACAAATAATAGAAAGAGAAGTTTGTCTGTTTGTCTAGCCAAATCTTAGGCACAGCTGCAGGTTCTTTTTATATAGACCACCTGCACACGATATCTGCACTTTATAAAAATGATAAAAACCGTCACAAACATTTAAAAACAAGATATGTAGAAGCCATTTCAAGTGGGATGAATAAATATTAATGAAACATCAAATTTCTAGTAAAGAGCATATATTAAGACCTAATTCCATGCATTGATTTCCGTTATCAATAATAACAGAGGCCTGCAAAAAAAAAAAGGTTAAATATTTTTTTAAATTTATACTTTTTAGATTGATTTTTTTTTATTGTGATTTTTGATAAAATTAATTAGATTCAAGCACACAATCAAAAATATTAGAAAAAAAAAATTGCGGAAACCTCCAAATGAAGAAATAAAAAATTGATCATAAAGATGTTTTTTGTATGTTTTATGCAATAACTATATAATAAATTAAATTAGCCGGAATAATAGAAATTAAATCATTGAATAGGCTAATTTTAAAATATTATTTTGCGTACAAATGTGAATGTTTTTAAACTTTAAAGTGAAAGGTAAACACATTAAATAGATGGCCTCAGGTAATAAACATCTTTAATTAATTTTCTTAATTAACTTCTAATATTATGTATAAGATTTGTTTGACAAAGTAATTTGGTTTAATATTTTTATTTGACCAATAACGTTATGTAAACTGAAAAAACAGAACTAACTTTGAATTTATTAAAATTTCAGAATTTACAAACTCTTATTACTTTGGTTTAAACAATTAAAATCTAACGAAAACACAACAACTAAGTTAAAACAGGCATAAATACGTGCATTTCATTACTAGGCACTGGACGTTGTTCATGATTAAGTAATTATTCTTACTTGGTATATTTGGGCGATAAACAGTAATAAAAAGTAAACTTCGTCAAAATCTTCAATTTGGAATATAAATGGTCACACGTTGCAAGACACTCCTACCTAGACAATCTACAGATCACTTAATCTTTAAATTAGGCTAACGCTTTATCATCTGAATCAATTTTTGTTACGATAAATGTGAGAAATCCAAAGTTCACAAATTTATGAATAGTAAAGAGTAAAGACCTTCCTAACAAATTACATCCTATAGTATTTTTTGTGTTAGATTTAAAGATCGCTGCACATTGCGGCGAGGTGCGAGGTGGGTTTGCTTTCCTTTTCCACTAAATTACGTAAGGAAACTGTTGAAATAGTAAACACCAAGTTATTGAATAGCATAGGATACACAACAATTCACGATGATATAAGTTATACCGAGCGCAAGGACACTTTATTCAGATTGTTTAATCGAATTCATGCAGGATAACTAACCGCAATGCACAGGTCTACTTACGTATACAAAGACTTGGTTCACTGGTCGTCCCCTTATTGAACTATTGGAGGGGTTGCCCTACAGCTCTGACCTAAACCTCATTGAGCATGTGAGGGCTAAAATGAGAAATTAGGAATAATCAGCTCGTCGAAACAAAGGTAATTTATTGCGACAATTTTTTTGAGAATTGGGGGCACTGTGTGACGATATCGATTTTCTCTCCGCATTAATTCGAAGCTTTATAAAATGAAGGACTTTGAACAAAATATTCATGTATATAAACTTTTGTTCTAATTTAGTAATGAATAATTTGGGCGGAATTTCTATCTATTTTTTATATTTTGACTCGATCACATTTCAATTATGTACAATTTTTGATTAAATGAAAAAACCGGTGTTGATAATTTAAATACAAATTTTGAGGAATTGCTATGATTTCGAAAAACTGAGCCTTTTTATGAAAACCACTATAAATACATAATGTTCCGGAATATGACCAATTAAGATGGAAAACAATTTGTCAAGGTACTCTCTATTTCATGATTCCCCAAAAATTATTATTTGCCATAAATATGTTACTACTTTGTGTCAGTTATTATAATTCCGTCGACATAAGGTTGTTGCTCATTGAGAAAAGAATAAGTTCAGTGTAACCCCTTATATTCTCCTGAATCCTCCAAAAATGCATATTGCCATAAATGATCCATTGTATCAGTGCAATTAACTATAACTAATGTTAATTCAAATATTTGCCGGCGACAGATTTCTTGCAAAGGACAAACTTCTTTTTTCCAAAACCATCTTGGCTCGGATGTAAACAGTTTCATTAAACCATTGAATAGTAACATCCCTCTGTAAAATGCACTGTCCAAGGCAATATTAAATTTAGATGGAGAGCGGCGATAACATAAAGCAGTGGTTTAATATAAGAAAATTATTAGTACGAATTGGTTGCATAGTAATTTTGTGTATTAAAAGCATATACATACTCATAATCTACCAGCTTACTAAAGGGCAACATTTTGGGGGAATATAACAGCTTAGTTGGATACAGATTGTGCAATCCATGAATAGCGATTTTGCTAGACAGAAATTTCGTTTATCTTTCGTTATTGTTAAATCTCCCAAAATTGGAAGTAAGTTGGTGAAATGGGGATGAATATAACTAAAATATACATTTTGCTTTATTACATGGTTCAAATAACGAGAACTTTGCTTTAATGTGGTATTTTAGATTTTATATAATCAGCATGTTGCGCTCATGATAATTGTTACGAAATACGCCAGCCAAGACAGTTTCCTGCTCAGGGCGATAAATTGTTTTGCCTTGAAAATTTATGGAATCGAAAATATCCGCATTTGTTTGCAATTAAAAGATTAAAAAATTTGATTTTTTTTATTTCAATTGAAGAGAATGACATAACAACCAATTACTAACGAGGGACATATCTGCTTCCATTTCTTCTATAATATAAACTATTAATCTATATGTATATAAGAAATAGTGTGGGTCCCAAAATAGAGCTCTGGGGTACGCCATTTCTGTTATCTAGCACAGTAGATTCAACTCGATTATTTAAATATAATATGACTCCGCTCTCTTAAATAACCATGTATTAACTTCAAGGCCTTACCGTCAAACCCAATATCACGTACTTTTGCAGCTAGAACTTGAATATTAACAGGATCGAAAGCCTTGCGCAAGTCAATAAAAATACAGGACGTTTAAATTAAAGTTATTAAAACATACGTTCAAAAACTTTAGACAGGAGTGGTAATATCGAGATAGGTCTAGTATTAAACTTATCATACTTGTCACCGGATTTATAGATGGGAACAATTCTAGCAATTTTGAATAACAGGGAAATTTCCCTTCCTGAATACTTTTATTTATTTAAAATACTATGCTGGTAATAATTCTAGGGCATGCATATTTTACAACCGAGGTAGATAAACAGTCATAGCCTTTCGCAGATCCATCATTTAAATTATCAATGATTGATTGAACTTTATCCTGACTAGCTAAACCAAAATCGTTATATTGGAACTGGATAAGGGATTCATACAAAGAAAATGAATTAGAATTAAATTAGACACCGAATCACCGATAAACTCTTATAGAATTTATTGAGCTTGTTAGCTACATCTAATTGGTTGGATATGATGACATTGTTATCTTTTAGCACAATAGAGGTATTCATATTCATGTAATTATGAGACCTTTTATAATTAAAGAATTTCATTTAGAATTGACCATAATTTCTTTTGATTGGTTATGTGATTCAGTACTTCATTTGAATAATAATTCTTCTGTGATGTATGGATTTCTTTTCTAAATTTGTTTTTTTATAGTTTTATAGTCTCTAAGAAGTTCGTATTATTAGAATATTTTTTGAATTATTCAAGATAGTGCTAAACCATGGCTTTTTATATTTAATTTTCCGTGAAATAATTTAATGTTTTTTTATTAATATCGACTATACTGATTAATGATTTATAATTTCCATAAAAATCGGAAGAAGAGAATAGGTACAGAAGAATTATTTTATTCAAATATTGCACTATAATCAAAATACGAAATGACTTGAGAAAAACTATCAAGTAACATGTTACAATTGATCAGAATAAACTTATGGTAAATTGTATCAATGTTATCAATTAAAACGTATGAAATTTGAATCTATGTGAAACAATCAGAGCATCATTAAAACTAAAAAGATTCAAGTTAAAATCACCAATAAGTAACATTTTATGGAATTTTTCAAGATTAGAATCCAAGAATTCGAGGAATTGCGGCAAACTCGAATGCGATTGCCGATAATCAGCGTTTATTTTAAAGCTTGGCTTGCTAGATTTTATAATCAAAATTGTATTTTCCAGATGCTAAAGAGAAATTCAAACTTTTATGTGCAAAAACAACAATAATACCACCGAATCGTCGCGTAGTTTGATGAAAACAGCTGTAATTACTTAGACTAATATTAGGATCATCAAAGGACTCCAGAAATGCTTCTACACAAACCATTACATGTTTGATTTTATTTAAAAAATGTACAATAAGATTGTTTCGGCTTTTAATAGACATAATGTACATATTAACAATAATGGCATTCACAACATTTTTCGACTTGTTAATCAGAAAAAAATTATGAGGCCAGTCATTTATAATATATCTACAAAAAAAGTAGAAATATGAAAATCCCCCTGTACTTTAACCCGAGAATCAATACAAAATGTGCGACTCTAAAAATCGGTCCAAGAACTTCATTTAAAAATTATTGTAGAGTCCTATTTCCATCCTACTTCCTGAATTTCATCAACATCGGATAAGAAATTGCCAAGTTCCTTCCTAATTGGCCATATTCCAGAACTTCGTCCAAAACTTGTTTGAAAATCCTATATCCATCATACCTGCTGGATTTCATCAAAATCGGATAAGAAATTGTCAAATTCCTTCCTAATTGGTCATATTCGAAAACTTTACCTAAAAATCATTTTAGAATCCTATTTCCATGGAACATTCTGAATTTCATCAACAGCGGATAAGAAATGGCCAAGTTCCATCCTAATTGGTCATATTCCAGAACTCTATCTAAAAATCACTTAAGAATTTTAATAAAATCGGAGAATAAATGGCCAAGTTTCTTCCAAACTGGCCTGGACATATTCCAGAACTTTATCTAAAAATCATTCAAGAATCCCATTTACATTGGGAATGCTGAATTTCATTAAAATCGGATATGAAATAGAATCCCACATAAAAATCACAAATCCTCAGTTCAAGCGACACCTTACTTCAATAGACAACGTTTTTGATCCCGTCGATGTCCGTTATAGTGAGGTTTCTCTGTGTATATTTTAGTTCAGACAGATAAAAGTTAGAGACACACTGGGTGATTTTTACCCGTATCTGTTTTTACGACGCTCACTGCTCGGCTTCTATAAGCGCACTATATGTGGCCTAAGGGGGGATATCCATAATTAATATCAAAAAAAAGAATTTTTCACGCAAAATAGCCATCTTTTAGATTTTACCTCAATATTGCTGTTTTCAAAAAACAGCCATTTTCGATTTGCAAAAAAAAAATAGTGTTTGGATGGAAAAACCCATAGTACCATGTTAAGGTTCAACTCTTTAGCTTTTCATCAGTCACCTACAAGAGTATTAAAATATTAATTTTTGATAAAAATATAAGCATTTTAAATAAAAACGATTTTTTTTAAAGTTCCGCTAGTTTATTATAAATATTTGTGCAACTATTGATTTTATATTTGTTTATGTTCTTGAGAAAATTGTATATCAATTAAAAAAAATTGATTGAATTTGATCAATTTGATCACGAGATATAAGCTTTCAAAGTATTGCTGGGTAAAAACCACCCTGTGTATCTCTTACGTAACTTTTTGATAGTGTGTCCCTTAAGGGTTAATTCTCTCAGTAAATGTCAATCTTTCACCAATGCACAATTTACTGTTATTTCTGAGATTGGTTACAATTTGTTTCACTAGTATAGGGCCATTAACATGGCACTTATTCAAAAAATTCGATTTTCGATAATATGAAACAAATCTAACAAAAATAAAGCATTTCTCCAAACTTTTTTTTTATATTTATAAACTTTAGAATAACAAAATTGAACACTTTCCATGTTAATATTAACAGAAAGATTCAACGATCTGAACTAAGCATCTTAAGGTTGCGACCTCAAATTAATTGTCTGTACACATCACCAAGAACAAAAAGAATAAGCAATATTTTGTTATACAGAAGATCTAACCAAGGTATGCTAGGCACCTAAAGCCCAAGCAATACCCGAATTCAATTCAAAATATCACAAATAGTCTAAAACATATCCGACCTGTCACCTGTAATATATCTGAAAATAGCCTGAAAATTAGAAACAAAAATAGAAAGCGAAATTGTAAGTGGATTGGCTAGACGGACTTTGAAAAAGGCATCAAATAGCCCAATAAAGATGCCATTGGACTGGAATCAGACAGGTTTAATTTTAAATATAAGGTGCAGCTTAATAAATACACTACGATTCTACTCCTACTATTGGAGGATCATCAAAATTTCAACACGATAACATCGCAAATCTACCTAATCAAAGAATAAGTGATTTAAACTATCACATTAAATAAAAGTGATTTTGTTACTGACACTTGTTAAATTTTTCCAAGCACTGATTACAACAATATACAGAAAACTTCAGGTAAAACCAAATTGCAAATTATATATATATAGATATATATATATATATATATTTATATATATATATATATATATATATATATATATATATTAGGGTGGAGTGAAAAAAATTTTTTTTTACAATTTTGATACGGGGGCCTTTCAGAAAGTTACTTTATAGTGTCGTTAATGACTGGTTAAAATATTTTTAAAATTCATTAAAATTTAGCGGTGGTATTTTCCAATTCAAATTTTTCTTTTTAGCCGAATTAAACTAGAGTTTCATTATACAAAAAATCCTGAAGTACATGATTCTTTAGAAACCGATAGAATACCGTTTAATAATTGAAATTACTAACGTCTCGAATGCCACTCTTGTGATAAACGCCCACTATCCAGTTTTAGGGAGACGAAACAACATTTTGATCCATCACTTTTTACTTTCTTTTGCGTAAGTAAAATAAAGTATAGAAATCATGAAAATGTTGAACCTTGATATTATTGGTAATTTATCGATTTTGGGGTCCTGCGAGTCCGAAAAATTAGGTTTCGAAGTGGTTTTTGTCGGTCTTTAAGTTAAAAATCTGCAATAAGTTGAAAAAACATACTTTAAATGGAAAATACCATCGGTAAATATTAATGAATTTTAAAAATATTTTAACCAGGTGGTTTTGGCACTAAAAGGTAACTTTTGGGGGGCCCCCCTAATTTTTGTTTTTTTTCACTCCACCCTAATATATATATACACTACTCCAAAAAATTAAAGGAACACTAATTTTTTTCAATTTTTTAGTGTTTTTTGAAGAGCTGTATCTTAGTAAAATACGGTCGTACAGAGATGAAAAGAAAACCATTTTAAAGCTTCAAATCTCTAGTTTTGAGACTTTTGAACGGAAAATTTTTGTGAGATACCGTTATCACGCAATCATAAGAAAGAGCGCGAAGAAAAAAATTTCGATTTTTTTTTTTTTTTTTGTAAGGTGCCATGGGCTCGGGAAATTTTTTTTAAGTTAAACCAATACATAGGTCGGTTAGCATGTTAATTAGGCGTAAATTTAATTTCATTCTGGTCTCTCTATGTCAACTTTTTGCTGAGATATCTGACTTTGAATCAAAAAAGATCCTTTTGCCTTTGATCATCGATATCTCAGCAACCAATGATTGCACAGTAAACTTTAGCGCAGCCTTAAAAACTTCAATAAATTTCCTACAAGACCCTTTAAAGATTGGTGGAGAATAAATTTTTTTTCACCCTCAATACTGATTTGAAAAAAGTACAAAAAAACAAATTTTTAGGTTGTCTTAATAAATCTACCGTTACTTAAGCGTTATTGATGAAAAGACTAATGTTGGCAGGTCATTTTACAGTCTAATGTACTCCTAATAGCCCTGTATTATTTTCAAATTGATCCATCCAACCGTTTTTTCGGACAGATTGATCAAAGTTTTACAAAACAATTAAAGGAACAAGTATTCATCAAAATAAAAAAACGACTTTTTCACATTTTGCGTTAGTTACTCGTTAACCCTTAACGATCGGACGATTTTTTTTGTAATAGTCGCCGATAAGAGACGATAGAAAATTAAATAAAGTTCTGCAATATGACCAATTATTATGGAACCTGGGACTTGGCCATTTCACATCCGATTTTAGTGAAATTTGGTATGCACGATGGAAATGGGATTCTAAAATGATTTTTGGATAAAGTTCTGGAATATGGCCAACTAGGTTGGAACTTGGCCATTTCTTAACCGATTTTGATGAAATTTGGTATGGGCGATGGAAATGGGATTCTAAACTAATTTTTCGATAAAGTTCTGGAATATGGCCAACTAGGATGGAACTTGGCCATTTCTTATCCGATTTTGATGAAAGTTAGCATGTACGATGGAAATGGGATTCTAAACTGATTTTTCGATAAAGTTCTGGAATATGGCCAACTAGGATGGAACTTGGCCATTTCTTAACCGATTTTGATGAAATTTGGTAAGCACGATGGAAATGGGATTCTAAAGTGATTTTTGGATAAAGTTCTGGAATTTGGCCAACTGGGATGGAACTTGGCTATTTCTTAACCGATTTTGATGAAATTCAGCATTTGTAATGAAAATCGGGTTTTAAAATTATGTTTAGATGAAATTCAGGAATAAGCCGTATTAGGATGGAACTTGGCCATTTCTTCTAAGATTTTGATGAAATTCAGCATGTGTAATGAAAATTGGGTTTTAAAATTATGTTTAAATGGAATTCTGGAATAAGCCGTATTAGGAAGGAACTTGGCCATTTTTTATCCGATTTTAAACAAATTCAGCATGTACTATAGAAATAAAACTCTAAAATTATTTTTGGTTAAAGTTATATGTTAAAGTTGGAAGGCGCCTGCCTATTCCTTAAACGAATAAAAGAAATTCGATATGTGCTTTAAAAGTGAATAACTAAAATCGTTATTCCTTGTATTTAATGATTTATTTTATCAATAATTTAAGAATCTAATTTTCATCGTGAATGCTGAAATTCATAAAAATAGGATACAAAACTTCCAAGTTCCATGACAATTGGCCAAATTCTGGAACTTTATCCAAAAATCAGTTTAGAATCCCATTTTTAAGGCACGTGCTGAATTTCATCAATATCGGATAAGAAATGGCCAATTTCCTTCCTAGTTGGCCATATACCAGAACTTTATTCAAAAGTCAGTTTAGAATCCCATTTCCATCGTACATGCTGAATTTCATCAAAATCGGATAAGAAATGGCCAAGTTCCAACCTAGTTGGCCATATTCCAGAACTTTATCCAAAAATCAGTTTTGAATCCCATTTCCATCGTGCATACCAAATTTCATCAATATCGGTTAAGAAATGGCCAAGTTCCATCCTAGTTGGCCATATTCCAGAACTTTATCCAAAAATCATTTTAGAATCCCATTTCCATCGTACATACCAAATTTCACTAAAATCGGATGAGAAATGGCCAAGTTCCATAATTATTGCTCATATTGCAGAACTTTATTTAATTTTCTATCGTCTCTTATCTTAAAATGAAAATTGTTTAC
This sequence comes from Tipula helvola, assembly GCA_963556165.1. Taxonomy (NCBI): domain Eukaryota; kingdom Metazoa; phylum Arthropoda; class Insecta; order Diptera; family Tipulidae; genus Tipula; species Tipula helvola. Next base: position 353,314,626 of record OY744481.1, on the reverse strand, counting down.
CTCTCTATAAACATATTGAAAACAAGGAATTTAGATAAAAACTTAAGGGCTACCGGTGTTTTTAAAAGGAATTTTAAGGTTATAAAATAATTGTATGTACTTAATATAATTTTACACATTTAAAAATTTTTACTAATTTTAAATTTATATATGTATATGGCAAAATGATTAGGAATTTTCAAATTACAAAAAGGGTCTACCAAATTTACACTATAAACAATTTTAATAGATAAGATCAACTATTTAATTTAGCTTTGGGCTATTTGGGGACTGAAACAAAAAATTGAATTGGTTAATAGCAGCCCATAAGTCATATAAATGTTATAAAAAACTACTTGAAATAATCAACATTCGATTAAAACATTAAAAAATAAATGGTTACTTATAGAAAGCAAGATTCCAAATTGTTTTTAGTATTTTGATATAATAAAGAGGTATGACATGCAGTAAAGCAGCCCAAATCGATGTAACTTAAATTATCAAGCGATAGTTCAATTTTAACGAAAGTGAAAGACACCAAACTACATTCTTTGTATAATACATGAATAAGTGAATAACTACAGTGTAAGGTGAATCTTACATAATAACAAGATCTAGTCGTTATAAGTTAATGCAAAAATCCACACATCAAATAACACAAATTCACATTCAATTAACTATTACAAAATTTTTAGTAGATACATAAAGCCTTGGACTATCATTAAAAACAGATTAACCATCGTCAACCATACATATACGTATACAACAAATATGCGCCTTAAAGCGTTAAATAAAAATGCATGCAGTAATAACAAATCAAAAGTCTTATTCAATAAAAACTATTTTTTTATTATAAACTCTGCAGTCTTTCAATTTTCTCTTTTATTTTTTTTTAACAATATTTCGACCAATATTTCTTCCATAAACGGACAGTGCTGCTTGTTGTTATAAGAAATTATTACGTACGAATTATTATTTTATTATACAATCAGTTAAATAACCTACAAACAACCAAAGTGTTGTATAGTAATATGTATTGGTCAACATTTGTATTGTAAGCACCTTCAAGGTCTTTTTAATATTTGATTTTCTAATTTTCTCCAAACTATTTATATTTAAAATACCTACATTTAAGGTGTTGACACCATTGCGAATCTGTATATATTTGTTGAATTTTATAATCAATGTCTTGCTGTTATACATAATACTTACGGGGATTTAATGAATATGATAATTTTTTAACAAAATTTGTCAATCTGACCGCTAATATAATAATGGGAAATCCAACTAGTTGTACTGGCAGTTCAAATAATGGTTCTTGCGCCTTAACCAAAATTGTATTCTCTGGCGGTAATTCCATTATGTATAGCACAAATGTTAACGTAACCATAAATGATGGGCACACTACTTCAACTAATTTCATTTTTATTTATTTTTATTTTAATTATTAATTATTTACAAAAAAAAAAAAACTTTAACTAAACAAATATTTTAAAACCAAATTAAATATTCATCACACAAAATATTATAACAATATTATTTCGCGCCAATGATCACAAAATATTTTAATGACGAACTTTTTTATTTCGCGTCTTTTATGCACAAACTTAAAATTATAACTAAAATCTTAAAGTTTTAAAACTTTAATTTTGTCGTTATAATACAAACAATACAAAATGAAAAAAGCAAAAAAAAAAAAAAAACTGTAATTCTTTTTCAGTTTGGTTTGATTGTGTATAAACGAGTAGTTTGTATAGTGGATGGTATAGAAAAAAAAAAAAAACTTTATAAAAACTTAGAGGTAGAGTGGTAAGTATACTAAAAGGTAGAGTGTGGTAAAGTCGCAACAAGTGAAAGTGTACCATACACAAATATTATTTTATTGTATTACAATTATGCAGACTGGAAATTTATTTTTATTAATACTCACCACAGGCCTGACGAAATCATTGAACTACATATATACATATACAAAATAGTTATTCATATACACAAATATTAAGGCGATTCCATTGTATCTGTTTCGGTTCGTGATAATCAACATTTCTCGATTTTTTTTTTTTTGGTAGTTTGTAACTGATAAAGTCAAATAAATTCGCTTTATTGGATATGTAAGTCAATATTTTTGAGTTGTGCTAATTATTAATTTTGACTGGGTATAGGCGCATACTCCAAACAGAAGGGCAAAAAATGAACCATTTACGCTAATATGGGATTTGTAATTTTAACACACTTCCAATTTCAATAAACATGAACCATACGCAATAAAAATGTCAGCAAATACCTATATGTAGACTTACTTTTAACGCGACTACCATTCGTTTTAACAGTTAGTCAAAATCAATTTGAGAATAAATTTGTAATAAATTTGCATTTATTTTGAAGAAAATTTAAATTTAATTCCGTAGACCATACCATTCAATATTTCTATTCAAAAATAGCAGAGGAATGTTCAATATTTGTCACAAACATAAATTTCTTCAAATATTTCAATTTTTTTGTTCCACACAGTTTTTATATTGTAAAATTAGCCGAAGGTAAGAAATCAATAATGCAGAACCCTGTTAAAGTAAAGTGACCAGAGTCTGCAACGAAGAAAACAGATAATTAATTTAGACAAAATATATAGGCCAATCCTTTATAATATATCTACAAAAAAAGGAAAGATATCAAAATCCTATCCGTACTTTAACTCAAGAGTCATACACTTTGTATCGACCCCAAAAAATGAAAACCTTTCTTGAGTTTTCTATGTGGTAGTTTGGTTTCGTACTGAAAAGTTCGTGCGAACAAAAAGTTTGGACTACTTTTCAGGTAGCTACGACCAAACTAGAAAAATACAATTCTAATTTCATAATTAAGCATGAGGCAAGAACGTAATGACTTAGCGAATTATATTCACTAAATCAAAAAACTCAAGGAAACCCCTCATTTCTGTGTGTTTATAAAAGCCGTGTGTTTATATTTTAGTCCATTTGAAATGAATCAAAATTCTGGAAAAAAAATCGCTACATTTTACAATTTCACTTTTACCAATGAGATTGCGGGATCCCAAGTACATGTGGCTTATCCGCCGTATTGGGCACACATGCCTGACTTATGGTTTACTCAAATGGAGGCTGTTTTTGAAGTGAAAAAATTACTAACGATACTAAAAAGTACTTAAACACGATTGAGTGTTTACCGTTAGATGTTATTTCTTCCATTTCCGACATAATTACAAAACCACCAGATAAATATACAGCTCTTCGTGAAGGTTTGATTAAACGTAAAATTTTATCGGAAGCGCAACATGTAGAAATATTAATTGAGTCAACATTAATAGGAGACAAATCTCCATCTGAATTTGAAGTTTAGAACAAATTGCTGGATCATCCGGTGCCGTAAACGCACAATCATTAAAGACTTTGTGGTTAAAAAGATTGCCAGATGCTATTAAAGCTGTTGTCATGGTTCGAGAATCTGACTCGATCACCGAATTATGCGAATTAGCGGATAAAATATGGCAAATAACTTTACCATCAGCTTCTATCATTAGTCGAATAAAAATGTTACAGAAACAGACAATTTCACAGTCCAAAGTTTAGTTAAAACAATTATTAACGAATTGCGTTCAAGAGAGAAAATATTCTACTCCTAGGAGGCTAGACTCTGAGCGCCATAAAATAGCACGTGCGGAATTCGAACAAATGTCTATGTTAGATTTGTGTAGACTGTCTGATTCTTCGGTCTCCTCACCATTTCACTTGGTGCCGAAACGGGATTGTAATGATTGGCCACCCTGCGAGGATTACAGGCGACTTAATGCGGTAAAGGTGCCAGATCTTTACCCATTGCCACATATCCATAATTTTTCTATAAATCTCCGTGGTATAGGTACCATATTTTCTAAACTAGAGCTAGTGCGAGCCTACAACCAAATACCAGTAGGTAAACAAGATATCTACAAAACGGCAATTACCGTTTCATTTAGCCTCTTAGAGTTTGTTAGAATGCCATATGGATTGCGTAAGACAGCCCAGACATTCCAACGCTTTTTAAACGAAGTCGCATAGCCAGTCGCACGAAGAACATAAATTACACCTATAAAAATTATTTAGCCTATTATATATCGGATATGATATAAACATAAAACCGTCGAAATGTGAATTTCGAGTAAATCGCATCGAATTTCTCAGTCACGAAATAATGAAAAACGAAATTTTACCATCATCTAAAAGAATAGCGGCAATTAGGGATTGCTCTCAATCCAGTTCTGTACGGCAGGTACAAAAATTCGTCGATATATGGTAAATTTTTACCACAGGCTTATTCCACACCTGACAGAGTTACTTGCTCCAATCCATGAGCACATGAAAAACCTGAAACAAGTGAAGAAAAAGATTATTTTAATAAAATTAAGTCAGCACTCACCCAGTGTATACTTTTGGCGCATCCAATGGTGAATGGTCGAATAAGCATCATACAGATGCTTATAGCGTGGCTCTAGGTGGCGTATTAGAGCCACACAGAAACGGTACTCATGAACCAATCGGATTTCTTTCCAAAAAGCTCTCTCCTGCTGAGAGGAAATACTCAGCATTTGATTGAGAGTTATTAGCGATTTACTGCGCTATTAAACACTTTCGATACTTTGTGAAAGGTTACTAATCACAAACCTCTGTGTACAGCTCGTCAATTAGAACATACATATATGATAGTTCACCACCGATATTCGATATATTAAGGGTGAAAGCAATATTGTGGCCGACACACTTAGTAGACCTGATGTAGACAATATTTTTAGAATTCGGCTTGCTAACCTAGATGTCGAAAAATTAATTGCCTTGACTGATAACGAACTTACTGAAATGTGTAACAACTCCCAATGTCAGCACAAATGGAAACTTGTGAAATTATATGATAGATTTGGATCGGAATATTTGGTCGAAAACTTCGACGGGATTGAATCGACCGTATATTCCTGAACAAATGGGTAGATTAATTTTTGATCAATTACATAATTTATTACATCCAGAAGTTCGCACTAGTTGTAAATTAGTATCAAGCTAATATTTTTGGCCAAAAATGAATGTACACACAGGAAATTGGGCAAAAACATGCATTTCTTGCCAGAAAGCCAAAACAAATCGACATACACGTTTCGAAATTGGTAGATTTGAATTACCCTCGGACAGGTTCGAGAATATTTATGTAGATTTAGTTGGTCTCACAATTATCGATCGTTTACTCGCTCTAAATGGGTATGTTCGATAAGCTTATATTAAGGGTCGAATCGTCAGCACACCAGTAAAACTATCGGATCGCCATTTATTCAGATAGTCTTTCAACAAATACATGATCTCCTGTGACTTAAGAATATTTGCTTGTTGCAATACCAACGATACGATTTCGGCAACCAACTGCGCTTTTAGTAGAGTATAGTTATCAACCCAAGGTAAACTGCTAGAAGTTCTCTGTCGAAAGACAAACGAGAAAATATTTCCGTTATTTGTTAGCCTTAACATAGAAGCCAAATGAAAATGTAATGATGAGAGATATTCTGCGATGTTTCGAATAACCTACTCCCATTAAAAACTGCTGAATCGAAAAGGTATAGGGAAATTAAAAATCGTCTAAATTCGATTAGCAGCTGGTGAAATGTCATATCTCGTTATCCTGTGTCTCAAAAAATCGAGGCCCTCCGACCAGTCTGCTGAAAAGAAGTTTCAGATGATGTTTGTACTTTTCAAGATTCTTACTTGCGACTAGGATGTCGTCTATCTATGAACACAAAATCAAATCCCTGAACCACGGTATTCATAACGCGTTGGAACGTTTGAGTCACATTTCTCAGGCCAAAAGACATGCGAACCGAATCAAACAAATCGAAGGGCGTAGTTAGTGCCGTTTACCTTCTTATGCGATCGGTGTGTAACAGTAAGTTCATTTTAACCATTTAAACCTAAAGATAAGTTTAGGATATGGAGTATTGTATATCTGTCCCGTGTTGTGATCGTGTTTATTCGACGATAGTCGTCACAAGGACATCAATCACCACTATTCTTCTTTCACACCATATCTGGTGACGAAGACACAATAGAGCTTGATGGACGGCAAGTTCGAAGCGGCATTTTATGAACAAATTGGTTGGTAAAGCCAAGAATACCAAATTTTTAAATGACAAACGATTGGACAACTTATCGGAATTCTCTCACCCAACACAACACAGGTTTAAGGAAGAGCAAAAGATAATGCTCCAGAGTCTATTGCCAGAAAAAAGATAAACTTCCTGTGGTTTATCGGCCCCACCAGCACTCTCCTTGGAGCACAAGAATTTTCCCCCAGGATAAAAACCTCAACGAAGGAGACTCCAGAATATTTTGTGAAAGTTCAGTTCCCAGAATGTGTATGTACTTAGCGACCATATGGAAAATCGAATACAGGGGGAAATCAATGTAAGTAATGTGCATTCGTCTCTGCTTCAACTAGATCAACTGAAATGGTTCTACATGAATTATAATCTTAAATCGAAGACATACTCCGGAATAAAGAGGTACTATTATGCTCCTTCATTAAAATTCAAGGAGCTCTTGAAAATACCAAATTCGAAGTAATTTAAGAACAGGCACAATCAAAGGGAAAAAGGCCTCTAGACGCTGCCGTAAATATGGCGGAGTCTCCTCACTCTTTTTGTTATTGTTATTGATGAATCATCTAGTCACTAAATTAAAAAATTTCCACTTCTCGAACATCACCTATGCGGACGATATAGTCTTCACGGTAATTAAAAAATGTCAGCGTTTTGTCGTAGGGGACCTTTTAGCCAATCAAAATAAGATATTTTGCACTCTCTTTATTAGCGAAGGAAAAACCATCCTTCGACTGCTAACTTTAAATGGTGAAACGCTCTAAATTGCGGCGGAGGCATCTGGGATATTCCAGAGCAAACTGGTGCTCGCTCAATACTAGACACGGTCGGTCCAGTGACTGATTTATATAGCCAACAGGCACAATGAAGACCTGCCATACAGTTGCCCTTGAGAGACTACTGGGTTTCTTACCACTACACATACACATTAGAAAGGTAGTTACCTGGTGTAGGAGCTACGAACCTAAAAATAGCAGCTCGAATCAAAACCACTGAGGAACTTCTCCATCAGTTTTCTACGAAATGATACACATACTCGAACGATCCGAACACCTGCCGGCATGATAATTACAGGCCTCAACGCCTATAGGTAAAGGTACCAACAATTGCAGATTTTCGATTTTCCTGGCTCTGAATATGCGTTCATATGAAGAGTGAATGCATTATAGTGTAGTTATAAAGATGTATATCTACTACATGAATATATAGGTGGCGCTCCACGAACTTTTCAAATCACCTAGCACTCTATTTAGTATTTAAAGCAAGCGTGTGCTTCTTCTTTGTTTCAAAACATGCATAACTTGGGTTGGTTTTGCTCGTACGTGATTTACGTTTCATTTTCAACTTTCCTCATTTCAATCAAAAATAATAAAAAAATTCCAACAGGGGATCCGTCCGTTATCCATCTTTACAAAATCCTCCCACAGGCATTCGTTTACAAGGTAAAGCATGCCCGACAGAAAATAAAATTCATTTTCGTTGGACATTTCGTTTGGACCGTTGATTTTAACTTTCATAAGATCATAATCTTACTTTAATCGAACATGTCGGGTGTTTATTTTGAAACAGCTGTCAATCATGCATTATGATTTAGTTTAACGTGAGTTCGTGAAACGTATACTCATTATGCATACCAAAAACACTTTCGCCATGCGTTTGACTATAAGCTTGTCGATCCATACGTTATTAAATAATTCTTTTATTTAGATCGATAACTTGTCAACTTACACGTAACTGTTAATAGCTATTAAATTATCAGTAGTTGTATAAGGCATTGCGGAAAGAGTGAAAGTTATTCCGTTGTCATATATAACGTCATAAGCAGCTTTCTTATATTTCCGTGGAAGTCAAATATGTTAATACAATATATTTGACATTGACACAATTTTCGTCGAATTTATGCAACATGTACCTACACACATTTCTAAGATTTAGTAAAACTGATAAATGAATGCATATTGGTATTTCCGAATCAAACTAGGTATGTAATTACTGCAATTGAGGGTTGAGTCGATTATATCTGTAAGATTTCATGCCAAACTATGCAGATCTACTTGTTAGTTAATATTACATACTGTTCAATTGAAATAGGTGATTAAAAAATATTTAATTATTCAACGTAACGTTAATTGTTTTACCAAAGAATTGAAATTTTCGAATACATAAGAATAGCGATGCTCACCGAATTTAAATTACTTTCGGTCAACATTTTTATTAATTTATATAATTTTGTTTTCAAACCTTCAATATAACAAAATTTTATTGAAATTTCTAAATCTAATTGCACTTTACTATTGGAATAAAGGAAACGCGCTTGTATACGGCTGCATCAAAAGCATTTTCCGAAAATATCATAATCCTTGATATTGCATGTTGCTTTGCTGTTATTTAAACACCCTAAGTACACTATAAAGTAAACATTTTTCAACAATATGTATAAGTAGCCCTGGGAAGCCGGTTGTGATTACCGCCCTGGGGTTATTATGTGAACTTTAACTGATATTTTATATGCTTTATTCGAATCCATGTTGAACGCCTATTTCAGAAACTTAATGTTCCCGGGTTCCCAACATCTTGGCATCTGTACTGATAATGATGAACGATTGAGATTTCTTCCTATTTTTATGCTGTAATCTATATCGAATTTGTCTTGCTGGATAAAGGAGGATCCATCAATTATAACTGCGACAACATCTTCCTAAATGTTTCATAATAATAAATACTTAACGGATTTGAATATTTAATCAACTAATCTATGCAATCCCAACTACCTATTTACCTAAACTTAGGAAATTTTTTATTCATTTAGATTAGGCCTAGAAAAACTCAAAATAGGGTTCTGCTAGATTGACCTCATTTTAGGAACAGCAAATTCTGGAAATATCAGTGTACCACTGAAACATAACTCTATTCAAAAATGTTCAATCTTAATTACCTACATCCACCTAGACTGGGACCTTACCATGCAAATCAACCATTTTTATTATAAAGGTACAGGCAGAAGTAGAAAAACGATAAATTATCCTTTTTCTTTCTGTGCCTTGTACCCCCTTCAGATCGATAAGTAAAAAGCACGACATATTAAAAAACTGGTTGGGATTTCATGTTACTGGGTCTTAATAGATGGAGTCATATGAGATCCAACAGGTCATTAACATATATTTTCAATGTTGTTTTTATCAAGTAGTTAAACGAAAGGTTTTATTTCGGTATCATTGTAAATAAAAATAATACAATTCAACATAATATTACAAAATAAAACTGTATTTCACAATTTGGAATTTTATTTATGGTCATGGGTAAAACAATCCTTCCCTTTTACAAAACAAAATTATAAAATAAATTCATTGCACTTGTTGAACCTGTTTCCACCACGAAGAAAAGATGAGCAGCGATTACATTTATCAGCTTTAGTCATAGTTTGTTTTGAGAAATCCGAAACCCTCTCGTAAGTATAGTACTATATGTTTTACCGTACGAATACCGCTGTGATACTTTTTCCTCAGCTACAGGTCGATTTCAAATAAATATCCAGTTATAGAAGAACACCGGTACCAATTTTTAAACACAAATTGAATTGGCTTGCCCCTGGAATATACAGTTTATTAAGCCTTATTAAAACCATCAATTCTGACCTTAAATTATAAACTCCATTATGAAAAGGGAGGCTTTATTCCGCCGCTTGAAAATTCCCGTTATTCGAAAATGTAAGTTTTGTAGAATTTCACAGTATGATATCGGAGTCATCATATTAGCTATACAAACGATACGCCTAAATCTGGATTCAATGATAAACACTCAAATATTTGATGCAGAAGGCGACAGCTCATGACAGAACTAATTTCAAACAATTTTTTGTTGGACATGGAACCGAATTTTCATTAATTTCACTAGATTATTCATCTCAAATTAAATTCTTTCGGCTTTTTATAGACACAATATACATATTAACAATAATGGAATTCACAACATTTTTCGACTTGTTAAACAGAAAAATATTAACTTTATTAAGTAAATTAAATATTTACCAAAAAAGTACAAATATCAAAATGTTCACCTCCCAAGAGTCATACAAAATGTATTGACCCTGAATAATAAAAAATGAGAACCCTCTTTGAGTTCTCTGTGTGGTAGTTTGGTTTGGTACTGAAAAGTTCTCTTCAGGTAGCTACGACCAAACTACAAAATACAATTCTAACTTCATACATTACGTATGAGGCAAGAACGTACTGACCTAGCGAATTAAATTCGCTAAATCAAAAACTTAAGGAAAACCTTACAGTTACAGATTTCCCAGATCCAATATTCCAAAACCAAAATTCCCTAAACTATAATTACAAAAATAAAATAAAATTTCAATGAAATAAAACTAACTAAAAAATGTCCATTCCACACTGGTTTGCGTTGCAGGAACCGCTAACACAACTTGCGCAGCTTCGTATAAATGTGTAATTTCAATTTTATAGTACCCCACCATCCAATAATACTTTTCTCCTTGTGGTACCATGAGAAGGATTCATAAACAGCAAACTCATGTTTCACGCTTAGTTCGAAGTCAAATGCGAAATGTTGTGTTCCGGTTCAGGGTCAGATTCGAAAAAATTACCTAAAATGTTCGAACCGGAGCGGGTTCGGGGTTCGGGTTCGGGTCCAGTTCGAAACCCTGGAATAAAAGAATTTTGGAATTTTAAAATTTTATGTTTTTATTGGGATTTTAGAGTTTTAATATTTCAGTATTTTAAATTTTGAATGGTAGAATGATAGAAATTCGAATTTTCACTTTTTAGAATATTAGAATATTAGCGCTTTAAACTTCTAGAGATCTACATATTTAAAATATTGAGATTTAATTGTAATATATTCTTCTTTAATGTTCAAGAGTTTCAGAGTTTCATAATTCTAATAAAACTAAAACTTTCTTAACTAAAAATTGTAGAATTTTACATTTTAGTACTAAAATTTTTAATTTCAAAATTAAAATTCTTATTTTTCTTTTTCGATTTTATTAATTTTTGAAGTTTATTATTTTCTTTTAAAGAATTTTGGCATATTAGAACATTAGAATTATAGTATTTCTATTTAGGATTTTATAATTTTAGAATTTTAGTTTACGCATTTTAGAAATTTAACAAGAGTTTTAGACATTCAGATATGTTACAATACAATATTGTGATATTTGAGAATTTTTAAATTTATGATTGGTTACAATTAAAATTTTAGAATATTAGAATTTTAGAATTTGAAAATTTAGAATTTCAGAATTTACCAAATTTAGTTTTAAATATAATTAGCTATAGTATGGAAATTTCTTATTTTAATTTTATACTCTTGTCTTATTTAATACCTTTTGAATTTCAAAATTCTAGAATTTTAAATCAATTTGGAAATTTTACAACATCTAAATTTTAAACATTTTTATTTTTCAAAATTTTAGGGAATTTAAAAATTTAAGTTGCTTAGCAACAGTAATTTTTAAATATTACATTTTTGAATATTACATATTGGTACAACAGGACCTTAATCGGTTTAGTGATTGGTCTGTCGAAAACCGGTTAGCTCTCAATATCTCCAAATATAAATGTTATTTGCAAAAATTAAGAATTTAGTTGTAGCTCCGTACAGTTTACAAGATGTGGAAATTGATAGAGTTACTCAGTTTATTTATTTAGATGTTTTGTTTACAGATAACCTAAGTTTTACTATGCATATAGAAATGATTGTAGATAGGGCTGGCTGGACGCTTGGTTTCGTAAAAAGGCAAGCTCGTCAATTTTCTGACACATACACCCTCAAGACATTATATATTGCTTTTGTTAGGCCTATTTTGGAATACGCTGTAGTTATTTGGAGTTCAAGTTATAAAATCTTTAGCGATCGTATTGAACGGATTCAAGAAAGTTCTTATTATTTGCCCTCCGAAGACTTCCGAGGTCAAATGCCGGATTTAGTTTACCTCCTTATGTTGATCGTTGTACACTTTTGAACCTTCGTAGTCTTGAATTCAGAAGGGAGGTAAATCATGCAGTGTTTGCTCGGGACTTACTTTATGCTAAGATTGATTGTCCGATACTGCTTGACTTATATTCATTTTACGTACCTACGAGAAGTCTTCGTCCACGACAGTTAATTAATTTAACCAATAATCAGAATTTTTTGATTTTAACATTTCAAGAGATCTTTTTGCGAGTAGAATTCGAAATAATGATAATTTGTAACACTTTTTTTATGGCTACGGACCTTTTTGTGTCTATGCCTGGTCCTAGTAGACCGCCACCCAAACCTAATACTCATAATTATATTAGTATTGTAACCTATGCTATTTGTTAGTGCTGGTAATAAATAAATAAATATAATACACCCACTGTAAAATTTTAGAATGAAATAATTTTACATTTTAAAATTTCATTCACAATTTTCATTTTTTAAATTCTGAAAACATACAAAATAATAGATAGAATGCTGATGGGTGCAGATTTTCAAAACTGAATATATCCAAACATCAAATTCCTAAAACCAAAATTACAAACACAAGAAATTTGAATAGAATTGCTTAAAAATATATATGTAAAGGTGTCAACGTCAGAACTTAAACACGCCGAGTTTAAAAATGAAATTGTATCTAAATAAAACTCCTATTCAAATTTCAAAATAATTTCAAAGTTTGTTTAAACCTGATGCCGGATGACATATTCCGTATATAGCGGAAAGTGTCTACTAAGCAATATTCGAAAAAAATCGCTTCTTGCGCGGAGGGAGGGGAGTACTGTCTCAAGGGATATTTAGCAATTAACATTCTAGCATTTTTAATTTTGAATATAATATAGCCCGGGACGTATAGCATTTTAAAATTGTGGAATGGTAGGAATTAACAATTTTGCATGTTTTAAAATTTTCCTATATCAAAATATTAGAATATTAGCGCTTTAGAATTGTTTAGATTAAAACAAATAAAACTTTGAAATTTGATAATAATACATTCTACTTTAATATTGAAAAGTTTGGGAATTGTATAATTTTAATAATATGTTTAATAAATTAAAATTTTCAAAATTATACATTTTAGTACTAATATTTTATTTATTTGTAAAATTTTGAATTTCAGAATTAAAATTCTTATATTTTTTGAAGTTTGCGATTTTCATTTACAGAATTTGAGCATTTTAGTAAACTAGAACTCCAATAATTTTTGTTTTTATTTAGTTTTAGCATTTTAAAATTTTAGAAATTAGCAAGAATTTTAGGCATTTAGATATTAATTGTGCTACTACAGATTTTTAAATTTTTAAAGTAAATTTAAAATAGAATCTATCGTGCATGATGTATAATAATAATTTTTATACCGCTGTATAGGGCACTTTTTGGCTTTCTACTCTTCTCTTCACTTAATGTAGAACTCAAAATATTTGCTGTGCGAATTTACGTTTTAATATTTTTTATTGTGTGTGCAATTTGCAATATTTTATCTAGTGAACAACGACGGCTTTCATGCTACCTATATAACGCACATTGATATATCACTTAGTTTATGAAAAATATGAAAAACAAAATGTTATATAATTAAATAATTTGACCGCATAAAAATGGCGTTCTGGTTCTGTGTTGTCACAAACTCAAAAATCGACTGTGGATTCTATAATTGAGATAGATGTTAAGAAAAGTGCATTCGGGCTACATTCACAGACAGGAGAGACTTCCGTGACTTGTTATGCCCAAATTCCGTCATTTATACTCATCACTTTACTTTCCACTATTTTCTTACATCCATTGATTCGGTTCTAAAACTCAAAAATGAAAAAGGCTGAAACTCTCCAAATCAGCACTATACAAATTACAACTTAATACCTATTGGACTTTTTCAGTTGACATGCAATAAACAACAAATATGTATAACCACTCAGCTTTTTGTTATATCAAAGTTCGTTAATTTTTTGTGCAATAGTTAAACTGATTTTAATAAATGTAAATATTAGCTATTAAATGTTTTATCTAATTACAAAATAAATAATAACTTATAGCTGGTGCGAATTATGTAACGATTTTGGGTTTTTTATTGTATAAAGTTGGTAATGGTAAATGGGAACTGCTTTTAGATGAGCGAAAAATAGAAACAAAAGGTTGAGGTTTGTTGGTGTTTGTGAATGTTACTTCGGAAACTGTTTACTCAATATTTTGTTAAATTTTTAAATATTTGACAGAAAAATTTCCCATTGCACATATTCCACAACTTGTAGTATGGATAGCAAGCACCGAATTCACTAAACTAAGGATTGTTTTCGATGCATCCACAAGGTCCTCCACCGGGTTATCACTAAATGATACGCTAATGGTTGGACCAAAAATCCAGTCACCACTTATCGAAATATTGCTGAGGTTTCGACAATATGAATTCGTGGTATGCGGAGACAGAGAGACGATGTACAGGCAGGTGTGTGGGATCCTCAATACCAAAATATTTTATGGCGACCTAACCCAAACCAACAACCAGTTGTCTACCAGCTTAAAACACTTACGTACGGTACAGTGTTAAACTCCAATTAGTCCAGCCGAAGGCAGCACCGGCAATATTTAATGACATTTACGTCGATGATATATAATGACCGGAGCAAGCTCAATAACGGAAGCCAAAAATAGCAATAATGTAAAATAAGCATTTGCAAATAATTGATTTCCACTACGTAAGTTTATAACTAACAGCTCCATAGCTGCAATCAGATCGAGATGGGAGAAAAAATCAAAGAAATAGGAGAAAATACAGAAGCACCGAAGATATTGTGCCTATTGGGCCACATATGAAGACGCATTCAAATTTTTCGTTCAGTTGCCGGAACGATCAGTACATGCGAAGTGAACGCTATTGTCGGACGCGGGTCGCAACTTTGACCCCCTAGGCTGGTTAAATCCGATAATTATTCTAGTAAAACCTTTGGATGTAGAACCTAACATGGAATAATGAACTACCTGTAGATATCATCATGGCTAGCAATTAGAAGGGGTATGAGTAATATTACAAAGATTAAAATCATAAGATGGCTACAAACAACCAAACAAATCAACTCGATTGATACACCCGATGAACTTAAATCAATCATAGTTATGTCCAAATCATGCGTAACGCCTCCCAAACAAATTAGTCTACCTAGACTAGAGCTAATGGGTGCTTTGCTGTTAGCGAATTTGATCAAAGTGGTAGAGGGATGAGATGTGGAAATGGATAGGCGGCCGAATCTAAAAAATCGTATGCATCATTCAACACGAAGCATCCAATCATACTACCAATTAAGCATGAAGGAGTCAAATGTTTAGTGAGAGATGCACATATGATTTATAAGCACCTGGGAGTGAGCTTAATAACCAGCATGATAAGAAGAAGATACTGGATCATCAAAGTTAAAGTATTATCCAGAGTACAGTGACTCACAGCTTATTTGATCGAGCTGCATTTCATTAACAAAATTGTAAATATCTCGCGATTTCTTTTTTTGTTTGAGAAAAATTAAATGTAATATGAATATACATTTTGGAGGACATTCAAATCTGGCGATTGTACTGGTGGTTCTATGATATTTGAACAATTCCATATGAGCCAGGTATGCACAATCCCCAATGAAGTGCAGCTGGATCAAATAAGCTGTGAGTCACTGTAGTTGTGCATAGCTGTATCAAGGAATTAAGTATAATCCGAAATTGGGAAGTCAGATCATGGGTAATCTTCCAGCAGAGCGAGTATAGTTGAATCACCCATTCCATAATATCGGTGTCGATTACTGTGAGCCATTCATGGTTCAACCAACGAGAAGGAGAGGTCAGATACCTATGAATGTGAACGTGTGCATATTTGTGTGCTTAGAACCTTAGACTTGGTAGAAACGGTATACGATATCACAACCGAAGCTTTCCTCGGCGCACTGATACGTCTTACATCAAGAAGAGGGAGCTGTCATACGATATATTTCGAAAACGCTAAAAACTTCGTCGGAGCAAATAACCACTTAAAGAAGCTATTGCAGTTTTTAAAACCAAAGGCATCTGACATAGCATCGGCACTGCTGAAATACAAAATCGAGCGGGCGTTTATCCCGCCAGAAACACCGCACATTGGAGGCATATGGGAGGCGGCAATAAAGCAAGCGAAAATTCACCTGGGAAGAGTAGTTGGGGATACGAAACTTACGTTGGAAAAGTTCATGACACTACTCACGAAAATTGAGGCGACACTGAAGTATAGGCCATTAGCTGCAAGCCAAGCCGATGATGTCGATTATCTAACTCCAGCACATTTTTTAATCGGGCGAACCTACACTGGCATTGCGGACGAAAATGTTGAAAATGAAGACATAAATAGGTGGCATCGAAATTATCTCACTGTACTCCAAAAGAGAAATAAATGGAACACCAAGTCTAACAACCTAGTTATTGATGATATCGTCTTAATTGCAGAGGCGCATTCACAATCAACATGTTGGGCTCTGGGCGAGGTTATAAAAGCACATCCAGGAAATGACGGAACAGAACGGGTGGTAGATATACGAATCGTCAATCCCACCAAAATCATTCAACGACCTATACACAAATTGTGCAGACTGCCTGTCGATGAATCAGGTGATTCATGGACGGCGGAATTTTAACACATATACGCGGTACTGAATCATAGCATGTCAATCAAAAATATTGTTATGGATTTGGGAGAGAAAATTCGTACGCAAAATTTGTGCCGATATCTCAAATCGATTAAAGAAAGGTTTCCTGTATAGCATTACAGTTGATGAATGGACTTGTTTTAAAAATTTGCGATATATGAATATACATAAATGTTCATACTGAAAACAAATTTTGGAATCTAGCCTTAACACATATATTCTAGCATCCATGCCAGCTGATAAATGTGTCCAGTTAGTTGAATCGAAGTTGCAAGAATTTGGGCTAAATTTTAATAATATTGTTACAATAACGACTGACGGGGCACCAGTTATGAACATTTTTTTTTGCCTTTTAAACACTTATCATCATATGTTTAGCTCATGAGATTCAATTTGCCATAATTCAGGCAGTATATAAAGCGAAAAATAATAGTGTATTTCCAGAGTCAGATGAATTAAAATTTTCATAACTCAAATCTAAATAGTAGTCCGGAAAACTTGAATTCACTCGAGCTAGAAGGAATAATCGCGGTTGGTCGAGTGATGGTAAAGAATCTAAAATAATTCCGTGTTCTACAAATGAAACTATTGATAGCCACGTATTCAAATCTGATCCATCTTCCAATAAAAATATTCACAAAAATCATCAACAAGATTCTATTGTGTCTATGAAAAGTGTCCCTAGTATTTATAATTTACCAGACAATAAGACGACGAAAGCTAATTTTGTGTTACTCAACGTCGGTTTCTTAAAAGCTTCCAGTGCATATTTTCTAATCGACACAGTGCAGATATTAGTGTAGTGAAAAAACAATAGTATCAATCCTAATTTTAATACGCCCTGGTAAAATAGTTATTGATAATTTTTCCGTTAGACCATTCATTCCCCATTATTCCGGATAATATGTATTCCATTCAAATTTGCTGGAATTTTATGGAGGTGATTTTTTTTAATTCATATAAGTGCCTAATAGACTTTGAGCAACGTTGTTTAAAACTAAATGTCAACGATAAAATTATTTCTAAAAATGTATCTGTTCCTCATGATCATGAACAAATTTCATTCCTGGAAGAGCAGAGCAAATATGGAATTACTTTTAACGTTGATAAAGACGGTGAATATTTTTGCCCCTCTCATGAAATTTATCCTGGTGTATCCTGGTGTCTACTATTCTGACTTACAAATAATATATCTCACATAAGTATCGTAAATAGTAATGAATTTGAGACACTAGAAAATTATGAAGTATGTTATCCAAATTCTTCGGCAGATAAACTATAGAGCAAAGATTACATCATCTTGAATAAATTCTAAATCTTGGAGCTTTAAATGATGAAGAAAGAACATCAATATTAGACATATACCGATAATACAATGACATTTTCTATTTACCAGGAGACAACCACTATTTCGAATTTCGGTGTCCATGACATTCCTTTAATAAGAAAGACTAGACCAATATATATTATACAATATCGTTTGCTGCAAAAAAGGAAATAAATGAACAAGTTAACAAAATGCTTAATGCATGCAATGAACCCTGAAGAAATCTGATGATGAAAATGTAAAACGTTGGAGAATAGTTTTTTACAATAGGCGATGTATTTCCTCTTGCCAACATAATTGAAATCCTTGATCTACTAGGTAATTCAAATTATTTTTCAACTTTAGATTTATTCAAATTATTTTTTAACTTTACACGAGTACTATCAAATTCCGCTCGAACCGTTTGATAGACCCAAACTTGCCTTCAGTACGTAATTTGGTCACTACCTTTTTTTAAAATGCCGTTTGGGCTGAAGGGAGCATACCAGCGACTTTCCAGCGTATAATGAATGATGCATTATCTGATCTAAATGGGTTAAGTGTTTGGTGTACCTGGAAGATGTCATCGTATACGGGTATGATCTACATGACCATAATAATAAATGTATGGTCTTCAGCCAAGAAAATGCCAATTTTTGAGGAAAGAAATAGTTTATTTAGGCCCCAAAAACACGGGCCAGGGCGCTAAACCCGATCAAAAAAATATTTTAGCACTCTTACATTTTCTGAGACCAAATTCGTCAAAAGAAATTAAATCATTTCTTGGGCTCTGTAGCCAGACTACACTAAAGACGTTTCATTCCTAATTTTTCTAACTTAGCTGAACCCGTTACGAAATTGCTACGAAAAACCACTTGTTTCTTTTGGGATGCATTATGTCAGGAATCCTTCGATAAACTTAAGCATAGTTTTAAATAATTTCCTATTCTTCAACATCCTGATGAAACTAATGAGTTTTTGGTTACAGAACACAATTATAGTACGATATAGAAAGCGCTCGTATGGTTAAACGATTCAGGTTCAAGCCTCTCACTTTGCTTGCGATGGAGGCTCGAATTAGATGAGTACGTCTTTGATGTAGTTTATAAACCGGGCAAACAAAACACAAATACTGATGCACTAAGTTGTGTAAATTCGACCGATTCTAAAAAAAATAATGATACAACTACTTTACAAGCAATCACTAGGGCACAATCCAAAAACTTGCAAACTGGTAATACAGATCAATTTTCTAAATCTATTAAATCTTTTGAGCAATCTAAACCTAATTCCATTGTTACTAATTCATTTCAAATTTCTGACGTTCAATATCTAACTATACTTAATCAAACTGACACATCTAGCCCACTTGTTGAGTCACCTTGCAATAAAATTATATTTTTATCTGACGAGGCTGAAATTAATAAGATAATCAACGATTTGACTCAATATTCGTTGGCATTGTCCCAATTCGAGATCAAGAAAGCCAAACGGTAGCTAGAGCCTTTACTGAACATTTCATTTGTAAATTTGGTACACCCGAATTTGTGGTAACCGATCAAGGCTTTATGAGCGATTTATTTTGTAATATTTGCAAATTATTAAAAATAAAAAAATTAAGAACAACCGCGTATCATCCACAGTCGAATGTCAGTTTAGAAAGAAGTCACCGTACGTTTTCGGAATATCTTCGAATTTTTTGCTCCGAAGATCAAAGCCAATGGAATAATTGGTTATCTTTTGACGCGATGGTACAGCTACTATGTTGGAACAAGATTTTCAATTAAAATTGTGCGCTAGGAAAAGCTTAATTGACCTAAATATTGATAATAATTTTTCAGAGGATGAAAGTTATTTGATTAGTAGTAATCCAGACGTCCAAAGAGATGGACGGACTTTTTTTTGGTGCTTCTTCGGACTCAGTTAAATATACACTACGTAATAAAAGCGTAACAAATAGCTCCGTTTTGTATACTTAGCTTCAAATTTCTTTAAGATACCATACTTGTATTATTCATCGAACTTCTAAGAGCCGAGTTAAACAACCAAATAACGCTTTTAAGCTTATGCAACAGGCGGCATCAAACTAAACAAGGTAAAATTGAAAGTATTTGCATATACATACATAAAGAAAGTAATTGGATTCTGAAATGTTGTATTCGTCTTTATTCAAAACAATACAACACATTCTCATAACCTAAAAAAAATACTTGCCTTATGAAATTTACACAAAGAAGAGAAATTATGCGGTAAAAAGTAAAAACTCAATGTAACACTAAAACATTTATAGTTATCTAATTACCACACAAACCAATGTAAAAATAAAATTTTGCAACAACTAGCAAAAATATCTCATTCGCATACCGAGCAGCATAACCAAATTTAATTCAATGTATTATGGGCAAAAAATTTTTTATTAAACAACAATGACTTCCTTTTTACAATTCAACAAGCAACGGTCAAAGTCAGGTTCATTGATATGGGCGCTACCCATATCAAATCCGCTCGTATAAAAAAATTTTGAACTGCTCATTGAACCCTAATCCAACCCAACTTTAGTCTAACTTAACCCGAACTCAACCCGTAAATGGAATCCAACTCAACCCCAAACTCAACATAATATATAAATTGGTTAATATAGTTACCATGATGTTGATATGGGTCAATTCGTATGCACGTATCCGATCCTCTTGATAAACCGGTCAAGCCATTCTCAGGGATTTTAAATAATTTGAACAATAAAAATTATTGGTCATTTTAGAAATTCCACTGATACTATTCATCGATCTACTAAGGGCAAAGTTAAACCAACAGACAACATCAAAATAAACACAACAATGACAAGGTTATTGTGCAAAATGTATCAGTGAAATTGAAAGTGTTTGCATACACAAAGAAAGTAATTACAATCTGAAAGTATTCATCTTTATTCAAAACAACTCAAAACATTCTAACAACCTAAAAAAAAAATACTTACCTGATGAAATTTCCACAAAGAAGAGAAATTCTGCGGTGAAAAGTAAAAACTCCATATAACACTAAACTATTTATAGTTATCTAATTACACCACAAACTATTGCAGTTTTTTATGTAGTTTTTATATTAAAGCAAAATAAAATTATGCAACAACAAGCAAATATGTGACATAAAATGATTATTCAACAAAATATCTCATTTGCATACACAAATACCGAACCAACGATATGAGCATAAGAAATTGTATTGTTCAACATTGTCTTCATTTTACAATTCAACAAGCAACGATCAAAGTCAGGTTCATTGAAATGTGCCTCGCTTTGGACTTGGCCATGCTGAAAAAAAAAAAAATCAAGACCACGAACGTTTTTTGGGGTCTTCACAACATTTTACTCAAATACTTGTACTCAGTGTGAATGAGGAAATATCTGTTACAAAAATTTATAAAAAAAAAAAAATTTGCTTTCACTTAAAAATCAGTTCCATTATAAATTTATTATAAAACATATAAAAACATTAATAACCGACCTGACTTATAAAAACCAAAAGCAAAAAACAACAAAATTATGTAACGTTGTTTCCGCTGCATACTATACCACAACTCTTGCTTTGGAAGCTCGCTCATTCTACTAGTACATGCATAACAAATTATTTATTATTTTTTATTTATGTTACGTACATTAATCGTTGTGTACACAAAAGAGTATTTGGAGTAAGACAACGAAGATGGAAAGGAGACTTAGAGTTTATTGTATTACATAAAAATTTATTTTCAATAAACTCGTAGTATGTACATGCTCAAAACCACAAACTTTCCATATAACAACTTTTGTTACATTTTATTTATTTCTATTTCCGACAACATCCATCCATTTGTGTAGAATGTAGATGTAAGTATAATTGAATAAATAATTATTGAAGAGCTTTCAAGAATTATTCCTATGCTATGATCTCATCATGAATACAAGTAAGCTTTTTGTTTTACGTAACGTTTCTTTCTCAAATACACACAATTATAGCAATACCAGCTGGAAGACGAAACAAAAATTGTTACGTGACACAAACCACATTCACATCGTTTATAAATTTGCAATTTACCTTTTCAGAGATACTAAATGAAATGGTAAAACGTAAATATTTCCAATTTTCTTATTTTGGCCTCATTACCTACCGCCACTATCGCAAGTAACTGTAATGAAGGTGTAAATATATACATATTAGCATATCTAAATGGAGATATGGCAATAAATTCATTGCTTATGTACTTATAATGTTATATTGTTTTGATTCACACATAACACTTTGCATAAATCTATTGTTTGTGTTTTGTTTATTATGGTTATGACATCTTAAATAATACGCGGTTTCTTTTTCATAATATTTACTTACTTTCTGGTTTATGTAATCGAACGTATAGCTTGACTCCTAAATGTGGATATTGTCCTGACATTTAGGAGTATATAATTTGAAAGTTTAGTTGAGAAATTAACACAAATTTAATTTTAGTTTACGGTCTGCTACAATAAAGCAACGAGACTGAAATATTTTTGTTTTTAGTTTTGAAGGTAGCACAAATAATTAAAATATATAGTTACTAGGGGTCACCTGTGCAATTGCACAATATTATTATTAATTTGTTTCTTTATTTCTACATTTCTGTTGCTCGCGGACTCCCAACTCTTTTTTATTCAAATTTAGATTTTTAGAGGCAGCCAGCAGCAGCAGCAAAAAAAAAAATATTTTTTAAATAAAACTGTTTAATAATTTCAAAAATTAAATTAAGTGTTTTATTTATTATTATTATTATTTATATTTTAATTCCGCTACGGGAAGCAAATTTTCACAACTCATGCGCGTCTACGAAGACGTACAGTTGTAGGTCCGTTTTTCGTATCGAAAATCTGGAAAAGGTGAATTATTTAGGAACAAAATTTAAACTTTATTAAATAGAATATGTACTTACATAATTAAGAGAAAACCTCCTGATATATCACATTGTCGTTTACTGTGACATCATCAACAGTACTTCCTTGTTTTGGTCCTTCGTTAATTTGAATTTTTAGAGCAGTAGATTGTGTTGCTCTTGATAGTGCTGTATAAAGCTGGCCATGGGTAAAAATAGGTTCAGGAAGATAAATGCCGATTTTTTGAAATGTTTGTCCTTGTGCCTTGTTTATTGTCATTGCGTATGCAAGACGTACTGGGAATTGATGTCTTATTAAATTGAAAAGTAATGCTGAATCGTTCGACGTATCTAAAGATATTCTTGGAATGAAATATGTAGTACCCTTTACTGTGCCAGTTAAAATTTCAACTTTTATTACGTTCCTCTGTAAATCTGTGACTGCTAATCTTGTTCCATTACAAAAACCGTTTTTAATAGATAGGTTTCGCATAAGCATTACGATGGAGGCCTTTTTTAATTTTAAAATATGTGAAGGAAGACCAGAAGGATATAACGAATTCAAAAATTCTGTTGGGAAATTCACTTGTAAATTACCGTCATCGGTACCATCTTCGTTTTTAACGAAATCTACTGAGCAAAAGGACACTTCTTCGGCATTTAAATTGTTCAATACTGTGTCATTTATATGAC
Source organism: Tipula helvola (assembly GCA_963556165.1). Lineage (NCBI taxonomy): Eukaryota > Metazoa > Arthropoda > Insecta > Diptera > Tipulidae > Tipula > Tipula helvola. The sequence continues at coordinate 353,291,002 of OY744481.1, read as the reverse complement.
GAACATCATCATTTTCAGGACAAAGAATCGCTCTCTGAGATATAGATGCCACATCTCCTGGAGTAAAGTTATTGCCAAATGTATCGGTAACGATATCGTCTGATAGAAATTCATTTGGTATGTTTAGTGAATATTGTGTTTTTTAAATTGATTGATCGGAGCAACATTAACCATCGCCAATTGAAAGTAGCCATGTGCAAAAAGTTTGATCAGTGAATGCTCTCATATTTTGATCGAGCTTAAATATTTGAAAAAGTTTCTATAGTGGTGACTTTTTTATTGTAGCATTTACAACGTTGACACGGTTTCCTCCTCGGATAACAGGAAGAACTTGCCGAAAGGCAGCTGCCATAGGTGCCTCGTCCCATATAAGGCAATCAATTGATGTTAGTAACTTCCTTTCGTTTTTTGATAACTGAGGAAATTTAACGCAGTCAAGGTTTAAAGGCAGTGCAAAGGCAGAATGTGAAGGCATACCATGTGGCAGAAGATTTGCCGCAATTCCAATCCAAGCAATACATAATGTTGTTTTATTAATTGTGCTGAGTTTTTGTATTAATGCTTGGTACAAAAATGTCTTTCCGCTACCTCCAGGGCCATCTAAGTAGAAATATTTCTGTGAATTTACACCTTGAATAGAGGACCAAATGTTTGAAGCAGCGATACGTTGTGCTTCGTTTAGATTATCCCAAAGATATGGTTCATTGTTAGGAATACAAAGTGGTGCTGTAATAAGGTTGGCATATATTTCTGAATTTGGTACTGGTAATACAGTAAAGAGATAACGATAAAGAAATAATGCAGTTCGTTAACGCAGCATCTTCCCCTAGACCAGAATAAATGAAATCTTCAATCATATAATCTTTATAGTCGTGGAATAATTGTAATGGGTTTGAAGGAGTGCAGTGACAAATAATTGTAACAAAAAGAGAGCGTAATGATTTTGGAAGCATATGGAAGCAATGACACGTCTCGAAATATTAAGTGAACCAACCGTTGGACAGTTTGAGCCCCGCTATAAAACCCAAATGTCATCCGGGGAACTCAAACTTCACTCAAGTTTCATCCTAATTGGCCATATTTCAAAACTTCACCTAAATTCATTTTAGAATCCCATTTTCATCCAAATCCCCAGTTGTATACCTTATGTCATTTTGGAACATGCCATGTCAATCGTAAAATGACTACGATGATTTTTTCCTCGCCAGATAATTCCTTTTCCTAATTTTTATTCGAATAAAGATAGCTACTGTTGATGCAAAAATCATACAACAATACATCTTTTATTTTCTATAAATTTTAGATAGGTTGGCTAACAAAAACTTTCGTATAACCCAACACCCTTATCAGAGTAACGTTCAAATCAATAGTGGTTCTTTCCCTTGGGTTACTTGGCTGAACGCTTAATGTTAAAATTAAATTTATCCACGGCTGCGACGGCAAAACCACCCAATTTGTATGTTTCCAAGCTATACCAACATTCAATAAATATTTAGTCCAAAATCCGATAAATTATGCCAGAATTCATTATTTCATACCAAAATTCTATACGTCATGTTAGAAAAATGTTGCCAACAAATACAACAAAAATACCAAAAAACACCAAAAAATTATTAAAAAATTCCCAAAAAATTACAAAAACTCCCAAAAATACAACAAAATACAAAAAACTACACAAGAACAAAATACCAAAAAATACCACAAAAATACCAAAAAATGCCAATAAATTCCAAAATTTCCTAAACATTTGCAGAAAATTCCCAAAAATTCCTGAAAATTTCCAGAAAACTCACAAAAAATTCTCAGAAAATGCCCAAGAAATTCCAAAAATTCCCAGAAAATGCCCAAGAACCTACAAAAATTCCCCGAAAATGCCCAAGAACTTCCAAAATTCCTAGAAAATGCCCAAGAACTTCCAAAATTCCCAGAAAATGCCCCTGAACTTCCAAAAATTCCCAGAAAATGCCCAAGAACTTACAAAATTCCAAGAAAATGCTGCTGAACTTCAAAAATTCCCAGAAAATGCCCCTGAATTTCGAAAAATTCCCAGAAAATGTCCAAGAAATTCCCAGAAAATGGGAATTTCTGGGAATTTCTCGAAGTTCAGGGGCATTTTCTGGGAATTTTTCGAAGTTCAGG